>VZTJ01004827.1:4881-67650 GCA_013397795.1 Orthonyx spaldingii | reverse complement strand
CCCCGCCGCGCCCTGGGCAGCCCCGGCCGGCAGCGCCCGCCCCGCGCCGCGCCCCGCTCCGGGACGGGCCCGCCGGGGCCACGGGAGTTGGCAGAACGCGAGTGGAGGCGAAAAGGAACGCCCCGCGCCCGGCTCGGCAGTCCCCGGGCGCCGGGGCAGCGTCCCGGTACCGAGCCCCGCGGGCTGCGCCGTCCCGGCTGCGCGTCCGTGTGGAAAGTGGTGAGCGAGGAACGCCAGAGACAGACGAGGGAAACTTGAGGCACCTCGGCATGAGTTGTGTTGCAGTCTTGGTTTCCACTTGACAGCAGGGACTCAAATGGAAAAAGTGCCACCAGCAGAGGCAAGCCGCGATCAGAGATCTTCGTCTGATCCAATAAATTACTCTAAGCAGCCATTCCACAGGAAAAAATGTTTGGACTGTTTGCTAATAAGACTGGAATTGCTTCCTGCAATCCTATATTAAATATCTGCAATTGGAGAGATAAATCCTGAAAGTCTTTAGGAATGCTATAAATACAATATAGAAGAAGAATTTTAAAATAATTAAATAATCAAGAGTGGCCTTTATGGTAGAAAACGAGTTATATTTGTTTCCATATGGCCAGGATTAATACCATACCACTTATTCCCTTCAGATAATGTATATATTTACTCAGCTTTTACTTTACTGTGATCATCTGCTGTTTTCATCACTTTACTCCTTAACCTTGCAGAATCCTATTAGCCCTTCTCGTGCTCCCGCTGGCCCCACCAGCCCACGGCCTTACCTACCCCAGCCTGATTCTCACTGCATCTGCAGGTGTCAGACCTCTCTGGAAAGCTGCAGGCAATGGCTTCCTGCGGGAAGCTGGTCTTCTGCCAAGGAAATTTCCTGGGTATCCTTGACTATTCTTGTTCCTTTATGACTAAGGGTCCAGCTATTACCTTCCACCCCTATATCATGGATACAAATGAAGGGTGTAGAAGAAAAGTAACAGCAAGCCAGTCCTCCCATGATGAGGTTTTATGCACCCCAGCCCTGATCAGTTATGGCAGTATACGATTTCTGCTTGCTTGATTTGATGTTCTGGTTTGGCTTTCCCATTTTTTAGGTTAAGGATAAAAAGGGAAAGATTATTCTGAATAATGAGATAGGTCAACTTGTATATTGCATTCAAACATCTCTTTTCTTCTTTTCAAATGACCCCTATTTGAAATTGCTGTCTGCACCAGGCTTCTCCCAGTTCTTCCTTTTGGTTTGGTTTTCTGTTGGTTCATCTTCTTGTTTTGGTTTTGAGTCCATATTGAGCAGCTTCTCTTACTTAAAATCTCATATGCTTTCATCAGTACACAGCTGGTAAAGTTCCAACTTCATTTTTATTGGACTTGTATTTTAAGCTGATGATGTGGCTTTTTTATGTTTCATCCATCCCATCCTGCTCAAATTGAAATAACTTCTGCACATAAACTTGAAAGGAAGAGGAGTTGGCCCTCTACGTTTGAAATCAAAGTTCTTATTTGTATATGATTCATCAAAAAAAAAAAAAAAAAGAAGACAGAGTAGATTCTAGAAAAACAAAACAACCCAGTCAATAGTTCTACTAATTAAGATGGATTTTTACTCTTAAAAATACTGGAGGTTAGAAAATATGCTTTAATATGGATAACAGCTGTATGGCAGAGTAATGATATAAACAATCAGTAACTGCCTTCATGCAGTTTATTTCTCTACAGAAACCAAGTTCTGTGTGCACGTGTTGTTACCTTATCACATCGAGACAAAAGCTCCATGGGTTTCAGGGTTTAGGGGGACTGTTGCACAACCTCCTTTAAAATTTTAAACAAAACCAAACTGAGAACAAGTGTCAAACAATGAAGCCAGATCTGCAGTTGGTAAAAACTCTGTTTCCACTGCACTCGCTGGAATAAATCCTGATCCCCACTGAAGCCAGTAAGAGTTTTGCCATTGACTTTAGCAGAGCCAAGATTTTTCTGCAATAGATTCTCAGTGCGATTTAGACCAACTGAGGATGTGCCACATGGCACAGCAATTGGGCTCATCATCCTTCCCCAGGAAAAATGAATCTGTGTTTGACCCTGAGGAGGTGGTCTAAAGCATGCCAACCACCACAGAGCCTGGAGGAGTGAAATTAAAGAAAAGAAGTTCTTGCATCCCTGCCGTTACACCACTGTAACAGAGAAATTCAGGAAAATACCCTCCTCAAAACTAGTTCTTCTCCGTTTCCTAAACTGGGATTCTTGTCACAGGCACATGAGGGTGTGGCTTGGGTTTCCTTAGTGGGGCATTGCCATGGCTCCCTCCGGTATGATGTTTCCATACTTTTTAGAATTAACTAGAAAAACTCAATGTGGAATGTATGGATTAATGCTGTATTAATATGCTGCATTAATTATCATCCACGAACCTCTAAATTAATTGGTGTGAATGAAGTCATGTCATATTTATTTTACTGGAATGAAGGGAGAAGGACTAGATATTGCCACTGTGCTTGGATAGTTCAATTTGAGAGTATGGCTGTGCTGCTGCCAGCCATGACTACAGTCACACAGATGTTTGCCTTCGCTGGATACAGGCACATAGAAAGGAGAAAATGATGCTCTGTGTGTCCTGAATGAGTGCCCAGGCTGAAGGAAAGGTGTTCTAGCAGTTGAAACACCTGAAGTAGCTTTAAACAAACCAGCAGAGGTATGAACAGCCCTGTAACTGAACTGATACAGAGCTCAGCACTGAATGTGGAGTATTTATTGGATTTACAGATCTTCTAATCCACACCAAGTTTGTGCTCTCTGTTCCTGTTCCAGCTAGGGTACATCTGCATAAACTGCAGCCAGACCTTCCCTTGGAGACGTTCTAACAACATTTAATTTTGCTTAGGAAAATGAAAAGATCCTAAGCTTAATCACCAATACTGCTCTGAAGGTGTTTTAAACACATATAACTGAACATTGCAATGAGAAATTTACTGTATCTGGAATTTCTAAGCTCTCTTGCTGTTTTCAAAGGAAAATCACTCTTTTTCCTTGTATTAGTGGGGCTGTGAGGGGAGATGCTTGGCTGCAGCACTGTGCCCTCTGCAAAGGGCATACCATCACCTCAGCAGGTGACTTTGAGTTTGCTTATGGCCCAGAGCAGGACAAGCTCTTAGGTGAGAGGTTCCCCAAAAGGGGAGTTCTCATTCCTGACCTCCTGATGGGGAAGATGGTACCTGTCTGCACAAGGACTGCATTTTCCTGTTTCTCAAGCAGATTATTGTCTTTGCTCTCACCCTTGACTGCCATGCACACTTGTGGCTATGCAATGTTATAAAGCTTAATAAAAAAGAAGAAAAATTAAAATACTGTGCCAGTTCATTTCCTTCACACTTGACATTTCCAGGCTTCAAATTATTTGAACTCTTTCGCCATTATGTGGCACTATGATATACTACCTAGGAAAAAATCATGTATTTAATGCTGATTTTGAAGCAGTGCAAGCTAAAGAACAGTAATTAAAGTTGGAACAGTCCTACCTTCCCACCCTTTACTTTAGCACAGTAACAAACAATCCATCACACAAAAAGCAGACCAATGGAACTATTAATAAATTAACAAATTATTCAACTCTTGCTAATAATTTCACTTCCACTTCTTTTTTAAGAAAGTGCCAAAGAAATATTCTAAGATAAGCAAAGTGAAAATGAACTAAATTAAAGCAGTAATACCCAGGCTAGTCCCTTAGATTCTCGGAGTAAGAGATCAAGTAATATTACAAAAGATATTAACATCTTTAGCTAATAAAATCCTGCCTTCAACAGAAAACTACTGAAGGTATACAAGAAGGGCATCCCCTCTGCCTGGTCATCCTGAGATTTCTGAGAACCAGCTCCTAAGCCCTTCCCAGATATGTTGAGAGTGCCCAGGCTCCTCAGGAGACCTGGTGATTCTACTGAGCCAGGAATAGCAGGGAACATATCCCAGAACTTCAGGGGCTTAAGGAACTTTACTGAGAAAAACTTAGGCAGTTTTACATTTTGAAGCCTGTCACTGTTGGATGATGGGACTTAGCTCTCACTTTAGCTGTCTAAGATTCAAGTGTCCATCTTTCCAAGACAGAACAGAGCAGCAGGAATTTTTCCCAACCCCAGTCCATGTGTCTCTGCTAGGATACCTGCAGCCTGGGACAGTAAAAAGGTCAGGCTGCCTACAATTCACTCAGGCCAAGAGATTAACCTGTAAGATGCTGCTCACACAGGGACAGCTGTGGGTACCTTCTCAGGTCTGTGCTCTTTGATGACACAGGTTCAAATTCCTTCTGTGCTGGCCCAGAGCTCCTGCCTGACCACAGCCTTGCACCTGAACTGTCCACACACACAGGTTTGCACTCAGATCCAGGGAAGGAAGTAACAGAACTGCAGGGATGGATCCAAGTTTCCTTCAGCACCTTCAGTATTTGGTTCAGTTACTTTGTCTTGATTTTTTGGCCCATGGTACATGTTCCATCCTAATCCCCCTTTATGTATTATGCTGACAGAGAAAATGCAAAATGTCATTGTTACCACTTCTTCCACTAACCACCTGTATTTACCAGCTAGTGTAATTGTCTTTTGATAAATAGTACAATCCCTCCCCTATGTTTTCACCTTGATTCTTTCTGTTCAGATTTATTGCCTCACTATTAGTATTCCAGCCATGTGATTTATCCCAGCATGTTCCCGGAGTACTTGCCTTCTCTGTATAAATATTTGAATGATCTTAATTTCAACTAATTAGTACTGGGACATTTGATTTCCCTCTTGAAGCATTCTCCTTTGCTTCTAACCAGTTCCTTTCCAGTATAAGAGACACCTATTTTGAGGGGAGAGCATAGTCACTGAATGAACCAAACACTTACTCAACACTGTTTTACCCTTCTTCATTTTGTTCATGTCAATCTGACCCCAAAATAAGTCTCCTAGGTCAGAAATCTCAAAAACATTGTGTACACAGGCAGTGACAATAAAGCATTCCTATCCTGCCTATCAACATGCTCCCAACCTTACAGAAAGACAGGCCTTATTTAACATCTTGTTATGCCACAAATTGGGACAAGGCACTAAGTTCAAATTTGTGCAAGATCTCGCAAATATAGCAAAAATTTGATGGCACTCAGATCTGTAACTCTCAGGAAAATCACTTTCCTTGACAGCTCTACCTATAAAGGAAGTTTAGGCCCCAAACAAGGGTTTGGGATTTTTTTACAGTGCAAATGTAGCTATACGTAATTTTCCCTGAAAAACATTTAGCAAGTTTGGCCGAAATATTGGCTTTGTGCACCGTGATTTTTTAGAAAGAGAAGGATCAACATCTTCCAGAAGAAACATTTCTGGAGGAAAAACATGTTTCTAGTCAACATACTAACTTATTGTTGAGAAACAATTTTGATGGAGCAGTTTCAACCAACCATACTTACAAATTGTTCTGCTAGAAAGAAATCATTTCAGAAGCATTTCAGCCATGCAGATGTCTTCACTCTCCAGAAAAAACACACCACTCATTTTCACTGATTCACTCCCTGCTGATATTAATCGGTCATTTGTTCAGTTTAAGCATTGGTTTAGTGAGTAAAGATACACATAAAGAGTATACATTAAGAAACAAAGCAAAAGTATTTCTAACAACTAGTAGCAAATGCCTCTGAAATACTTATTAATAAATCTGAGCACAACCGAAAAGCAAGATTATTCCCAAAACAGAGAATTTTTGAAAATTAAGACTTATCAAGATCTTCAGATTCAATTCTCTCTTCAAATAAAACAAATTTTACTTTTCTGTTGCCTGGTTCACAGCTGCAACTCTGATAATAAGACATCTTAGTAATTTATATCTTCACTAAAAACAAATACCCATTCAAAATAGACCAGGAGATTTTCCAGTTTCAGAATCATTATTTGTATATTTGTATTGAAGTAATGCCTAGAAGACCCAGCTGAGACTGAGGTCTATTGAGTTAGTGAGACAGTGAAGAAAGTGACCTCCCTAAGTACAAAATTCAATATAGCAATTTAGTAAAACAAGTACAAAAATAAGAATTTCCATCTCAAAATCCTAACAGGTTGGATAATATTTTTTAAAATCATCTCTGAAGTCCTTATCTATTACTCGTAGGCACACTTTTCAAATAGTATTTATTCTTTACATTTGCAAACAATTTATCTGAATAGTTTTATCCTTTAACAACAGAAGTCTTAAGCTAATTCCCTTCTCACCGCCTACTCCATCTCCTCAAGAGATGCTGCGCGTTTGCAACTTAGCCTTTTTATTTTTTTCCCCCCTTAATCAGGCTTGCTGGGAGCCATAAAGCTGAAAGGGAGAAAACCGTGAATAATTGCATCTTCAGAGATGAGTTCAAGCTTTAAGCAGTGGCAGAAATACTGAATTCATATGCTCCACCACGCTTCATCAGAGAAGGCCTTACAAATTAGGGTAAGAAAAACTTACTACTACCCAGGACTATATATTTTAAGAGGTTTTTCATCAGTCACAGAAATGATAGCATTTCTGTAGCTGCCATTTCAGTATATAAGTAACACAGAAGGAAATCTGGGATCTTATCCAATATGGAATATCTGCAGCCTCAAGTCAAACAAGCTCAGAATGTTCATGGAATTTGTCTCAGTGAGAACTGCCAACTCAGGGGGAAGGTCACAATCACAGTGCCTGAAGGATAAAGGAAAACAATTCTCAGGCTGTTGGGAAAGGGGAAACTTTGGGAAATGTGCATTTTCTGCTTTAAAAAGTGAGAGTTATGTTAAGATTGTGAATTTTGCATTTCCTTTATCTCCAGTCTCCAAGTCTGCCAAATGATGTGGCACTGCACATGGAAGATCTACCTAATCCTTCACTCATTCACATGAGCAAATGAGGGCAGGAATTCTTTAGGAACATTTAAAAGCAAGCCATTTGCATAATTTATCACTGAGAAAAAATTGAGACAAGGACTAAGAATAGAATAATTTCTATTCACCTTTATAGTGCAGAAATTGAATCCCATCCCTGCCTTCTATTTAATCCCAGAAAAGAACTTACTTGAGTGTGAGCTGGCACTCCTAGAGTGAACCATAAATTGTGTCACACTAGCATCAAAGGAAAATAGCATGGAAAATCTGTAGTAAGCCCAGGGCTATTATTGAAACACATGCAGTAAAACAACCAAATGTTTCTGGCTGTTCTTCAGCTTATTCTTCAAATGACATGTCAGGGTCTAGCCTAATATGAAGCGCTTTAAGTTGGGCAAGCCTGCTCTATGTTACACAAAAAGAATTGTTGCAGCTTCAGAAAGTCCAGTTTAGTGGAAATAATAGAGCAAGCTCACAGAAATAGAAATTTAAGGAAACACATTCAGAAAGCATAATAAGAAATAATTTTCACCTGAAAATTCAAAGCTGCAGAAAGCTGGCTTGGTGCAGTAAGTGGAAATCACACATTAGGCATTTCAGTGCCCCTAGGCAACAAAGGGAAAATCTTGATGTTTCTAATGACCTTCTTCATTTCACAAATGTAATAAAATCACTTTCAAACTGATATCTAATGTTTAGCAAATTTATAACTGCTTTTTGCTCCACTTTCAGCCAATGGTTGACAAGTAGACTGCAGCGCTCAGTCCATGACCTGAAAGCTTGTTAGCAGCCTTCCGTGTTCTTTGGTCCTTTGTATTGATTTCAGAGTATCACAGGGAGTATCTTATGATTGTTCCTGTCCTTTATAGACATATAAATCAAGAGTAAATTCACTGAACTAAGAGCTGTGACCCTCATGTGAAATGGATGTTAATACAATCAGGATCACCTACTGACAACGTGGTTTTGAATCATTTCAGCCTGCTGTGCTTACAGCATCCCTGCCTCTAACTTGTAGTTTTAAGCAATTATTTAAGGTGTACTTCATAGTCAGACAGCAATGGATGCCTAAACACAGAAGCAGGTGAAAATCATGAAGTATCTCTACTAAATGTGATGCCCCACAGTTTATTTCCTCAGACATCATGGGGCAGTTTGGGGGGTTTTGGGCTGCTTGAGTTTCAGAATAGTTAACCAACTGGAGTGGAGTATTTTATTGATTTGTTTTTATGCTCACAATAATTATGTGATACTACATCAATGATCAAAGTACTTGTGCTTTGCATTCCCTGACAAGTTTTTCCACCTGAAATAACTTCTGGATTCTGTCTTCTTTAGGCACCGCTGTGCATGAATTACTGAACTTCAAAAGTGGTCCATGTATCTTGTCTACGTCAAAGATGAACTCTTTAAAAGCAGGAACAACTCTGGTTTCTGATCTGTGTTCATGAGTGCAAGGTCCTTCATTTCTCCAAAGCATTTGTGGAAACAGCAATGATGGACCTGCAGGACTCCCTGCAGCTTTCTCCAGCACAAAGACATGTTGTGGTTGAGTGGATGGAGCCCTCAGCCACCAGAAATAGCTGTGCCTTTCACTTTGCATATTTGCTTCCAACATTCCTGTTTGCAAATGTTGAAGATTGTGGCACTCACTTCTGCCAGGGCAATGCCTGAATACAAACAGGGTCAAACTCTTCCAGTGAAACAGTAGATAAAATGACATCTGCCTCCTATTTATGGCTGATGGAATTCTTGATAGAACATGTCTACTTAATGTTTTATAGTTTAATAAAACTGTGTAAAATATCCCTCTTCATTAGATGGTCTATTACAAAAGGATTGCAATAGAACTAATTTACAAATAGTCTTTCTACACTGAGCTTTGGGCATTCTCTGTAGAGACTGAGAACATAATTTCCATTACAGGGAGTACAGAATAACACGCATCCTGCCTAAACTTGGTCAATTCTCATTGCTGGTCAGACTGAAGACACCAGTATAGGCCTATGCCTCCATCAGACTCTCTCAGTTCATAAGATTTCAGCTTCTGGCCCTCTTTGGAAGCGTTCTATTCACTGCAGAAGAGAATTAAGTTGTTTTTCTTTTCAAACCAAACCTACACAGGCTCGTAATCCATCAGGCAACTTCACGGCGTATACACATCTGCATAATCCTCCTGAAGTTGCATAACTCTCCAGCTGTCCTCATAAAAGGGATTTCATTCTGTGCCTGGCAGGTTTTGCAAGAAGTACATGTTTTGCACAATATGCATGTACCGATATGCGTGATTCTGGGGGAGATTCTTAAAACCAATCAGTTTTTAATCTCTGTACCTTCCCTTTGTAAAACCTGCCTTCCCTGTGGCTGTGTACACACAAACACAGATGCACAAACTACAGACATCAACTTCTTTGGTTCTAAAAGTGACACCAGTTAAATATTTTAACAAGAGCCATATATTCTTCTGAATTGTATCCTCTCTTGGAAATATGCTTGAAATATTCTATAGAAATGTCATATTTATCATGTCAACTGGCAGTAGTTAAATTAATAATTTATCATGATGGTAATCATGGAGTTTCTCATATACATACAGAGTGCTAAAATGTATGTAGGATCTCTCAAGAAGACATAGCTCTGACTGTAAATTATGCTGATTATGAAATAAGTTATATCAAGAGCAAAAAGGGAAATGCAGCTGGAGCACAATTGGTAAACAAATCTAGACAAATCCTTCTCCACATGGAAAAGGAATCTCTTCCTAGAGAGTTTCAAATACCACCTCCATGACTCCTTCACCCCTTCATTCTAAGTGATTATTCAAAAATTATTTGCTACTGAATACGTATGTATCAAAATATGAGCAATTCTGGTTTCGAGGGACAAGTGAAAAACAGTTGGGCTTTTTAGTGTCTTTAAGAAATCTACTGTACTCTTCCTCCAGCTGGCCTTGTATTTTAACTGCCATGTTCCATGGGAGAAAAAAAAAAAGGAAATGGTTTTATGACCAGACTAAGTATTTCTAAAATGCTGTCTTTTCCAAGGTTATTCAAGTTTCTAAGACAAGGAGTTGTTTTATTCTTTTCTGGGTTTCTTTAGAAATTTCCCTATTCCAACGTTACCCCTGTCTTGCTTACTGATGGTGTTCCATCTGGCTCAGTCTTTAATTGCAATTTTAGCTCAGCCATTCCTATGATATCATACAAGCTTGAAACTTCTCATGAAGTTGATACTCTCCTATATTTAACTGAATATTGCAAGCAGGAGAGCAAAAGGGAAATAATCTTCAAAACAGAATTTCAGTCTTATGGAAACGAAAGGGTGGGCAATATCTGGCAACTTTCCCTCAAATTGAAGGGAGGAGTGAAAGACAACCTGAGCTACTGGTGACCAGTGTTACTACACAAACTGGTATTTCCATTACTCTGATTTTTACTAAACCAAATAATTCTCAAAGCTCTCTGAGGCTATTAAATTACTAGATTCGAATTTTGCAGTTCAACCTCTTACAACTTTAATATCATTACAATGCTATCAGTATAAGAGAGGATTAATGTACAGATTCCCTCAAGAAAATGGGCCATTGGTGACTGCAGTGGATTAAGAGTCATGAATATAAGTAATTATTTAATGCAAAGCAGATTCAAACAAGACCAGAACATATTGTGGTAAATCCTATTAAATACAGTAAATGACTCACTCTTTTGTAAATATCTTACTATTTACATAAACAAGACAGGATAAATATGGGAAGAAAATGACTGGCAGGGAGTAAGCGTGTAACTTGCCTAAAATCGTACAATAGGTCAGCTAAAAAAATCAAGAACAAACATGTCTTAATGGACCTTGTAATCATTACCTCAGAACATAATCTAACATCACCGTAATGAATCTGCATTACACTTGGATAAACATTTGTTCACTCTTACAAGGTTTGGTAATTTGATGCACCAGAACAGTGAAAGAACATGCAACTTACGTTAAACATCTGCATTCAATCCTTTCTTAGATATTACATCACATTAGATATTGATCAAACAGTATGTTAAATGACGAAAGAAATGAAAAAGGGAAAACAGAGAGAAAAGCAAAAAAGTATATTGATTCTTGTTTCAAGGTCAAGCACATGCATGTCTTCACTCTAATAGGGCTAATTATGAAAGAAATTCATTGGTCCCTGCTGTTATAATCATTAAATGCTGCTTAAACAAAATGCTACTGATGTCATGATGAAAAGAAACTATTTTGCTTAGTTTTATATTTCAGTTATCTCAAAATATCTAAATATTACCCTTTAAGTGCCAAAGCTCCTGCGTATCACATGGTGTTTTCTCTTTGAAACAGGAGAGAAGCTGAGCTCCATGGACCTGCACTCAGAACCTACAGGATCTCACATCTGCTGAATCGAGTTTCCAAGACAAATGTTCTCCTCAGCCCCATCCCCATCTCGTTCAACAGGCTTCTGAATCCCCAGTTTCAGTTTTCTTCCTAGGAACTCTCTCTAGCTGTGCAGTGATTAATATCTTTCCATTCCTGACATGACATTTTAAATTGTTTGAACTGAGGGACAAGAGAGATTGTTATTGTAACCAATCTGCAGATATTGAGACCTCTCACATCCACCCCGTGTGGCTGCCTGGAACACCCTGGCAACAGCTGCAATAGGAGGCTGGATAATACCAATGGAAAAAAAGCCCTGCATATTTATTTTAAAAATAAGGCATCAAGGGAAATTAAAATTGAGCTGAAAGTTCAGCAATCAGTTTGGGTTTGAATACAAGATTGTTTGGAGGCTCATCCACTTTTTACTCTGCAAGCTGACCTTACATCTGCCCGTTTTCTCTCTGTGCACAGTTACAGCTATGGAGACAAAGATCCAGCTCACTGTGAGCAGCAGCCCAGGGTGTACACTGCTCTCCAAAAGAACTGGAAGAAAATGTTGTGTGTGTTTTTTTTTTTAAATTAAGACAGAGGAGCAGACATTTCCGACTGAGACACAGCAGATGGCTGCCAGAAAATGGTAAAGAATTCAGGAAGATGAAGGGCGAGGCAGCCTGTGGGCTTTGGAAAAGAGACAAGAACCCACAAGCAGTTAAAGTGCTCTGTATGTGTGGGACAAGAAAGGTTTTGAGTGGTAAAAGTGTGCAGGACTCTTGTCTCCATGCCCTTTGGTCCTGCTGCAGTCAGCTTCCCCTTGCAAATTCAGTTCTAAACCCAAGCACTGCATGGCAGCAATAATTCAGCATTCCATGTATGATGAGGAAATGTGTCTATAAGTGCTCTGCTCTGGCCTCTTTGGCCTCTTTTCAATACAACTGTAACTGGAGCTGTATTTCCTGGGAAAGGTGGCTTTATTCTGGTACAGCAGTTCTGCAAATACTTTTCTGAATATTGCAAACAGTGAGCATTGGAAGGGTTTAGACAATTCCACAGGAAACCCATCTAGCTGTGGAGCTTAAGAAACATTTTATTAGCAGAACTAACAACCTTTATAATAATAATAGGCAAAGTCAGTATTTCCATTCATTTATGTCTGGAGGTGTTGATACAGATGCTTTCTTTTGCAATATATGTTATTATAATGACCACATTTCAGGAGTGTGGGAGAGGAATTTCTTCTGTAACTACATAAAAAATTCTTGAGCTATCCCTAATACAAGCCTTTTAACTTCTTATGCTGAACTGTTCTGCATCTGTTTATGTGAAGCCTCAAAATAAAATGTAATCAGATGGAGTAGCACAGGATGGCACATAACAGTTCAACAGTACATTATTTGCTCATGGCTGGGGTTCAGTGTGTTGTCAATAGAACGTGTCCCTTTCTGGGGATTTTTTTGGCACTGGTTTCTAGGAGTGCAGAGCACCTACACGGGGAGGTTGATTTTCCCTGTTGCTCAGCTCGTGTTTCAGGGTCTCAGGAGAAAAGCCATGCTCCCTGAGAGTCCAGCACTCCCATGTTCTCAGCCCTCTCCAAGGCAATGGCAAGCTGCTTCATAATCCAATTACTTCTCATCAAAATACGACAAATCCAGGCTTTGCTGTCTGACTACAGCCCCCCAAAACAACTCCTTCCAGTAAAAATACCCATTTAAAGAATATAATTGTATGAAAAGCCATTTCCTCACTAATCCATTTCAATATCTGAGGTGATTACCCCCAAATTAAGCAGAAATGCTACGAATGCAAAATACAAAATTCAGCAGCTCTGCTAGCTGTTTATTAAACAAGTCCCAAACTTACACCAAATGCAAAGAACAGTTATTGGAGCAGGAGGAAATCTCCACTTACAAAAATCCTGAGGTTTCATAGTCCTCCTTATGGACTGCAAGGCCGCATCAATATCTATTATTCCATGTAAGATAACTTTGTACATCTCTTTCAGACACACAGACAAATAAGAAGACCTTGTATCCATTTTCTGAAAGTAATTTAGTAGCTGAAACTGTATCCTATAGTCAGTCAGCTCTTTGAAGGCTGCACTGATCCTCTTCAGGACGCATGGCCTTGCATGAGACAGATTAAAGGCAACTCAGCAGAGCATCTGTTTTTATATATTAACTAGAGAAAGTTCTCCTATAGCTCAAGGGAGACACAAACATGGGTGAAGAATTAAAAAAGGCACTGTCACCAGCAATTGTTAGCAGGGGCATTCAGCTGAGTACTGATTCTTCAGTCTCTGTATTGGCACTACTGCAATATTAATAGAAAAAAATGTTCACAGAGCCTCTACACTGTTGAAAGCTATTGTAAAAATTATGGTACTGGAAAGGTTGCTAGATATCCTCTAATACAGAACATTCCACATTATAATCCCAAATCCTTAGTAAAGGCAAACAGAATATTAATTTCCCCGTATTTTCTCACCTGCAAGTGGCTGCTCAGGGCCCAAACAGCAGGAAAAAGCTGTTCAGCAAGCCTGTGTCCCTGTGGGCTGAGGAAACAACAGCTGGGGGCAAACAGATCTCACCAGCTTCATGGAATAACATGGAGAAAATTTCCACGAGGACCCTCTGGCCCTATCTCTTGCTATTGTAGGAACAGGCTGGAGCTGCACTCCTGTTTTTATTGTCATCTTGATTAACTCTATACACCAATCAAAGTAACTTGTTCCAACTGGTTTTTTTCCAAAACAGCTCACATTCTCTGCCACACCTCTGACAAAAACCTGAATTGTTAACAAATGGTTGAGGGCTCAACAACAATGAAAACAAAAATTGTGAGGCGGAAATAACAATAACAAAAACACAGCCCCATCCAGTTCTTGCTGGGGTAAATTATTCCTGCAGAGACATGGAATTGTAACCCAAGGGTATGCAGTGACTTTATTATTTGGCTCAGTGATCTCTCACAAAGTATTACTGCTGGTATTTATTAGCAACAATGCCCTCTAATAGCTGGTTACAGACAGAGAGAGTGGGGTAGCACTTTTCCTGAGGAGTTCTACCTTAAAAGCACAAGATTTTCCTGTTCTTTGCAATGCCTGGATGGCATGCAGTAATTGCTTATCTCGTTCACAACATATGGTTGCTGGTGAGCACCTCCCAACAGCTGGCATGATCAACTCGTGGCAAAAGATTTTAAATCAGCCCTGCCCGTGTTTCAAATACTTGTGTGCTCTTACTTCTTAGAAGATGCCATTTGCATCATCCACGCTGAGGCACAGCCAAGCATCAAACAAAAAAAGGCTGGGAATAAACACACTGACAATATGAGATTAGCTGCCATTCTGTTCACCTACAGAACAGATGTTCAGCTTCCTAGTCACCTAAAATCATCCTCCAGGAGTGCATGATTTATATCTAGCTGCCTGTGTCTAAGACATTGTCTGTGGAATCATGACCATATTCAAATAGTTCACAACACGCAAGACAGCAATTGTTCCTTTTGTATTACTGTGCTTAGTAAAGGAATTGTTGAAAAGTATATTGAAATTCTGGTGTTTTTAATAACAAGGGACAAAAATAAATGTCAAGAATAAAGTATATAGAAATGCTTTATATAGTGTATTTATATAGTGAAAAGCATTATTCTGAAGCAAATGCACTTGATGCAAAAATATACACTGAAAATACCAGCTATAAAAGAATTTTCAAAGTGCAATACCTTGTGAGGCTCAGGTGTCCTGGAAAATGTTATATTTCAATTCACCAAGTTTTTGTTTTAAATTACACAATGACCATAGCAGCTGAACTTTTCTACTGTCCATATAAAAATTTAAAGTATAGGGAATTATTAAATAGACAATATTATAGAATTGTCTATTTTGCTCAGTTTTATGAAACAATTAAAAAATACAGTCTAACTATAACATGAGAAATTGGAATAAATTGATGTAAATTTTAATCTGAGGTCAAATACAACTGTGATTGCTTTTCACATACAAGTAATACCTTCGAATCAGAGCCAAACAAACATATGTCATTTTAAACACACGTGCAAGAAAAACTTCTAGCTTCTGTTTCAAAACCCCACACTTCCCTCACATTTTTACTTGATCACTTACCATCCTTCATCATCTCCAGCCTCTGGAAACAAAGTCGCTTCTAGGTAATAAGCACACAAGCAGCCCTAAAGCCTATAGAAGAAGAAATTAGAGATAAAATGTGCTGGTTTTCTTTCAAGCCTGTCCTGATACCGATAGAGATTTGATCCATGGGAAATACTGTGTCTCCCCTGGCTTCCTGCACTTGAGTTTGGTCAGTTCCTGTCGCTCAACCTTCTTTCCCTTTGGGTTGGCCTCATTACCTTTCATCTGAACACTAATTCTGTCATTTATTGGGCTGAGAATAGGCTTGGATTCTGGAAGGCCATGATCACCTTACATTTGCTGAGTAAGGGCCTCAGGACTGCCCAGTTGCTGCTGCTCATGACCTGCAGAAGCTACACTCTCCTGCCTCTTAATCACTTTTGTTGGTTGTCTCTAAATTCCTTTCACATTTCTGCTACTAAGCTGGCCAGAGCTGAATTTATCAATTCCTCCAGATTTATCAGCTTGCAGTTCTCCAGCTTGAACCTCATTTTGCTTCCTGCACATATTTCTGAGCTCTTTAGTTCCCATTTTATTATTTTGCCTTGCTGGCTTACGCTTGCAACACCTGTCAGTTTAGAGTATGATTGTGCCATTAGAAAGCAGGGCAGCTGCAGAGCAGTGCCCCAGGGAAACTCCAAGCAATACTGGGTCTTAAACTTTTGGAAATTTACCCGTGGCAGAGAGGAAACATCAGGAACAGGTGCCTAAAACAATCTGCCTGCAGATGCAGGGCACACAGTGTTGCTTCAGAACAAGAGAGTGAATCTGTTGGCATCTTTTTATCTGAAATAACTGCTGCTGGCTGGGTATGGTTTTACCTGAGCATGAGGGACCCAAAGCCTCTTCATGACCCAGGGAATGCATCTTCCAGGCATTGGCATATGCCCATAACTTCGTTGTGCCTCTGCATCCTCCCACTGATTCCTCTGTGGGGAGCACTGAAGTACAAGACAGTTCCTTGAAGCCATAATTCAAGCATAACTGGTTTGTTGGGGGATTTTTTTTTTTGGCTCTGTAGACATTAGAACATATATTTGGGCATATTTAAGACTTTAAAAAATGGAACAGCCTGGAAGATTGGTACTGATATTATGAATTCTAATATTATTTAACTCTGAAATGGAAGTACGGGGTTTAAAAGTTTGGGAGATTTTGTTCACACCAAGTGCAGATATTCCTTTTCCTTCGTGCATTTTTATGTGGAGCCTGATGTTTGGTTCTTCCATTACATTTTCCATAGAATTAACTATTCTTCTCATGCCTTATTATTTCCCAAGGCAGATCCCAGGGTGATTATAACATTGACAGCTACCTCCAG
Organism: Orthonyx spaldingii; assembly: GCA_013397795.1. Lineage (NCBI taxonomy): Eukaryota > Metazoa > Chordata > Aves > Passeriformes > Orthonychidae > Orthonyx > Orthonyx spaldingii. Next base: position 50,948 of record VZTJ01004827.1, on the reverse strand, counting down.
GGAGCACTGGGTTTTGCTCCATGTGACTAACTGGGTACTTTATCTAACCAGCTGTGAGCACAACCCACCTGGGCAGGGACGATTCTTACCCTTGAGGAAAGTCAGACAGTTTAAAACAGGGACATTAGTCCTCTCTGAAGAGAGGTGGCTTTTCAGTGAATCCATGATACTGCCTTGAACAAATATCTCCCCAAAAATTTATATTTACCTGTTTTATTCAGAGTATGATCAGTTGAGGGGGTTGCTACTTTTCTGTGTTTTACTAATAGCAGAGAAATATGAGTTACTGAGTCAGTTTTCTAATCCACTGTAATTTCTTCTGCTTCAGTAGCAAAGCCTTAGATTTCCAAAAAGCAAACTTCAGTGTAGGAATTTGCTGGGAGTAATTCCTATTAGAAACTTCTTTCAGAAACATGTAATTGTGAGGAACAAGCCTGTGCCCTGCCCTCCTTCTGCCCTGCAATGAACACTCAGGGCTGCTCCCTTGTTCTTCACACTGGCTGCAATTATGGGCTGAGTAAACCGTCAAAGATGTCAATATATTGACAACAATAAGCTTGGAATTAGTCTATTAAAGAACTAAGAACTATGTGTAAAATGCCCTTTACAATGACAAAATAGAGGAATTTATATAATTCCCTTGACAGAGTTCTCATTCAAAAATAGAACATTTAAGGAATAGCTTAAAGAAGCTCTAATTGTTCATGTCTTTCTTTTTTCACAGTTTGGATAACGGCTTTATCAATAAATTATGTGACTGATCACTTACCTGAATCACCTACCCTAATTAGACTACAGTACATGGTGTAGCACACTTTACTGTACATAAAGGTGGTGAATAGAGCTCAACTCCTAAAATGATCCATCTGTAATAAATGTATATACTTATATATTAGAATAAATGCCATTGTAGTATTAAACGGGGGGGTTCCCTGGGGTTTTTCCCCATCATTTTTATTCATTAATTAACTACAGTAATTACATTTATTTCAAAACAATTCATTCTCTAATCAATATTAAGAACAGTAGTAAAGAACCGTTGCTTAATAAACAAGGCCCTTACATTTAATTGATTTTTAGACTGATTTCACCAAGTCACATTTAGTTCTTAAAAATCATTCACTATTTTCTCTTCTGTTTGAATAATGAGTGTGGCAGATAAGGCAGCTCCTCCAAAATATGTTGAGTAAAAGCCTATTTCACTTAAACACTTCATCTCTTTTCCTTTCTGCCTCATTTTCCTTTAGACACAAATAAGAACTCCCCTAATTCCAATGGCTCTTCATTTTAGGCAACTATCTAACACTAAACTGCAGTGGTATGGATACCCAATATAGTCATGGAGCCTGGAGGGAGCAGTTCAGAGCATCCTCACTACCTGACTCTGTTCACAGTATACTTTCCTGGTTATATGCAGACTCAGAGGTCGTATTGCAGGCAGCTGAATTAAATATCTAAATTTGGATGGTATGAGTAAGTTAACTTTCATGTCTTACTTTTGCCATAAAGGAAGCTGAGGGAGACATGAATTTTACTGTAGAATTGGGGTCTTCATAAAACCAGAAAAGCTCAGCAATCTGTGGCTGGAAAAGTACAGCTTAATTCAAAAGAAATATGATGTTGTTTAAGAGAGTAAGGAGAGCTGATTTGAATTCCTGTTCTGCCACAGACTTCCCCTGTGACCTTAGGCAAGTCGCTCAGGGCAAGGTTTTTATGGGCATCTGGACATCCAACTCCAGGGGATTTTAAATAACTAACTTTGCAAATCTAGCCATTGAGTACTATTCCTTAATTTTCCCTTTGCAAAATATAGATAGGGTTATTTCCTCTTTCACCTTCTACCTACAACAGCTTCCAGGTGGAATTCTCTGCTAAAAGAATAATGTAATGCTGAGAGACTATGAACCATGGTAAAAAAATTCCACTGCTTACAAATGTTCTCCAAAAGATTAGGAATTTCTCTAACCCATTTTTTTTTGTTCTGGGGACAATTCTTCTGATTCCCTATAACTGAATACTGTAACTTCCTTCACAAGTGTTTCCTGTCTCCATCTGAAAAGGACAACAGCCATCACTAAAGCAGTCAGGTAAAGTTATACACTAATTGTTTCAATTCCTAAAATAGAGTGATAATATTTGCAATTCAAATACCTGTCCATTTAAATTTAAAATTTAGCTTTCAACACCTGCCAGCTAACCTATCTTGAGTGTGAGCCTCGCACCAAGGTTCCTCCTCAGCTAGGGCAACTCCAGGCACCAGCACTATCACCTCTCTCCCATTCTCTGCTCCCATGTATCCTTTATCTGCCAGCCACGTTTGTGTCCAGCACCACAGGGCATGAAAGGGGACACAGCAGTGAACCTGGCACTGCAGCTCCCATTGGAAGAATTTCTTTAAATGGTCTTGCTGGATAGCATCAAAAGGTTGTACCACAGCACTACATCCCCTCATGTGTCATGAAAATTTCTGATGTGCTTCCCTTGACATGGCTCAAGGCTGGCCCATTCCAGAAGCCAAAGCAAAAGAAACTCAGAGGTTTTCCATTAATTCTTGCCTATGCTGCTTTGATTCACTTTCTGCAGACATTTTGCCAATAAAATGTAAGACAAGCCAGATTTCCTCCTGCCATGCTCTCTAACGAGCAGATGACTGGTGGATATGTCATTCAGCTGGATTTTCACCTGGAGGAAAGCAGCACTCTGCCTACACTGAAGTGACTTGCTACTAGCTTTAATTGGCACATCCTTCCTTTTGCCTCATTCTGTGCTCATAGGCATGTCTTGGCTGAATCTGATGGAATATAATTAACATGTATTAACATTTCCAACATGTTGAAAACTTTGCGATGCACATGCTGGGCATCACTCCAAATACATATGACCCCAAAAGTTTTCATGAATTTTGGACATTAACTTGTTTTGCAGTTATTCTTAGTGTATGGAAGGTTGGAATGAGAGTACCTACACTGGCTAAGCTGTAGTCAGAATTGCAATGTGCCAAGGGATCACAGAAACTCTACATCACTAGCAAAGCTGGAAAACTCAAATGACTTCAAGTAAACGTATGTAAAATAACACTTTATTCACTAAGTTATTTGGCATCAACATTTGCACAAATTAAACAGCCCCCAGAAATGGTTTCAAATGTATTTTAGCAAGTCGCTGCATTATAGTGAGCAGTACCTTGCCCTTTGAAGAGTCCTATTGATTTTACTTCAGAGTAAGGCTGCCAGAATGAGAACTGAGCAACTTTGGATGGACGGCGATTCTTAATTTATATTCAGTGGGTCACGTTTAACAATTAATTTTTTTTAAGAGGTTCATTATCCAGATGTAAATGTCCTCAGTGCATTAATCTGGACATTTCTCATAGTGATTTCCCACTGACTCCTTTTGGAAGATGTTGATCCTACTTAATCAATGGCAAAAGCTCATTGCTTTCCATAAGACAGGGTTTTACCCTTATTCTCTGGGTGTTATTACCTACTATAGTCATTTTTTGCATATTTCACTATTTCTGTGCCCCAGACTTCATTAATGAGATATTTCCTTCTCATAAAGCTCTGCAGTATAAAACACACCACGTTTCCAGGGCACATTTCTCCTTTTCCATGTTTAACTTCTTGGCAGCACTCTCCTCACTTTCATTTTTGTTTTAATCCCAAATCTATTGCAGGTATGATCCTTGCGTTTTTTATATAGACAATTGTACCTCCAATATTACCTAAAACTGTGCCTAGAAGCATACTCTTTGTTATCTGATGCAAATATTAATTTGGGAAACAATTTTAAATCAGTTTCAGTGTCATATCTTTGATTTCCAGTATTAATTGTGTAGCTCAGTGTATGGCCCTTATATGCTACTACATTTTTACATGTTGGCATAAATACTGTCTCAGATCATTTGACTGTAGCCATGAGCTACAGCAGCCAGATTACCCCCTACTACCTCTTCATTCTCAGAAGACAAAAAACAACAGCCTGCCTGCTTGACAGCACATGAAGGAAGTTGTGCTATATTTAAATTGCTCTAACATATTCCTTCCCATGTGAAGGTTCTTAGCTCTTTTTCTGTAATCTCCACCACTGAAAAAAGAAACTTTTCATTTCCCATTATGTGAGTACTAAAAAAAAACAGGTTTCTGTAACATCCTAGGTCAGTTTGTCCCTTGGAAGACAAAAAGCTTTTTATCTTTGGAATGGATGTCTAAAATTAAAGTTCATACTTCCTACAGTTCCCTGCCATTTTATTCCAAATCAAGTAAGAAATTTATTGACTTCTAGTTTTAACATACTCCCTGTAGATCCTACATTAGTTGGGGGCATGAGAGGAAAACTCAGCTGGCTCTAATCCAAAAATGTTATTTTTCATTTTGTTGGGTTCTGCCATTGAGGAATACGGGTTAAAGGTTTCTCTTGGTGTCCAGCTTGTAGAGGACACAAATCTTACAATCTCTATCAGGGAGATATTAGTCTTTTAGGCAAATTTATCTAATTTCTTTCATTCTGGAGGACATGATTTAGTTCACACTAAGATGCCAGCCATCACATACACATTTATTCTAAGTAAAAATTCTTGTCATTTTTATCTCCTGCTATCTCCTATTTAAAAATGTTTGCTCCATTAGCACGAACATGATGCACCAACACTATGCCTTTCTCTTGAAAACATAAATAGTTTCCAATATGCTTTCTGTCACAATTCTTTATCTTTCTGTTATTTTTTTATTTATGCATTAGTAGCATCTGCAGACCTCTCTCTGGAATGATAGTCATGACATTTTCTTGACAATTCTCTAATTAAAAACTGAGGTACTTCATCCCAAGTTATTCTGTTCTTTTTTGGCTTGTTTGGAGTTTTTTGGTTCTTCTGCTACTCCACAGTCCACTAAAAGTGTACATCTTTAACCAAACTAAACAGAGAAAATATAAAATCACTATTTAGATCGTTCTCTTGCTCTTGGAACATTTTCTTCCCTAACATTCTGCCAATAACGTAACATTTGACTTGAAATCACACCTCATTGTGCTTTGACCACACCGTAACCTCCCAATGACAGCCAAGCACCTCCTTCTTCAAACAACCTATGCAGAGACTGCTCCAACAGGTACATGTAAATAAAAAACCAGGGACATCTTGTCCTAACTAGAACACCACCATTTCCATGGGCTGCTTCCACCTGCCATGTTTTATTCCTGCCTCTCCCTCTCAGTTTCCCAGCAACAGCACGTTCGCTCCATCTCCCGGTCAATAACAGCACTGAGTCCAGCAAGGAATTGCTTCACATGCTTCAACCAAGTCTTGACAACAGAAGAGCTATTGAAGTGACAACTATCGCATATAAAACAACAACCACTTGCAGAAGATTCCATGTTCTAAAGCTTTGCTGCCACAAATGACCTCCTGTCCTTGTGTGTGTGTGTGCTAAGCATATTTGACAGTTTAATGCCATATAATTATACCAGGGATCAAGTGGATCCATGACTATTTTTACAGAAAGTATCACAGCAGAGGCAGTCACACTCAGGTATAATTGTATTTTGCCCCTGGACGAAAACGAAATAAATGAAATAACTTTTAATCACATTTTCTAAATGTCTCTTAGAATAGGTTTTTACTGCCTGCTTTTCCAAAATGCAATATAACACAGCTGAGTTTTATATATTTTATGTTTTATTATATTCCTCTTCAGCTAGGACACCTGGTACTGCAGACACTTTTCATTGCTTCAATTCTGGGCAAATCAACATCTGTGAAATCTGAAGAACTGCTGCAAAATTCTACTTCCCTGCTGACATCTCCAACCACAGTGATGTAAAGTTACATAAAAAGAAATAAATTTTCCATAAGAAAAACATAAGGACTTGAGTAGCTGGTTCAGAAGCTAGGATCATGGAGACTTAACCTGAAATGGTCAGTGAAATATTTCAGGGGAACATGTGAAAAAATCAAATTAGATTTGTCAGGAGTAGGACTTGGCTCCTATGGAAGAAAGGGCTTTAAGGACCACAGTGGTTTTCAAAGCTACCTGAGGCCTGTGGTTGAAGAGCCAACATAAGAGTTGCATGGAATTTAATGGGATTTCTTTCCATTATTCCTGCTTTGGAGCTCAGTGGTTACTGCCACAGGTTGCAGCTACCAGAGAGACACAATGAGTGTTGCGAAACAGTTTTCCTCCATTAATTGAGCAACCAAAGATTTCTAAGTAGGATGAAACAACAAGGCTTCATTGAAATATCATTGGACTCTGTAGAACACATCTGGAGAACTACTGATTTTGCCAGAGAATTCTACATTTGTAGTGGTCCTTTCAAATTCTCAATGGAATTTCATAGGGATATAATTCCTCACTAAAATTTATAAGAAGTTTCAGAAACCTTACAGAGATTAACTTTTCACTTAAGGTAGTAAATTTTTCCATAAGGATAGAGAAAAGGCAGAAAAGGCAGAAAATTTTTTATTTAAGCCAGCTATAATTCAGTGTGTATTTCTGACAGTGGTGTATTTAAGCAATATAAACATCCTCCCAAAGACAGATCTAGTTAAGTGCTTTGTGATGGCCCCATGAAGCACTGTGTTTTATTAAGGCCACATCCAAAATTTAATGAAATTCAACTGAAAGACTGCTGTTATATGCCTGGTTTAGTGACTGGTGACAGAATTCTTATGGAATTAGTCTTATCCTCTTTTTTTCTTCTTAAACCCAATCAATTACTCAGTGAAGTTTCTGGGAATCTTGCCGACCATGGCCAGTGACTTTTACCTCCAGCCTCCTGATGGGATCAGGGGACTTCCTGATTTCTGTGGCACTTCCTCTCCTGGAGAGGGCATGAATCACGCTGGCAAACACACTGAAAATGTTTCATTTCAGTCCATTACTCTTTCCCTTCTTTTACTGATTTCATAAGGAATAAGAAGGAGTGTTGGGATCAGATGAATTCACCTGATTTAAATTATCTGCCCCATGTGTTTTGTTAGGCCAAATGAAAATTAACATTGCTCTCTTGTTCCTGGCCAGAGCAAGTCATGACCCTGTAGTTGCTTTGACCTGTTTAAAAAACTGTGTTTTGCCCCAACCCACTGAAATAATCAATACTTTTATTTTAGTTTCTACTTGCTTTACTTCAGATTTTAATGCGGTATTAGTGAATCTCAGTCCGGGGAGTGTTTTTAGTAAGTGAGAGTTGGTATTTGACAAATATAAATTTACAAGTCTCTTTATTATGCCTTTAAAAGGTCTTTATTATATTTGTGTAGAGTGACTGCGACTGATCATCTTATATAAAACCTTAATCAGGTCTGCGTTTAAGATGAAATCAGACAGTTTTACTCTACCCCTTTTTTCCATTTCTTTTTCTGACCTGCGTAGACTTAAGAGGTGCAGAATACTGACTTAGCTGTTGCCTTTCATTTTATTTTATTGAAAGAACTCTGCAGGGATAAACACACTCTTCGGGAGCTTTTTATTTTAATTAAAAGTGAAAAATAAAGTAGAATGATCTGATAATGATACGGACATAAATCACACTCCTCTGAAATTTATATGAACTTATATAACAGTGGAGTTTTGGGAACTCTTCAACTCAGCATATTCTTCCATCTTTCTCCTTCCAGTCTGTCTGAATCCTGCATCTCTACAGTTATTCCTTTTAACTTCTTTTTTATTCTTCTTTCTTTATTCTCCAGAGTATTAGAACCTTTCTTCATTACAATTGTGAAAATACATACGTTAGCACCCCTGTGCTGTGCAAACACAGAATAAAACCCAGTCTTGCCTCAGAAGGTTTTAGTGTCAAGCAAGGTGTGAACAGAGAAGCAGGTACAAGGTGATCACATGCAGGCAAGTGAATAACATGAAAAGCTGGGTATATTTGTTAGAAGATACTCGTTGTTCTGTTAGGCTTTGTTTCTTGTTAAGGATGGATTACAAATAGCTGGCACTAAGAAACAGGTGATTGTATGAGGTTAAAGAAGGCAAAGAATGAATAGAACAGTCAAAGCTCACCAGCTTACATCAAGGCTGAAAAAAATTTTTGAGAGACATAAAGGAGCCAAGATAGCAGCTGTAATGGTGTGGCTTTGTTTTGTACAGGAGGTTTTTTATAAAAAATAACATTAGTCATATGAGAGAATGTTTTTAAAAGAACATTGCCTACTACGTCACATACTCTAACATGGGGAGGAAATCTTTGTAAGATTCAGATATATCAGTTCAAAACAGAGAAACAGAGAAACCCTTCCAGTTTTTCCACAATGATAAAATCTTGTCTGCATGGTTGTATTGACCCAGAAGAACTGCAGACACGTATCAGACCCAAATTATTGTCATGTTTCTCCTTTCTGCAGGCATTCTATTTTCAAATAAAGGATTTAAAGGATTATTCTGGAACAGAGCATTCCCACAGGAAAGCAGAGTCACACTGGCATCATTACAGAGGAATAATAACACCCTGTAAACATAACCTGTGTTTTACCCCACCTTATGCCAAGGCATTCAAAAGCCCTGTAGAAACTTCCAGGTGCTCAGCAGCCAAGCAATTATACTCCTGATGTCTGCAGTGCCCTGCTCTTTGGGAAGGTCTCCCTTGCTGCAGTGAAGCACTATAGTCTCTGGAAACTCAGTGAAAAAAGATCTGTTTATAGCAGGAATTTCTGTCAGCTGACTCTGATTCTCAGGCTATGCAGAGCACAAGATGGGACAATTGAATGCAAACAAGGAAAGGCAAGAGAAATTAGCTGAGATCTGCTTCAAAGATGTTCAAACTGGCTTCAGCAAAATTGTTACCTTAAACATTTATTTAATAGTCATTGGATTTTGCACAGCCAGCTTAAATGCACTAAGAATCCCATCTTTCAAATGGAGCAAGACATGTCTGGGCTGTACTTCTGTTTAAATTTAGTTCTTGAGATTACCCCCTGCTGTTACATTGAACATCTTAATTCTGAAATCACTTACCATGTCCCATCAAACACAGCTTCATACTGGAAACAGTGACAATGTTGCTGCTGCATATCTTTTATTTTGAACTGAATCACTGCAGGCTCACAGGAGTTATTGACACTCATGTGAGAAAAGAATTAGGTGTTTGCACTTGTTGAGAGAATTTTCATTCATGGTCATTTCTGGTCTTTAAAGTCAAGTTGTCATTTGGCAATTTGCTACTTCTGGTTCTCTTTGTCATCCATAATTCTACCAAAGAAAAACACGCACACTGGAGAAAACTATCACAGGCAGGACAACCAGCCAAGTCATAAAACAAGACCTTTTATTTCTCCCTCGGTGCAGAAAGAACACTATGTACTGACTGAGTCCCAAATCATAAAGCCCTAAATTCTTTAAATCTTCCCAAATAGAATTAAAAGTGACAAATTTATTACATAACTCAGATGATATATCTGCCACTGTGGCTAGGGATCGGCCTATTTGAGTCCAAAGCAAAAATAACCACATACCACTCTGAGGAATTGTCGGTGCCCACTTTCCCTTTTAGGATAATCTTCACATAGTAAAATTTGCAAAAAATTATCACAGTTACCTACAGAGCACACGCTGAGTACTCTCTGACTGACCACTTGTAAATTGGCAGTTCTTCAAAACTGTACAGAAACTGAACAATAAAAATTATTATTTGGATGTGCTGAAAATGCAGACACTGAGATGAACTTTCCACTATAAACAAAAATTAAAGAAAATTGTGTCCACAGATGGAAAAATTTAGAAGTAATTTGGGATTCTGTGAGGGAATTTGCACATATTAATCTGAATGAGGAGTTGAAAGAAAAGGATTAGTTGAGGTTGGAGCTTATTTTTTCCTGATCAGATAGCGAGGTCTTTGGGGTAAAAGACATGTTTTGTTATACATCCATGTATAATGGATGTTAGAATGTTAGGAATGTTGCTGCAGCTGCACTATGATAAATGGCAAATTGCAGGACATGGAAAGACATGTGCTAGGACTTAGTATTTTTATTGAAGAAAATAATTTGTTCATTCATATGACAGTGCAAATGTTTTCTACATTCCTACTACACTGTCATTGCTATGTAAGGATGTGGTTTCATAATCAGTTTAATCCAATCTAAAACTGCACTGTCACCAAAATGGGCTGTCCCAAATTCTGCCCTGGGCAGGCTGAAGAATAGGAGATCAGTGGCCGTTCATCATAGATCACCTCAGTCTGACCATGAAAATGCATCCAAGGTAAAACATTGCATCCACCAACAGAGCAGTAAACACTGACTTGAGTGGGTCCTAGAACGCCCTGATAACTCCTTGTATTGTGATCTGTGTCGTGTGTTTGGTCACTGAATATGTGTTTGTGTGGTTACACACACAGAGGGTGTCTGAGCCAGCTGTGGGCAGCTCAATCACAGTTTATAACATCAACAACTCCCTCCTTAACCTGGTTTTCTCTATGAGCCAACAGCCCTGATCTCTGGTGCTGTGAGTCTGATCCTGTCACAGGCAATGCTTAATAGAACTGAGCTGATTTTAGATTCTTGGGTACAGAGGTGGTTGAGGAAAATGATGCTGCTGTCTCACTTTCAGAAAAAAACAATAGGAATATTTATGTACACCATAAATACGCACAGACTGGAGAAAGAACATCTTTTCCCACACTAACTCTGTCCAACGGTATGGTTGGGATGTTCCCAAGCTGCCATGTACTATTTGAATTTGTCCACAGTGAGTTTTGAACAGTAATTTGCTAATTCCTTTCAAACATGCTGTCCAGGGGTTTAGCTGTAAAATCTTCAGCAGTAGTTGGATATTGTAATGCTTCATTCCCTACCCTGCATTTATTACAGTAGGGATCAGCACATAAAAGGAAGTGCTATTCTTTCCTCACTCTCCTATATGATGTGCTTTTAAAGTACAGCTGTCTACCAGATGCAAGAAAATTAAGACATTTAACTTCCTTTCTCTGAGCACACCTGCCATTGCTGTTAATGGCAGCTAAGTATGAAGATAGGAAAGGAGCTACTGTGAACAGGTTGGGTACAACAGCTCACCCATTTCAAATAAATCTGGTTGTTTCAAGAAGAAAGGCAGAAAAACCGTCACATCGCATCGCACTTATCCTTCAGCATGAGACAGACAAATTCATACTTGATTGACTTCAGAGCCACAGTGGACACCATGTGCTGAACAGTGTTAACCCTTCAATGCATCACGTCCAAACTCAATAAAATTTCACAGCTATGCACACAAAATGCAGTTATTGACTGCACATATTTTAAACTGCACATCCTCAATGGTTTCCTAGAAATCATTTTTTAAAAAAAACATTTTCCCTGTTTTGTCAGTTGTAGGTTTTAGTCTACTTGGATTACTAGGTGTTCTGTTCCCACAATACAACAAACCAAGTTCCTTGTTCAGTTCCAACTGAAATTCTTAAGAGTGTACAAATTAAAACAAATTATAAAATCTGTCTCAGACTGCTTTTGACAAATTTAGTAGTGCTTCCAACCTATCAGTGACTTATTAACAGTCAGCTATTATGATGTTTACAGTTAAGTAAAAGGTGTTTCTAAATAACACACACTTGTCACACAAGACATGTACGTCCTTCTTATCTGATATGGGTTTTGAACACATTAAGAATTTCTTGGGGATCATTTACCATGACCTAGAGTCAAGTTAGTGACAGAGAGGAATTATAGGATTAAAATTCCTGTTACAGATACACTAAGAGTCCAATTCATTGCTATGCTGAAATCTGTTCTTTTGTTCAATGCACTGTACTGCTTTTTCATGGTTGATTGAGATATAAGACCGATTAATCTGCAGTTCTACAGAGGTAGATTTTAAGGTTCATTGTAGAATTTCATTGTATCTTGACTCTTTAAGCCTCCAAGTGCTATTGGCCTAAATTAGAACTGTTTCCTTTCATATAAAAAGTATGTTCTCTCCACAAAATCTGTGTTTCAAGGTATAAGCCACAAAAAAATTTCATCACAGATTTTCTCTGTCTTTCAAATAGTGCATATTCGTGCTTGCAATATAGAAGATTTTCAAATTCAAGACCATAAAAACCTAAGTCATGTTGTCTAAATAATCTTGTGTGACTGATTTGTGTCTCTGGGTGTTGTATAATTCGATGACTGCACACACACTTTTCAAGTCACAACATTTCTTAGTGATTTTTAAAGCTTTCTTTTAGAAGATAACGTTCTGTGAAAATTTAAGTTCCACATTATAAAATCTTAACAGGAGATCATAAACTATCACAGAATCAGGGATATATGTAGAAATTCTTCTAGGATTTTAGAGAACAGATACAGTAGACATTCTTAACACTGAGGCTGTGCTCCATCATTCTACACACCTGGCATAGGGATTCAGCTGGGTCCTGGACTGAACCAGGGTTTTGGCTAGATTGCTGCAAAGGCCACTGCAGTTATCACACAGACTCTGTTTCCACCTCATTGAGATGGGTGATGAGCTCCTGAAAACAGCCTTGGAAAAGTTTAGATACATTCTGAAAATTCACAGCCCTTCAAGGCTCTCATTAATTGCATTTTTAACTGGGTGAGGTTTTTGTTTTCCAGGCTCTGAGCTCCCACAGAACAAAGCTTGTGGCACCACAGAGGCAGGACACAGGCAGGCAGCTATTTCTGTGTAGCCTTTCAAATACTGGAGCACCTGCACCTACATCTGTACATGCAATGCTTTCCTCTTTGGTCTTCCCAGTGCCCGCTTTTAAGCTGGATCGATACAGTTATACAGGAAATTTTAATAATCCACCAGAGTTAGCTTGTAATTGCACCTCAAAGGTCAGGTCACTTACAATATTTGTGTTATTCCTGTGTATTTGTTTCTACAGTTTCATTCTTGGTACTTTTTTATCTTTTCATTCTGCCACTGCTGAACAAACACACGTGTGTCCCCAAAAAGACTGCAAAGAAGCCCAAATCATTATGAAGTTCCAAATACACTACACAGTTATTACCTTCAGATTGTTCATTAATTGTCATTTCAGAGCACAGATGAATTGTGTTGTTATTATATTATTAGCTGTTTGTGCCTTGTTAAAACATAATCACTCCTAATTTGCAGAGATGTGAATACACAAATCTGGAGTATATATATATATATGTATGTATATCTGTATTTCTCACATCTACAAAACACTATGAACCAAATTTTTTTAATTAAACTGAGTTATTATTCTCCATATTACCATGTATCACATAGGATTGTAAAGGCAAAGTATCAACAGCATTCCAGCAAGTACTTCTAAAGTCCACTGTGTATTTAGACCAGAAGGCAGGAAATACTACATACTAACTGATGGAAACAGTACCACAGAGATATATGTATTACCTATATCCTCTCTATTCTATTACATTTTATTTATATCTAATACATACATAGGCTATATAAAAAGATGGAAACGTGCTGACAAAAAAGAATAGTAAATTATAAAGAACTCCTTTACAACAACTGAGCAACAATAAATATTTATATCTTCTTTTACTGACTGTACAAGAGCACTCGGTGAAATTGCTCACATTAAAGTTGAAATTCCACTAAAATATCCTGACAACCTGACCTCTTGCAGGTTTTTTATAGCAATTGGATTTTTTTTTTTATTGGGGAATTTTTACACAGTGTTTATTTTTCAAATTAAATCTTCCAGTAGTTCTCAGGAAAAAATATATTTGGGAGAGTTAATTATTATATCAAATCATTTTAATTCTGTCCTCCAGTGATCCAGTTAGTGTAGATTAGAAAACTCAGAGATAATCACTGTAGTTTAATATGCTTGTACTGAGCACAAGCAAGGCCCATATAGTACTGCTTGTGCTTCCTTTACTTAAATCTCAGTTTATAACTTTAGCCTAAAGTTTGCAATTTTGACAAAAAGAAATACACTAACTACCAGCAGAGGATAATAAAATATATTTTTCTTTATCTCTCTGCATATTTTTAATCTACTCTGTACTATCATACAAATCTTAAAATATTATACTTTCTGACTTCACCAAGGAATAGATTTTGAAAGTTACAAACTCTGTTACCTTCTCCTTTGGCTGTTTTAGTAACTCTCTGCTTTTTGGTAAGTCACCATCAACCTGCAAGATTGTTATTTTTATTACAGAAAAAAAAAACAGGATGGAAATTTATCTATTTTCATGAAGATTCTCCAGTCTACTGATTACCAGTTTCCAATGCATCTAGATTATTTATTTATATTTAAAATAGGAGCCTAAAATATTAGTACAAGCATTTGATTTGTTCTCAATGGTGTATCTATCCAGTGACATGTACAGGAACAGTGTGTTCTTTGAAATCCATTTTTAAACTAAGGCTCAAATCACTGATTTTTTTCATAAAATTTTGACGCAGAATGCCAGAAATACTCAAGATCAAGTATTGCAAAACCATTTAGAATAATAAACCCCTTCTGATTTCAACACAGAAGCAATCACTCAGGGACAGATTTGAGATTTCAGGTTAATTTTGACAATCTCACTGATGAAACCAGAAGATGTCAACACTGATATTCTTGTTATAAGTGCATTTCTGGTATTAAATAAAAGCAAAACAGATCAGAATACTGTAGGGGAAAAAAAAGAAAACCAGAACCTGAAACACAAAATTACAGTAATATTAGAAATAAGTGTGAAAAAACCTTGATTTCCTGGGAACTACAGACTATATCTGCAGCCTATATCTGTGTAATACACCAAGTGGCAAAATAAAATCTCTGCCAACTGTTAGAAAAATCAAGATGTGAATTTCAGCAAAAAATAAAAGATGACATTGCTGAGATGCAGGGTAAGTTCAGCCAAAGCAGTTGAAGAGCAGTTCCTGTTCGAGGTTCTGGGACATTTCCTGGCTAAATTGCTTCCAGTTTCCCACACAGCTAAAGGTGAACAAATCAAACTCTGCAGCCCAGAAAACTCAGGATTACATTGGGGCAGAAATGTGCTCATTTACTTTGATCAGATTCCGCCTTGAGAAATGTTTCTCATCTTGACCTCATGATTACACCCACAAGTGCAAGGCAGGCTCTGCGTCAGTTCTGCCACTGCTGGATACTGTTGGCACCAGGTCGGGATTGGTGCTGAAAGGTCCACATGTGGCACATCTGTGTGTGACCTACTACAGAAGCATCATCCCAGTTCCAGTAGCAACAGGTAATTCTGTAATATGATCTAGTATTATGTAGACAAAGGGGAAATGCCATTAAAAGGTTCAAAATAATCACAAAGCTATGATTTCTATACATTAGATAGGGAATTGAACTTGTGTCATGATTTTTGCATACAGAATGGTAAAAGTTTTTTAGTACTTGTCCAGGAGATTATCACATTACTTTCCAACTCATCTCTCTGGGTTCAAGCAGATCTCTGTCTGTCTCACATTTTCCGGCTCTGTTCTAGACATTACCTTCTCCTATAAAAAGCTTCCAGTGCCTCTTTAGGAACAGCAAAACTGGCCCAGGGCTTCTCAGCACTCCAATACAACCAAGAAATCCTGACATCTGCAAGTAGAGTGACTGGGGCACACCTTTCCCAGGAAGGGGAAAAAAGGAAGGGAAAACCAGCCAGAGATCTGGAAAGGGAGCAAAACTTGGCTTCTTCTGACACTGTCCAAAGGGATGAGATGATATAACATGGGGTGAAAGGCTTTTCAAAGGGCTTTCTGCTGTCACACCTGCAGTGACTGTGTTACACACAGCAGCTTCTCCTGGGGCAGCAGCAAGAACCTGCCAGTGCTCTGGCAGTGGCTCAGGGTTCTTGGTTGCTGCCCCTAATTTTCCTCTGCCTTGTGAGACCACTGCTCTGCCTGCGCCTCCTGTGGCCCTGAAGAAAGGCACAGAAAAGGCAGTTTCATTACAATATAATGAGAAAAGTCTCAACAATTCATTCTGTGAGCTGCTCGTTTACCATTAGAGGTCTCTGTCCTGCCTGGGACACAGCCATCAGCTCCAGGTCATGTGGACACCCATGGGGAGGCGTTTGAAAGCCTAATAAACACTAAAGATACAAGCTACTGTTCAAATCAACATTAAGAAGAGTTTGTCAATATACAAGTCCTGTTAGAAAACTGAAAAACAATCAAGAGAAATAAAAGACTATCTATTAAAACATGACAATCATATGTGCTTAAAGGTCCAATAAGGTATTGAGTAGATGATATGATAATAATTAAGAAAACTATTCAGCCAAAGAAATACTATCTTTAAAATGCTTCTCTTTTTAACATGGAGTTTTAATTCTTGAACAATTATTAATTATTAGGTACTTTCAGCAAGAGATCTCAATCTGAATGCAATGCCTTATATAAGAACAGCGGATACAGCAAAAATAAAGATGATGACTTAAAGTTTTGTGTCCCAATCCTGTAAGATCTGACGTGAAACTGGATACCTGAAAGCCAGTATCAAACCAAACAGGAGAGCAATGGTTACTGCATTCAGACATTTGCACTGAAGGCAGGGAGACAAGGACATTTCCCTTCTGGAAATTCTTTTTAGTTCACCCTAATGCCTTGAGAAAAGGATTCTCTAGTTACTGTAGTTTGTACACCAGTACCTCACATGTATAACAACATGAAGAGAACTCAATATTTGTTCATATAAAGGACCATTTAGTGCTTTATGATACTCTTTGGATTACACCCAAAGTTACTGGAAGGAGTTTTCTGAAATTCATTATAACTACTGTAAAATACTGTCATGGGTTTATAATCCAATGATTACATTTTCTGCCATTTATCCCAGAGTTATGTGGTTCTTAATGAACTTTATTGAAGCATAAATGCATGTCCTATAGGGTAAGAACATCAGAACATAAAGCTGGCAAATATGGCATTCACTTGCTTCTCAGTTTTAATTAGGCCAACTGGGAGTATTTTAGCATAACTTATTTCAGCTGTAAAAAACACCACCTTTACAGATGAACATCCCCAGCCAGGCATCTGCAATGTTTTATCATTCTCAGGATTGCTTCTCAGCAGTGAATACTTCATCACTAGAAAGAATCTCAATGACAGTTTTTAAACAAAGGTCACTAGCGCTGCACACCAAGTCCTTACTGCTGGCTGATGATCTTTGTGAAATTAAGTCTCTCTTATTCTAGTCCAGAGTAAAATCTCAAGGAGCAGAGACATCTCTGGCTGTAACAGGCCCCTCCTCAGTAAATGTTCTGATGCCTCATCATGTTCTGTATAATTCACTTTCATCACATCTGTACAGATGTTGGGCTGGGCACAAGAAGGGACATTCATGTTACATAATGACAAATTTTTCCATAACTTTTCAGGAGGTGATGTCAGGTTGTGGTACTTGCCTTGGGAAAAGAGAATCAGGAACTGCCGTTATGGTCCTGATTAACTGGAATGTTCTTGGAATATGGAAATGGAAATTCTAGGAAGATTATGAAGTTAATGTTTTCATTAGTCTTCAAGCCCTACTGCTGAATTCATCCTCACATACTTATTAAACAATACTTATCTTTTATTACAATAGTGAAAATAAAGAAATGTAACTCCCACTGCTTAATCCCCTGCTCTCCCCTGCAATGGAGACTGAGCTATAAAGAAGTTGGCAAAACTGGCCATAGAACTTACAGAGATAATTTAATCACAATTACAGACCACAGATTTTTTTCCCAGGACATTTCAGGTAGACTTGGGTGTTAATCACACATTTCTATTAAACGTCTCAATTTTGAACATCTCTTCAAAAGACTATTTCAGAAATGAACATAAGGTGAATCTGAAGAGAATTCAAAAAGCCAAAAATAAATATCACTGTCACATTAACAAGTCCCTAAAACTGAGGAGAGAGGATAGATTTAACTTTTTTCATTTGATGTTGTTCTTTGTATTAAATTACAGAACCTTTCAGGAAAAAAAGGGGGAAAAGGCAAAAAAATTTTTGGAAGTTGCACCCTTTTTTATATCTTTTTTTCAATGTCAACAAATACTTGCCAGGTTTTAGTCCAATTACTCATATTAAGAGGAATTCAAAATGTCTTTTCAGTTAAAAACAACTTTGAAAAACAAGAAACTTTTGAGGATAGGCCAAAGCACTTAGATAAGCCAAGTATGTAAAGATCATACATTTTTTCAATGACTAATGGATAGTGGGGTGTTTGTCTGGGTTTTTCATATTTATATAATAAATATATATATTTGTTATAAATATTAACTATTTTTCTATATTTATATATTCCATAAATAAACCTGTGAGTGCAGGTTTACTACTGAGGAGCTACTGACACGTGTGGACAAATACACACATTCCTGCCAGGGCGATGAAACGATGACGTTGCTGAAGGAATAACTTGACTGACAAATTCCAAACTGCCTTTCTGTGATCTGGTGCTGGTTTTAATTATATAAACCCCCAAAACACTCCACGTTAAGATAAAATTAATACAAGGAGCAGCTTTATTCTTTGAAGCCTTAGTTATTGCTTCTCATGCTCCCTCCCAATTACTAATAATATGCAGTTTTATTATAGTTAAGTATTTGAAGTTAAGTAGTAGTAGTTGAAGGTACGTGGGGAAGGGGACCAGGCAAGGTGTTGAAGGAAGTCCTTGGCAGATCACTAAGGCGAAAGTAGAAAGGCAGGCAGAATACATTTATCCTAACAGCTTTGCCTCTAAGAATTGTACACCTTGTTTTAAAAAATTCCTTGTTCAGTGTTAGCAGAAGCTCTCTATGTGCTTCATTATTATGAGAGGAAATGTAGAAGAAGTACCTGAGCTTAATGAGATTTTGGAAAATAAATATACATCTTGAGTTGCCTGTGTGGTGGCGCTTTTTAATGAGTTTAACTTTTGGTGTATAAATAAATTCTCTGTCAGATACCATCTGAATAATGTGCAAATTAAAAGAGGCATAGGGTAAGCGCTTCAATGCAAAATTTCATTCTTTTTACAGTGCAGTATTTGTTGTTTGTTATCTTCTGTAGGCGGCAACTGATCATTATTTCCAGGATGTGCTTAGGGAAATCATGAAGTGTTTGTTTTAGATAATGATGTGCAGCATTCATGGCTACTTGTGACTTTCAGAAACTGAAATTAAGGATCTTGAAATATCAAGCTTATCATTAAAATATCCTTCATTGCTCAAGACTTTTGCTAGCTTCATTTTCATGTAATTGGGAAAAAATGTTTTCTTGAATGCTCTGCGATATGATTTAAGTTAAACATAAGTTCACTTAGCTGAGTTGATGTAATTTGATTTCATAAGAGCTGAAGAACACCACACCAAACTAGCGAGCTGCTCTTCTGACCTGCTGAGGGCTGCTCATCAGGCTGCCAGAAGTTTCGAATGCCTTTAACTGCTGAGTGAAAAACAGCAGCCTCATTTATCAAATCCACTTTTCCTCCATCCTCAGCTAACTCTTCCAGTTAATGAACTGGCCATGGTCTTTCTTCAAGACTTTGTATGCTGGTACTGTGAAAATGTAAACCAATGGCATCAAGAAAATTGTCAGTTTTGAAAGGTGCTGACTGAGACTCTGGCCATATGCAAATACCTTCAGTGCTCTGCTTATAAGGAAACTAAATACAAGTTGAACCTGGAGAGTATACTTAACTTTGTCTTTCATCCTGAGGAACATGACCAATGTCACTTCTCATGTCCTCTGCATGGATTTTTGTCTTTTTTTTATTATTTTCTTTTCATGATGCTATGATTCAGCAAAGCACATAGCATTTGCTTATGTTTAATATCTTATAAAGAGATTTTCTTTTAAAATCTTTGGGATTTGGGATTATTTTTTAGTGATAAACATTGAGCTATTTCCTTTGTTTTAATATTTTTTGAGCCTGTGTAGTTGATTTCTTAGTCTATTTCTCTTTTTCAACTAGCTGTTCAACTTAATGGAACTGCTGTCACAAACACACAGTTTGATAAATTGAGTCGGGGGGGTCAGGAGTCCAAAGCAGCCAAACTTACTTCAGAAATGGCAGCAGAAATTCACTGTTATGGACACAGGTTAGAGGCCAGAAGGCTCTGAAGCATGGCAAAGTTCAGTGGTATTTGAATGGCATTATCCTTGTTGTGACACTAAGTAGGATCCTTAGCCAAGGGCTGGGACCCAGACACACGACAGAATCAAAATTTATCTCTGTCCAGAGAGAGTTTATCATCCATGCAAAGAGATAGGAGACAGGTGAGTAACCACAGGCAGAGCACAGCAAAACAAGCACATACAGATATTGCCTGTTAGTGTCATAAATTGTGGTGCAAGTACATCAACTTAAGTGCAGCCAATTCTTTTTACAAACATAGCTGGAAATGAGATTCTTACACAGAAATACAAAGTTGTATCTGAGAACATCCTTCTGAGACCTGATTAATAAAAAGGCTTCTCCCAGCTATATTAGAATTACAGAATTTAAAAATGCCTTTTTTTTTTTTCCTCCTTGGAGAGCTTTCAAAGTACTATTCAAATGTAGGCTCATTTCCCACAAATTCATAAAGAAACATCTGGACTTAAAATATCCTTTCATCCTTTGCACAACATTTTAACACTTTCCCCTGATACTATTTTTGCCTTCCTTCTTGGATTTATTATCTCCTAAGTAATTACCTTTTGTTTCTCTTAGGTGTAATCATTGTTTGGGTCAACATTTTCAAGAAGCTCTCACAGCTTTAAAAATGTGGTAATCAACATTTTCAGATCATTATTTGCTGTGCTTTTCTTCCTTGCCTCCTCTGCAATGGCTGTCAAAGGATTTATTCTAGCTGTCTGTGTTCTACATGTGTATTCAAGTGCTTCCTTCTTTCCATCTTCCAGGGGTGGAATATGCTCTGCTTTTAATTTAAAATTGATCACTAATCATTAACTTGACTTGAGCACACAAGAGCAGAGTCAGTAAGAAGGAAGCTGTGATGGAGGATAGGCAAGATTCTTCCACTTAGACATTCAGCTGATGGATAAAATGCTGCTTTATGCAAAGGTGTCTTCCCAGAACTCCCTCTTCTTACATCACACAAGAAGCAAAGAAGTCCCAAAAACCTTCATGGGTTCACACATGAGGTTCTTGCAGCACTATTCCTCTGCAAAGCAGGTATTCACAAGCTTCACAGAAAAGCACAGAGAGCACCTGCAAAGCCCTTTAGCTATCCTAGGAGATCTGTGGCCATGGTTACACAGCTGCTTTAATCCAGCATAAACCCAGTCTGCCAGGGAAACGGGGGACTTCTAAATTCCTCTCTCTATGAAACTACTCCTTCTCATTCCCTCACTAACCCTGGCTTTAGCTCTCCCGTGGTTGCACATTGAGTCTGATAAGGGAACTGATGCAACTGCAAACTAAACCAGCAAGACCCCCTCAAATACTCATTTTTAGTCTAATAAGCTCCCTGATACAACTCATTGCAAAGCTCTACAAGCACCAGCTCCGGAGAACAGTGAATATATGCTGCTGAGGATGAAGGGCAGGAACTGAAGATATTGCTCTGTTTAGTAACAGCAAGCTGAAAAACAACTGAAAGCAGGTGTGAAGCTGCAGCCCAGTCTCTTCCTTTCCATGCCTGAAAGTGCAGCTCCATTTCCAAACTTGTTGCCACTGGTTTGTTCTCTCAGTGCCTCATGCTCTCAGTTTGAACTCATGCTAACATTACTTTCTGCTGAACACAGGGAAGAACACGCTTCAGACAGACTCAGTTCCTGGTAAACACCTCAGATGCTCAAGGTTCCTCTCTCCCAGAGCATTCCTGTGCTATGGCACAGGAGCAGAAAGGTACTCACAATCCTCTGCTGAGGCTGAGGTTTCCAATTTTCACAAGGGTTCTTAGGAGCCTGAGCTTCCAGCAGGTAAGCAAGACCTCAGCCTTGGTCTTGCTTGGCAATCCCACTAATCAGGTGTTGGCCATATGTGCAAATATTACACACACATTTCGTCACCTTGCTAGTCATAGTCACAGGAACTGTTCAATAAGTAATGAAAGTTTTTGCTACTGTCACTAAGAATTGACACTGAAGAATAAAACATTTGGAACATACTTGGTCCTATATCAGGGTATGCATCGAAATAGTTAATACCACTTAATCTACTGGAAAATAACTCCTACAATACTCAATTATAAGGTCAAAAGAAACATTTTGTCAACTTTTATGACCATCTAGACAGTTAAGCTGTAATATATACACTTTAGGGGGAAAAAAATCAATTAATAGTCTCTCTGATAAGAGCCTTTCTAAGTACATGTAGTTTTAATTTTCTCTCTTCTCACACCTATGTATAAAGAGTTAATGTATGTTATACAAGTACAGTTATATAATTACAGAAATCCTCATAGCAGAATTAAAAAATTTTGTGGAACTGTATTATTTTTAAATGTATAGCACATACCCATCTATGATGGCCCAAAGACAAGAAATGTTAATAAATAGTTTGAACAAAAAACATGTACATTTTTAAATTTTTTAAAATTTTTAAAGCATTTAGACATATTACTGCTTCCCTGCTGCACCAACTCACAAAGCTGGCTAAAGTACCCTGGAAAATTTTAAAGAGCAAATCTGGTGTTGCTCAGCAACAGCACACCCTGATAGAAAGGATGCAGGATGTTGGAAGATTTAATATTAGGGAAACTGTGCTTGCAAAGGGAAGAAGAAGAACAAATACAATTTAGTCATACAACGTCCATAAAATTGGGACAGATTAAAAATAATAATCAGATGAAGTGATTATGCTGATATTAGTCTTTGCATAATAGAGCTAAATAAAAAGTTATTGCCTGGAACCAATGAGCTGCCATTACAGTTCATTAAATGGCATTGATGTTTGCACTGTCTTGATATGATACGACATGATATGACATGACATGATATGAGGAGGGAAAAAAAGCAGTGCATTTTATGAGAATTTGAGAGCAATCTCATGGCTGAAGACTTCAGTTCTGGCACTAACTTGGATGAGTATTTGCTAAAGTGAGGACTGAGTAAGAACCCAGAACTTCACATTTTGTCCTAGATCAGAGGAAATCTCAAAGGAGAAAATGTCTTAGATGATACAGGTCTCACCTCTGCTTTGGTCCCACAGAAGCATCTCCCCCGTTTATTTATTCCCGGTCAGAATATCAACCCTTTTTTTGGTCACAGTACTCTGTGATTTTCCCTTTTGAAGCCACACTGGCTCAATGTTCCATAGCGTTCTTTCTTACTGAACATTAAAAAATTCCATGGAAGATGAGTTTTCTGTCCCTCTTTACTCAGCTATCCCTTCTATTACTGTTGGGTGCTATTGAGAACAATTCCAAGGAAGGCTGAGACTGCTGAGATGGTAGAAGGCATGGCAGAGTCTAAGAGCCACCAAAGACAGAAAAATGATAGAATCACACTTAGTGCTTTGGGAACTGAGCAGCCAGACCTGTCTGAAGGAGAGAGAGAGATCCACATGCTAGAACTCACTTGCAAGGCTGCTTATACAGAACAGATTCTGTGTCAGCAGCTCTGAGGATATGTTCCTACAAACACATGCTGTTGTCCCCACGTGTGACAGACTGCAGTGCATCTCCATGGGTGACACCAACTCAAAACATACCACTTGCAGCCCAGTACAATGTGGACAGAAATTCTCTGACTTGGTCAATTTTAACAATTTATTTTTTAATGTTAATATACAGGACAAACAGAGTGAAGGTCCTTCTACTCATAAACCATGAGGATGGAACTCAAGGTGTGGGACTTGCAACTAGACCTCAGTCTTCCCATCAGCTGTCCCTCTGTAATCGTTTGCCACATTGCATTCTGCTTTAAAACCCTCTTGCTTCTCCTAGACACATAAGTGGATACTTAAAATGAGCTCTAAAGTCCTAACTGCCTGGAATTTTATCAGCCTACTCAGAAAACAGAGATTTTCTCAGAAATAAGCTCTGTAGGGCTAAAAGGTACACCTGAACAGGACATTAGCTTCTGTTTTGCTCATTGATTCACTGTTGAAACAGAATCATTAGGACTGAGCAAAAAACCTCTTGCTGTAATGTTTGATTCTTAGACACCTGGTGGCAACACAGTCATTAGCAACTGCATCACTCTTCTCTCTGTCCTAACAGTAAATGTCAAACTCTGCAAGGTTCTTTGTTGGTTCTCCAATGCAAAACTCATTTTATTAAACAGGAGTGATACCATCTTGCCTATCAAATGATTGGCTGTATGGAAAATGAGTCTGACAGCACACCTCAGTGAATCTGTCCTCTGGGTGACTACCTTTGCTATGACCCAGCGATACCCTTAGCTTGTCAGGAGATATTTACATCAAATAACATCAAACTTTCATTGAAAATACAAAACAAAAGCCCTTCAAGCACCCGCTGTCCCAAAATGACAATGAGAAATGTTTACTAGAATGAAAAAGTATAAATATTTCATTAAAATAAGCATTTCATTAAAATTTCATACTTATAATTTCCCTTCTATTCTGGGAAAAGGATTTTAATTAAAATGGACAGGGCACAAGTGTAAGGTAAAAGACAGAATTAATAACCTCAGGAGGAGAAAAAAAGGGAAGGAAGAAATTATCAAAGTATTACCGTGCCAAAGGCCTGACCCCTCGGATTTTCCCCTTGCTGACATTTCCTCTCTCAAAAGGCACAAAGATCTCAGCACATTCCTTTAAGTGATATTAGAATATTGTTAAATCTTTGTTTTCAAAATGCTGGGATGTGTTGGAATTGTGTTGCAATCTTCAAAGCAGCTTGAAGCCAGTTTTGTATCAGAGTGATGCAAGGTCCATGATTGAGCCCTTTAGTAGATATGTCAAGAAGAAATCACACTTTTCTGAATGGCAGTCAATTATGGTATTTACAAAAGGGATTGTGAGGATGGGGAATTATGTTACAACTCAGAAGAAAATTGTTGGGGTGAAGTGGAAGAACTACAAAATAACAATGCTGGAAAACAAGTTAGCCTCTGCAAGCAGAGTTCTTTCTGTCCTTTTCTTAGCTCTGACTTTGCAGTGTATTTTTATTTAGTAGCAAAGGATTAAAAAAACCATTTATTCTATAAATTCTTGTCATGCTTCTCAGGTATGCAGTTCTGGAAGGGTCAAGGCGTGGTGCCTTTATAACCATGTTTTCCTGACCTGTGTTTCCTTGGGGTCAGAGAAATGGTAACGGTTGAGACAAATGCACTGAGGAGGACGTGTGGTTGCTCCACAGATGCTACCTTGCTAATTTGCAGTGCTTCAGAGTCTAGAGCTGGCTCTTATGTAAAACACACAGTGTCTTTTTGGAAGAGAAAAAACTTCTCTGAAAATGTAGAACAGAGTTGGTACAGATTATGAAAACCACAGGATAAACAAATGGCCTAGGCCCATTCCATAAGTGTATTTTTCTGCTAGAAAGCTTTGGAACAATTGTAATGTCTTTGAAAATATCACTAAATTAAAGACTTGGAAGTGTATCCATGACAAAGTATTTTAACTAGTAGCACATGAATTATAGTTCAGAATGAATATAAAAATAATCAGCTATAAAAACTATCTTCCAAATTAATTTTAGCTGTAAAGTTAGAATACATCTCATCATTCATAAGCAATAAAAAGAAAGGGAAATGATTAGATGAGTACTATAAC
The DNA here is from genome assembly GCA_013397795.1 of Orthonyx spaldingii. NCBI lineage: Eukaryota > Metazoa > Chordata > Aves > Passeriformes > Orthonychidae > Orthonyx > Orthonyx spaldingii. Next base: position 25,390 of record VZTJ01004827.1, on the reverse strand, counting down.
AGACTCATCAGATAAGTAGAAACAGTAGATATATGATCACCACCTTGAAGAGAGAAAAGGGGTTTGGAGGGAAATGGACTAAAAATGTATCTGTGAAACAGATGGGGCAGATAACCACAAAAAGAAATCATACAACACTAGGAAGTCCTGTTTCAAAGTAATTGTTACAGAATGCATCAAACCTGTAGGTATTCCACTGTGCAGCATCCTCAGAAAAGCTGCATTGCAAACTTGATTCTGCAAAGTTTTTCTTGCACCTTGGACACAGATATATAAATGTAACAGATTCAACTGTAACTTGTCAGAGCTTCCTTCAAATTGAATACCAACAAGAATTCCATTGCTCATCCTGACGTAAGAAATTTGACTATGTCCTTCATAGGGCATATTAATTGTAAATTATGATTAATCTATGTTTTTCTTGTTAATATCCTTCAAACATGCAGTGGATTAACATGTCAGAACTTGAGACTGACCCTTGCCAGGTGTCACATAATGCAAGTTACTGTAGAAATTTACTGATACCAAGTATCTGCTCCAAGAGCCCATCTCTATAATTGTAAAACTGCATCCAGCAATATCTGTCAAGAAAGTGAGCCAAAATCCTAAAAAGTCAGCAAGTATTCCCCTAATGGGGTAACTTACATTCTTCAGACCATTTAGCAGTTTTACCTCCAATTCTGAACACATTCTAAATTGTAATCTGTTTGGAGAGACCTGCGTGCGATGAAGAAGGAGCTTGTTGCCCTTTTCAGTTTATAATGTCACCAGAAATTAAGTCTATTTAACAGATGTGGAATCCATCATTTCAGCCTTTAACTCGCATTAGAAAGTCACCTTTTTGATAACTGATCCCACTGTGTGTTGTTTACACTGCAAGTATCAAAGAACTTCACATTAAAACAAGTTTTCTTCAAACAAAAAAAGAAGTACTTTCGCTATATTATATCTGAAGAACCAAGTTCCCTAAAATGACATTTCTGTGCAGTTTGGCTAAGTAAAATCCTTACAAGCAAAATAAATTGAAATAAAAATTAGTTACACTTTAAAACCCAGATATTCACCCGGTCATCATACATTGACAACAAGAATATTGTTTCCCTAAATTCCTTAAAAATAAGGTGGACGTATGTTACCCTGCTTGTAACTGAAAATATTCCAGTAGCATATAAACTGACTTACTAAACTAACATTGGTGTTCCAAAACAATTTTCCTTACACAAATGTACAATACAAGAATTCATTAAGACAAGGAGGAAGCAGGTTTGCTTTGTGGAATAATATTTAACTAGAAACTTTGACTAAGATAACTTAGTCTCAAATTCCAATAGCAAATCAGTTCCTTTCTCCTACTTCTCTGCATTTCATTTACATATATACCAGGCCCTTTCATAATAATCATAACAATTCCCTCAGCTTACTGAAATAAACATTAATTCAAAATAAATACATTAACATGCAGATCCTCAAACTGAACAGAGGGAAGAACAAAAACTACTGCACATCAGTTCCCCCACACTTACAAATTTCCATATTTGTCAAACTGTGATTAATCATGAAACTGAACTAAAAATAAAAATTTTAGAGTTTCATAATAAATCAGGAGGCAATTCCAAAAAAGCACTAGTGCCTTTTCCAGGCAAATGAGAACACTTGTTACCTGTTTTTTCACCATTCCCTTTTTTTCCCCCTTTTCAAATACAAGCAAACACTAACAGAAAAAGACTTGACCCTACTCTCCTTTACATTAGTTTTAGAGAACTTTGTCAATTGTTTTCAGTGGAGGGACTTCAGCAGCATCACAGTCCTATGGCACAGGTCTGGTTCAGCCGCAGTCAGACTGTTCCTTTGATTCAAGTCGGGGACAAACTGAAGATCTGGGGATCTACAGGAGGGAGAAAGGGAGACGCAGTTCCATACCTAAAGATCCATTCAAATCAAGGAAACTCTGCTACAGTCATCAACATGTCAAACTCATAATCTTTTTCTGTGTCTTGTGATCACTTTTTTTAGTTTAACAGATTTGAAAGAAATAGCGGTAGTATGTGGGCAGCTCTCAACCTGGAGTGAGTTGGACAGCTCCACTGAAATCAGTGGATTAGACCCTCCAGCTAAATAAATCTGCCTGGGACCACTGAAGTTAATCACAAGCCCACTAGTTGGAATAAATTCATATACTGCTCTTAAAGTCCATGGTGTTACTTTGATTTACAGTCACTAAAGAAGTGTTGCCATGTTATACACCAAATAAAATAGAAAAATTTGACATATTTGTAGGGAATTTCTGGGAGGGGAGCTATAGGACTTTATTTTTTTAACAAATGTCTGAAACTGCTGTAGCTGTTTGAAAGATAGGATGGGCTTGATTTTGACTCTGTCTTTTTCCCAGGCTCAAGGACCATTGAAGTGATGGGGTTTTTTTCCCTAAAATTGTCTCTAAAGCCGGTGCATAACATAAAGATACCCCAGGCTTTCTCTTCTCTCTATGCTAAGCCAGGAAGTCAGGCCCTACAGGACACCAGTGCAGTGAGGAGGGAGAGAGCACAAAATCCTGAGGGCAGAGAAGAGCAGAGTATGGTGCTACATCAGCTTTAACCCTTTTGAGGAGGAAATGCCCCTCTCTTGCCCTGCTCCATTGTCCTTTAGGATGGTGAGACTGTAAAAAGATATGAAAAGCTTTTGGCTGTACCCTTCTGTGCACTTTCTAGTTACCCAAGGCTCCTGTAAGGAGTTAAACAAGATGTTAGTGGCAGGGACTCTTCATACCAATCTAAAGCTCACATTAAAGAGCTTACAAACTGTTTTCCACAGCCCAGTAATTAAGTATTGGCAGGAAATTGGGTTGCAGCTGTACACAAAAGAAAGCACCAAGATGGTACCTGCTCAGTCTCAAAAGAAAGCACCAAGATGGTACCTGCTCAGTCTCTCTCATAGTTGCCCCAGTTTTTCCCAGTTTAGTCAAGACCACACCATTGTTCTCATTCCCATTACCTACCTGTTGTAACCAAAAAGCCTCACCCAAAAAGCTTCCCCAAAGTAGTGAAGGGAGAAAAGGGTACAGGCACTGTTTGGTATAATCTTGCAAGATGTGACTTTCCTCAAGGTTTCTAATTTTCTGATTTACGGGACTATTTTAGGCTCACAGAAAATGTTATAATGCTTGGAACCCCTGGCAAAATTCCAGTATTTCCTCAGAGTTTATCTTTTATATCTTTTGCTCTTCATTGTCTGGAAAGAGAAGAAAGCATGATTGGTGTTCAGGTTATCAATTAGTTAACAATTGTCACTTTTCTACTTTGACAATTAAAGTGTGAAAACATTTCTTCATACAAAAATCAGTCTCTACTTGGATCATTTTTCCACAATAACAGTGAGGTTTGTGTATACACGTTACTGTAATAATGTCAAAGTTCAGTCATACGCAGAGTTTATTAGATTTTGTTTTATTCTTCCCTTGAATTATTCATTGAATATCTATAATTTCCCAAAAAATAATTTCATAAAGTGTTACAGCAATAAAACTTTCCATATATAGCACACCAATGTGAATGGTATTTATGATGTACTCAAAGGAAAATCAGCCTGTTACATTAATCATGTAAAACTATTGAAAAATTATATTTAATCATTTCTATTTCAAAATAAAACCTGCTCAGAGCTTTAAAAACTGTGTGAAACCTAGAATTAAATTTCATACAACACTGCCTGCAACAGTATATATAATTATTCAATACTTCCAGGTTTGTCTGGTGTTCAGTAATCTCTCATCTCATTTTCTCTGAATTGTGAGTTGTATTTAATCTTTTTTATTTAGTAGTTTTTGCTTAGAATGTTCCAGATTTAATCAGAAGAAACAGCAAGATATTTAAAGCTCTGTCCTTTGGCCAAGCTCAACGGCGAGATGCCTCCTTCATCAAACCCAGCTCTCACTCAAGACCCTGACACAGCTTCCAGCACCTTCTCTGCTTATCCCAGGCTCTCTGAGTGGAAGCAGCATCCTCCAGCACTCGTGTTGGCAGCCCAGGGCAGGGCACAGCAGGGTTTTACAGAGTACCACAGATTTCCTATGGATGACTGTCCATTCAGCACCTGGATGAAGGAACCAAAGACGTGACCCACTAGACATTATCACTAGAAATGTGGTGACACTGGGATTGTAAGCAGTTTTAGTAAGATTAGTAAACTCTTTTAAATGGCACTTAGTTATAAGATGAATTTTTCCCTATGTTTGGCTTCTGAGAGCACTGAACCACACTGTAATTCAATTTGTTCTGTCTGACAATTAAACTTTCCAGGCTTTACTACACTCTGCCCATACAAAGTCAAGAGAAAATCAGGTCTGAGGACAAAACCTGCTCTTCATTAGGCCAAAAAGCAGAGGTTCTGCCTTGTGTTCCTGGCAGGCTCAGGTGCACTGTAAGCCAAATCATGCTGACATCTTTCAGATCCTTGAAAAGCTAAATAGGGTGTACCAAGATGCTGAGTAAGTGGCATATGAAATCGAATAAAAAATGAGTGTCCATGATTCCTAATGAACCAGAATATATTGTCATAGAGCTTTACCTTTGTCAGGACTGTGGGAACATTCCATAAAGTCAATTCTTCAAATGCTGGTATCTATAAATAAACAACCATGTACTTAATTAGAAAATAAATCTATGGAAATATAATAAAGGTTTTATGAACTCTAAAATGCAAAGCGCATGTGTATAGAATATATAAATCTATATACATAGCTGAAATTTTTCAGAATTTTATGGTCCCTACAAAGGAAGCGAAGAATAAACAATTGGTATAATATTAACAACCTCAGCTTTCAGATTTGAACATTAATAACTTATTTGAAATAGCTCAGCCTCCTGTATATGAGCCACCCTTTAGTGTTTCAGCTGATTCTGATTCTCTTTGTGCAGAAACCTTTTAGCTAATCATTTTCATCTCTGTGTGTCAATAAATCTTGCATCTCTAGGGCAATGACTTTTACTCAGCAAATGTTAAGCAGAAATAAAACCGCCCAGAACAGTCTAAGCATGAGAATTTCAATAAGAATTTAGCAATATATTGATCCATTTCTCCCCCTTCTGACTTTTCATTACTATGTCACTTTCAGCTCCTGAATTCAGTAAGATAAAAAGCTCAAATAGCATGTGACTTATGGACTTTAGCCAACCCTACTAAAATTATTTGAAATGGCTTCTTCACCAACAGTAAACTCAAAAAATGGCCAATAATCTGTTATTGAAGGGAAGAGTTGGCAGTCACAGACTACAAGAGAGTGACTTCTTCTAGAGACAGAATAAAAAGTGGAAATTAGAAAATAAAAAGTTAATATATGCAATAGTAGGAAAACAATGAATGCAATGAAAAGTTATGTTTCCATGGATTTCTTAATGAAACATATTATTACACGCCCTATATTTCCTCTTTCTTGGAAGCCAATTGACTAAGTACCTACATTTTATATTGTTTCTTAAATAAAGTAAAATTAAGTTAAAGCAACTCTTATGTAATTATTTATAAGGATCTACCACATCAAAGCCACTTGTGTCAAATCACACTTCCTGCACACCAGAAGAACAAATACTATTCCCTTTCCCTTAATATTTATCAATGAGAACCAGAAGATAACCAATAGCCACAAAACAAAATAATTATTGAAAACTCACCCTGCCACAAAAAATGGTCATTGAAAAGCTTCTCACTATTCTTCTTTTCCAAGTTTAAATTCTAGCCCTAACAGATGGCAGAGGTACTACGGCTCTTCAGCCCTAATATCTGAGTGTGGTAAACAGTGATGAGAACCAAATCTTAAGTCCACAACACGGATAATTGTCTGTCTCCGTGGTCATCGTGACAACTGAGGAATGTCCATCAGCATTTCACAGACATTGACTGCTATGGCACCCTGTGAGAGGCTGAGGCACAGATCGGGGACTGGATGTGCCAACAGGATTGGGAAAATCACCATGCACACAATCCTGTGCTCTCATCAACACCTGTGGAGTATGGCTGAACTAATGTTCAGTCGCATTAACACTGATTGTCAGAGGAATTAAAGTATGTACTGCATAGTGCCACAGAGAGAGATGCTAAAAATTTTTACATTTTGTTCACTGATAAAAATAAGTAACAGTGTTATAAGTTACTTTGAATCATTGCCTTAGGAACACAAATTACATAGAAGTCAGCACACCTAGCTTCTTTTTTTTCTCTTCCCCAACATTAAAATAAGTCACATGATCCAATTATATAGGAAGCATTTAAGAAAATAATTATTTTATTACAAAAAACAAAACATATAAAATCATTTTCATCTATGTAAGTATGTGAAGTCTGGGCTTCAAGACACATCCATGTCACTGAAGAGCTGCACCTGACAATATTACAGAAATACTGGGGGCAGCAGTTTTCAGCAGGTTTTGCAGAAAGGTTTGCCCAGACACCAACTGATAACCTATAAATCCAGGTAAGATCTAACACAATCAGTGTAACTGACCATTCTCTGTCAAACAGGGCCAAGAACAACTTCACAGAGATGGCGAGTTCTGGGACAATATCTCTTTTCTCTCAGTTTTAGAGCAGAACCATCAGAGTGAGGTCATGATCCAAGATTCACACCTCAACATGTTGCTCCTGAAAACCTTGAAAAAATGGCAATGAAAATAAAGAAATTTGGCCATTAAATGGAGTTTATAATCCAAGATGTAGGAAAACATAAATAATGCAAAGTAAAAGGTAAAATTTGCAAGCTTGTTACTAAACGTTAGAAGTAAAACTTAACAGTGTTCATTGTGTCCTGTATGTTTTGTGACAATGGTGACGGAGGACACATAGCTACATACCTGAAGTTTCCCAGAACACACCCGAATGAAGTTTTACACAGCACAGCAGCCATGGGAAGAAACATGTTGGGCTATCACAGACCATTTTTGTCAGCAATGCGTCAGTTTAAACAAAGCAGCATTGAGATCTTGTTTTGGAAATTGCATTGCTTTGTATCCTGAGATGAAAACAAAACATGAAATTCAGAACATCCCACAAATTGAAAATTACAAGGTTATCTCAGCTCCATTCTGTATAAAAAATGGCAGTTGAGCACTGAGTGAAACCTCCTCACAGCATCATGGTCAACATATGCTTCAGTAATACAAAGCAATCAGGGTTTGTTTGATGCAGCCAACCAAAAGGTTTCCAACCCAAATTCATAATGGCAAGTTGATCTCACCCTCTCCAAACATCACTTTCAGCATCCAAGTGTTGATCCCATTTGTCCTCACACACAACATTCCCACAGAACGCATAGCAATGGGGCTTTACATAAATATTCAGAAATGTTCCTGGTGCATTTACTTTTACAGCACTTCATGCAAAGCTGTGTATTAGTTCATTGATTTTGGTAGATATCTTGCCAAGAAAATACCAGGAATGGTGTTTATTTATTCAAAGTAGAAACAAGCAAACGGGCTTAGGGTCGCTTTGCTTGTGTTTAAATATGAACACAACCGTATTTTCCAACTTCTTTGACATGAGATTGCAACTTTGCTTTTCATAACAATGGAAATGTCAGGAAGAAAGAAATAGATGCTGGTATCCTAATATTTTTTTATAATACAGGTGATATGATGCCAATTAAATTACAAAAGTACAAGAGAACACTTAATGTGGCCCTCTCAAATAAAAGCTAAACTCACCTCAGGCTTCTGAGCACCTGAAGTACTTTTCAAGATCACATTGCAAATTCATTAAATTTAACCATAATAAAAGTCAAAATAATCTCAAATTTGATGCAGAGTCTTTCACAGATTGCTCCCATAACATTTGCACATAACAAAGAGAAATTATGTAATTAGTCGTGACAATGGACTTCTTAAAAATGCAAATTTAGCTGCAGTGTCAGTGCACTTTATTAGCTGCAGTTCAGATGCATGAGCTACAAAGTCTGCTTGTTCACTCACTGTATGTGTCCCTTCTGAGACTGGGAAAAAGAACAATCTAATTAGAAATAATCCTGCCAAGAGCAAATACCAAAGAAGAAACTCTAGAAGGAAAAAAATTATTTTTTTTTTCCCTTCTTGCCAGATGAGTCCATTAACTATGATGTGGACTGTGGTCTTATCTCAAGCAAAGATGCATTAGGCCATTTCACAACTATTTGGTTATTACATCTTTTAACAATATTGTGGTATTTTCTAAACATAATGGGACCTGCACAAAACCTGCTGATTGTTATAAAACCCAAACAGGACACAGTGTCAATGCACAGAATATATTTAACACTAAGTAAACTGAGCTGCCTAAATGTTGTTGCCTAAACTCTAACTCTTGTAATGGGAAATAAAATGCTTTTTATGATGTTCTAGTCCCTCCAATTATTTGGTAATAATGACTTAACTGCAAAGTTTGAAAGTAAACCCAATTTTTAAGCGAGCCAGAATCCTGGGTCTTTGGAGATTATGACTGGAGATCAAAGTCAGTAACAAATATCCAGAGCTGAGCAGAGAATGTCAGGGTTGTTTTCTTAGTTCATAGAAGCTGCTGAGTTTTACATGGTCTCTCTGCTAATTAAGATTCAATATACCAGTTAGATGTGATCTTTGGTGTCTTCCACACCTGAATAATATTTTCTGACATTTAAGTCAAGCTAAATCTGAGTGTTTTAGTGACAGTAATGAACTGTGTACTCAGAACTATATTAAAAGAAGGTTTCCCAGGTTGGGTTTCCTAAGTTTCTTTTGCAAATGTGGAGGTAGCAGCAGGCTGAGGTCTTTTTAAGTTAATACCATGACTTGCTACAACATTTCAAGATTAAGATAAAAATTGAGTGTATCTCTATAAAGAAAAATGTAAAACTTTGTGAAATCTGGTTTTTAATTCCTGCCATACAACGCAGTGTTTCTACAAGTAGTACCAAACAAAAAATTGTCTTTTTGAAGACTGAAAGGTCTGGGAATTTTGAGACAGAAATTCAGTCCAGCAAAAATTGTTACTTCTATCAAGGCATAGCTCTTTTTTCATAATCTTTTCTATTATCATCAACAAAAAAACCCATAACATCCTGCTCTTGCTTTTGTCCTGACACTGCTTTTAAACACTTACTTTAGACCGATACTAAAACAGCGGAAAAAGTCATAGGTAGGAGAATGTGAAAATTAAAAAGAAGCCACAATAACTCTCACATCATAGTAAAAATTTTTCCAGCAAAAATATAAGCCCTTAAATTGCAAACTCAGGAATAATAACTTACTCAGCAAAAGTGTAGGGCTCCCTGCCAGCTCTTGAGTCATCACAGAGTGTTGATGCCACATGTTTCTCACAGCAGCTGAATTTTCACCAAACTCTGCAGTACAGCAGGTAGGAAACTATCACATTCACAGGAAAAAGTCAAGTATGTGCAGACAGTGATACCAAAATCAGACTGGTCTAATTATGACCATAACTGGTCATTAATAGGTCAAACCAGTAGAAGGAGAAGTAATCAAAAAAATGGAAACATGGCATTTCCTGAGATGCCTAATCTTTTGTGTTGGCAAGGCTCAAATTCTGGCTATTTTATTCCTAAGCAAGATCACTCAAATCATAAAAATTAAGCATATGCTAAAGAAAAGTAGATTGTTAAGTGCCACCTATAGAACAGATTTCTCAGACTGCAGCAGATACTGAAGATGTCCTTGCCAGCTTGCATGATTCACAAAGATTAGATTTTTGTATTGATGGTCTTCTAAAAAAAGAAAAAAAATGTAACATTTCAACTTAATATTTGACATGTTTTTTAAAAAATGCATATTGTAACATTTTAAAAGTTTTTAAATTGCAAGAGGGAGAGACTTACTAAAAAATAAAAAGGATTGCACCTAGATTTTCAATTTAATAACAGAAGTTCCTGCCTCTTAACTGAAGTGATATATAATTTCCCATGGAGAGAATAAGTTCCTCTCTCAATTACATGTTTTCATTCTTGCACTGTCTCTGCCACTCACTTGACTTTTAGAGAGTCCATTCAACTCTCCAGATAAGCAGAAAAATATTAAGGTTTTGGGCGCTGGGGTGTTTGTGGTTGTTCTTTGGTTTGCTGGTTGGGGTTTTTTTGTGGTGGGGGTTTTTTTTTGGAGGGCTGTAGTTTTCTGCTCATTTAGTCATCTGAATCAGCTCATGGTAACTGTCAAATGAGTCCCTGAGCCAAGGGAAGAAGATGATGGAAGGAACATGCTGGTGACAAATAAGCAGAAAAAAGAAGTAAGAAGTGACACTGCTCTTTTGGAAGTTATGAGCTCCTGCTCTGGCTCAGACATAATGCAACACTAAATACCAAAGATGAATATCTATCAACCTCTGCAGGAAAACATCTGAGGATTTTTTTTGGTTCTTACAATTTGTTATAAGCCCAAATTCAATCTCTTCTTCCTATGGTCCCTAAGGACAATGCATGTTACATTTGATTTTTCCTGAAATATAAGGGTTTTCTGGAATTTTAAATTAACAATAAACTCACTACTATTATTATGAAGAAGGTCCCTATGCTGAGGAAACTTCTCGAAGCAAATTCTTACCAGCTTCCTGTGGCATCTGTCCTGCTCATGAGTATAAATTAAAGTTACTTCACAGAGATTTGGATCTCATATCAATTATTCACTGCAGAGATTGGAATTTTGATTAGCAAGAAGTAAAATCACTTGGTTTTTTGTTTCCTTCTCTAAAAGCAGGGAACATATCTTGAATGCCAGTGAAATTCCTCTTCACAAAGCAATATAAATTTTAGTTAAGACAGTAAAGTGATCATGACACCATCACCTCTGCTCACTTAGGGAACATAAAGGAGAAAGATAAATACAAAAGGCAGAATTGAGGATTAAGGCCTAAAGTCCAGATCTAGGCACTACCTCCAAACTATTGCAAAACTGGTTTTAATAAATTTAAGAGATACTTCAGGCACAAAGCCAGTATTTCCCTTTGGGCTCTGTGCTCAGTGCATCTCAGAGCTGCTCTAGAAGTAAAACTTAATGAGTTGTCATGGCTTAACCCCAGCAGGCAACTAAGCACCATGGAGCTGCTCACTCGCTTCCCCACCAGTGGGAAATCAGACAACTGACTGCTCTGATTCTGATCTAAAATTGAATTTTAAAAGAAGTTAGCTAATTAGGAATCTCTACAGAGTGTCATAGTCAAATGAAAAGAGATCTGTATCAGAAATTATTTTGAAAAAGTTAACTTGCACCTAGATCCATAGTTCCACTATTTTTTTATCTGCACTAAGCAGCGGCTAACCCGAAAAAAAAGCTGGATTTCTGATAAAATAGTGGCCATGCCTATATTAGGAATCAAACTGATTTTTCTTTAATTGGGTTTTATAAAATATGAGCACAATGATGAGAAATCATAAGCCAGCCATAGAAGGAAAATAATAGAACTTTTCTCTGTTATCCTACAGTCCTAGTCTTCTAAAGTAGTTCAAAATCTTCTCTCACATCCAGTTTGTTCAGGACAAAATTTTGCTCTTTCCTTCCCTCTATCTTTCTTATTCTGGGATCCATCATATCTACATAATTTCTCGTGCAGTTATGGATTTTGCAGCTCAGCCTCTACAAATAACAAATAACTGAAATACTTTACTTTCAAAGACACATAATGAGCTGAAGTTAGAAGCCTGTGGCAAATTTAGTTGGTTTTGGTTAATGAAAATTTATAGCTTTCACTGTGAAACATTTCTCTACAACCAGACATAAAAGTAACCTTAACTGGAAGCACTCCAATTCAACAGCAGCACTTTACAATACTTTTTTTTAAACAGTAGCATTAAATATATATCTACTTACCCAAACCATATTAGCTCTGGTTGTGCCAAGCATGATACATGCATTTAGTAATACAATGAGAAGTCTCTATTCCAAACAGCCTGCAGTCTATGCAGACAAAATTAAGGAAGATAGTGACCATTCTGTAGAAAGAAAACTAAGGAAAATTTGGAATCATAAACAATATAAGCATCAGGACATAAATAAACTACCCCAGATCTGGGAATAGAACAAAGATCTAAGTTTCCCTGCAGTGTCTCAGCCATAAGGCTTCTCCTTATGAGTAAAAAGCATTATCACTTAGTAGTAAACTGTTACATTTTTTAATCAAACAGTTTTTCTCTTACATATAAACATAACACTTCCTCCAAAAAGCAAAACCAACTTTTTTTATGACACCATACATTTCCTCAATGACTTTTCAATTTGCAACTAAAATACAATCAATGTAACTGCCTTTAAATCCCATTTACTCATCTTTGTCCACAGCGTGTCCAGATTTTCTCCTTTACCTGAAACTGGTCGTGGATTTTTAAGAAACAAAACTCCAATAGTAACACTGTCCTGGGAGGGGATTCCTGACTGGCAAGAACCCTCATAACTGGAACTTTTGGAGATGCACCTGAAATGTCAGGCTATTGCAAGAGTTCCAATGCAGCAGTGGTTACCCACCAATATAATATAATAAATTTTCTTTAAAAGATCTTTTCCTTCCATATTTACAGACTGCATATGGCAACCCTGACACAGTTAAAGACCAAAGTAGGGCCTCAGTATTATGTGACAGTGCCTTGGGTGGCCTCATGCCCTCAACCATTATAACGCATTCACTCGGGGGAGATCAATACCAACATATCCTGGCAGTACTGCAGGTGGGAGCTTATGAATTCTGACAAGATCACAGCCTGAAGTGATAATTGGCAGAGAATGATGGGATATTTTATTGCTCTTATCTTAAAAACCAAACATGTTTGGTTTATGTTTATTGGAAAAACAACAAAACACTTTAGCCTTTATTGCTACATTCGGGCCTCACAATTTTCCTTTCTCACTTCAGTCAATAGAGCCATTTTCAGATGAGCGTTTGGGGGTTTTGTTTTGCTTTTTAAAACAGGTCCTGAAAATTTTGCTACAGTTAATAATACTAATACTATTTCTATTTCTAATACTAATAATTACTAATACTAAAACCATTTTCAACAGCAGTCTGGGCAATGTGCAAAATCTTCTGAAATTAATAGACCAAAGAGGAAAAGGAAAGATGGCAAGACACTGTATCCTAACAGTGGGATGCCAATTACCACTCTCTGTTCACAAAACACAGCCATCTACCAGAGGTGTCTTTGCCTTCCCACTTGCACAAAGTGGCAATTCAATTAGAGGTCTCTTTCTTTCACACTGCTAGAAATTTTAAACAAGTTTCACCTGAAAAGATTAACGATCTCCACTTTATTTCATTGAAGCCATCATTGCACTTCTTTATTGCCACCCAAGTTATTATAAATTATGGCTCTTTCACAGTTCTATAACTTTCATCTTTGTGAGCTTTTAAGGTTCACCCTTAAGAAGGAGGTCTGCTGTAGAAAAAGAAATTCCCTTGATTATGTGAGATAGCGTAAAGAGATCTGTATTACATAAGGTGAGGTGTCAACAGAAATTTGCCATGGTGTACACTTCTAACAATGCCACCTGTAGTACACTAAATGCATTTGGCATTATTAGGCCCTCCTATTTTTTTTCTAGCTGAAAAATTTGTCATGGTTCCTTGGTTGCTCTGTTTCTCGGTATTTGAGGAGGGAAATTACATCTGCATCTATGACAATATCATCAGCACCCAAGGCTAATGTTTAAGTCAGGAACAGTATAAACTGAGGATCTAAACAGAAAAAAGTGAACTAATAATAATGTGGAGGTTTCTGGGGAGGTTCTGCCGTTGGGCATGTGAGCCTTCAGTCTACACCCACATCTTGTTTTGTCTATATTCTCTTTATCTAGAGATGGCTACTTCAGATACAACTCCCAGTCACAAAGTCTCTGATCCATTGGTTACTAGGAGCTTTTGGGATTTATTTCTGGTCCTTTTTTTCCCGTATGCTGGTATGATGCCAAGAGTTCCTATGATTGAGAAAAGATGGAAAGAAGGATATTTAAGATAAAACACTCCAGTAGTAACTCTGTCATCCGTTTTGCTAATCTGTCATGTGGAGTCTCTGTGAAGAACTCAGGGCAGGCAGAAAATTGGAGGCTGAACAGGATATCCATACAGGAAGTGATTCTTCCAACACAAAATTTGTAAAATATGAGCTGTTTCAGTGCATTAAATCAGCAGAAAAACTATTCACTTATGTTGTATGAGTTTTCTGACAACTCAATGCACTGAAATGGCTCAGCAAGCCAATGGCCAAGGAAGCTGAGGAAGGGTTTGGCCAGAGGCAAGAGGTGGCAAGAAGGCAGATGGCAGTCAGACCACCTTGGGGTGCTACAGGCCCCAGGCTGCATTTCCTGCTGCTTTCACCTGCCACTGGCTTGTCAGGAGGTCAGATGGGGAGCAGTGCTATGTAAGGAAATGGGAACACACAGCTGCAGGAAAAAGAGAACAGCAGCACTCCAGTGGCCCTCTAAACTAGTTTAAACCTCTAGAGTGGCTAGTGTCCTACGTTTTTCAGTTCTGTTTCCAAAGGTGACATGTGATTAATTCCCTCATATGGATTAGTGAAGATATTTCTAAAGGATTTCTGGTGAGAGATCACTAAGCAATCTCACTGTTAACATATAACCTGCCTCCTCAAGCTTCCATCAAGAAAGGATGTGAGGGGAACTGATAACAGAGACATGGTGAAGCTGAGCTGCACACCTGCATTACCCAAAAGCTCAGGTTTCCCTTTGGTAATGTCAATAACTAAGGCTCTTTTGTACATCTGTAAAACACCTAATTCATTTTATCCCTTTTTCACCCCATAAAAATTCCTATTGAATCAAAGGGTCTGGGAGTTATCCCTAAGTGTGGTATGCCAGATTTAAGTTACAGCTCTGCAAGGAAAAATACTCTGAGGAAGGAAAGAAAAGGAAAGGAGAGAGAGAAGATATTGTTTCTATTTAAAACAAAGCTAAACCTAGCTAAAGATTTATTGACTTCACTTTTGGTTAAAGCTCTCTAAATAGCTCACTAATTAGTATGCAGTGTCACTCACAGAGGAATCAGAAAATGAGAAAATCAAAGGCAGCAGAAAAGTCGGAAATTGCACTTCTCACACTAGTTGTTGCAGTCTTTTCCAACTCTGTTTTCTGCACCTTACAGAGGGGACTCAGTCATAAGACCTCAATTCTTTGTGGAGAAAGCTGAGCCAGTTTGTGCCACATTGTGCCCTCAAGTGCACGAGTGCAGTGTCACCAGAACTGCATATAAGCACCTAAATGTTCTTTAATTTATGGATAATGGATTAAATTTTTTATGAACTTCCAAGTTTTGCTCTTGAAACATACGATTAAAATTACTAACAGTGGTTTTGTATAGCATAAAGGTGTTTTCCTAAACTTGTCTAGGGAGTATATAATGTATTTCCTTGGCTGACATAATAACTAACAACATTTTCTTCTGCAATTTGCCTAATTTCTGTTGCACTAACAGAACGATATGAGCCCATTTCTTCAGCTAATTAAGTCATATATAAGTATTCTCATGTGTGTTAGTGGAAAACTGCTTTAAGTAGCAAAAATGTCAGCACATTTCAGACACTGCATTCATATCTTACTAGGATTCAGCCTGTAATCACATTTATAATTCCTTTGACCTTATGTCCCTCAGTCAAGTCATTTTACAGCACTTTTATAAAACCTTCAGAATTGTATTTGATACAAAACTGTCTGCATGCAATACTAGGAAGAATAATAAAAATAAATTAAAAAAAAAAAAAAGATAGTAAGAACTGAAAAAAGAGGAGAGAAAATAAAAACAAATCTCCAACAATAAAACAGATAAGCCATGAAAAATGTAACCCAAAACCACACAGGTCATGAAGTGTAGAAATTAAACTATTCAAACAGATGTGCTCTGATTTCTAATTTAATCTGTAGACAGGACCAAATGACACCATTTATCCAAACCTTCCTACTCATAAAGTCCTTGGAACATTATGTAACAACCTGTAACAGTAAAAAATCTTTTGTAAAATACTAATAATTTCATAATCCCACATGAAACTCTAGAACTGGTAAATGACCCTGATCCATGAACAGGTAGGATTCCATTAATCCGTTAGAGAGCATTCCTGGACACTTATTCAACAGTCACAAATTGAAGCTCCTATAAAAGGAGCCAAGAAACTCCTTTTTCCCCCAGTGGTGTCTATTAGCACCGCCTCTATCACACAGCAGCTTCAGGGGTCGCTCAGATGAGCACCTCAGCTTGTTTCTTTTCTTTTTCTTGGGAGCTCTCCGGTGTTTTCTCAGGTGGCTGCACAACTTGGAGTTTGCTGGGCGTTAGAGGCTGCTCTGTGAATAAAGTGGTGCCAGAGTGTCACCTACTGGGAAGTTCTGCCTCTGCCTCTTTTTACAGGGCCAGCAAACCAGTGTGTTTGGTTGTTACCTTCTTTCTGATACTCCACATTCTAGTCCACTATACTCCTACTAAAAGATTTTTTTTCATCTAAAAACCAGGCAATAATTCAGAGGAGAATAATACATATACTGGACTTTTCTTCAGACTGTCATTCACTATATATCTGGTGGGTATTTGGTCTTAAGTGGCTGATTTAAACTTACACTGAGTTGCTGTTATTTTGATTTCATGCCAACATCTCATTGCAAGTTTCTCTTCCATATTTTACTATCTTTTCCTTTTTTTACTACAACGACACACATTTCCAGCTATAAATATTTCCATGTCCTCTTAGGGACTCTAATGATTTTAGAAAGGAGTTTCAAACAGATGATTCTGTCAGTACCAATGAGTTTTTGCAAGGATGGCACTAGCTGGTGCAGTGGGATCAGGGAGCATAACGTTGTGGTTTTAAAATTAAAAAAAAAAGAAATTGGACTCGATATAGGTGCAATGACACAACAGGAATGTTCGTTTTTCCTTAAATCACTTTTTGCTTAAAGTGATAGGAAAGTATCTTAACTAATTATCTGCACTAGAGGTAGAACAACAGCTAAAACTGTTGTCTCTAATAACTTAAACACTGCTATAATGGAGGAATTTATTCATGGCTTTGGAAATTTTTGAGGGTTTGGGGGGTTTTTTGGATGATATCCTAAAGGAAACATTATCATTCCCTAATACTGTTCTTCCTCAAGTGTCACTCAGTTACCCCAGCATCTACAGGGAAGAGCGTTTTAGTGGTTTGAGGAATGGGGAGGGAGAGAAGACTACCAGGAACCTTTTATTGATATTTGATGCTGCTGCAGTCACTGGGAGGTGACTCTGGATGCTGCACTGTGTCCATTCACAGCTTCTTGCCTCCTGCTTGCACCAAGTGGTGGCTCAGGACTTGTGGATGCAGCTCTACTCAGTAACCACTGAATTCTTTTCAGCAAAAACTGTGATTTGTATTGCTCTGTAAAACTTCTATAATATGCTGTCAAACACACAACACACCAGGGTTTGGGGGGTTTTATGTTATTCCCAACTACAGCTACACTTGGTATTTATTCCTAACAGCCTTTTAAAGGTCAAAAACTCAACTAGATCATTTGTAATACAATCTATGTTTTGCTGACTGAAAAAGTTATAAGAATGCAAAGTATAAATAACAGCTAATCACAAAGGTTTACCCTTTAGCACACAGTGGTATTTTGCTGTTTTTAAATATTTACAGTGTGTGATTAACTTGAAAAGTTAAATGACATAAAAAGTTTCTTAAAACATTACCCCCAAAAAACAATAAATCTGAGGTAAAGAGGAATTACCCAAAGAAACTATCTTGCTAGGTATCATTGAATAAGAAATTAATTTCTCCTATGCTAAAAATTGTCTTCCATTCTGTTATCCAGACTTTCGCAATAAATGTACAATTTCCTGATTAAAATAGGAATTCTTCCAGAGTAATCTTTCTTCTATACTTTGAATTCACTATTTTTTAAATATTTCAAAAATGAATTTTTATCCTGTCACATAAGAAGGCAAAGAAACAAGGCTGTGCAAGGTCTGCATGAAAAAAGAACTGAACTTTACTTAGCGTCATAATGGTATTTCTTCTTTAGAAGCACCTTAATTTCTAGAGTTACGAAAAGCAAAAAGTAGTAAGTGGCTCACTTAGTCCCCTGACTAACTTTTCAACGAGGCCTAACTATTTTAAGTATTCTTGTGATTACACAGGTCTGACATTTATGGCCACAAATCGGGTTTTCAAAAGAAAACATTGTTCATCTTCACATGAGTAAGCAAGAGCTGGACCAGTGGTCTGCAAAAAGAAAACAGTGGTGAATTATCATCATCTGCAGAAGACAGAAATAAAAATAAGCCCACTCTCAAAGCTAAAAGTAAGTAGTGTTATTCATGCATAACATGCCCCTCCTTGATAAATCTGTGAACCAAAACCAAAGTTACATCACTTATGTTTTTGAGTTTTTTAATTTTTGTATTTTATGTGCTGAAAGCTGTACTCTGTATGAACTTCACCCTCCATGGCTGCCCCAAATGACTCCTTAGGAAACTGTACTCTGTAAGCAAAACAAATCTCTTTAACTTAGGGCTCCCTTAGAATGTCACAAGGCTTCTTGCTTGCTTTAAAATAAAAAGTGTGAGGACAGAGGGCATTTAAAGCAATCAGTGCCTGGTTAAGTAATTTTGACCAAATAGTAGGAAGTGCAGCACAATTAAATAACGTGTAGCAAAAGTTTTAGCACATTTATTATGCACAGTTTTAAGTTTCCTTATCAGACACTTGAAATAAAATGATCAAATGTTTCTCTAATAGCAACATATGAAAAGATGATCACAGACTATGTGATAGCTTCACTTCATATTTTTACAAAGGAGCTCATTGTGAGGCTGTAAAGAGAAGTCTGAGGCATTGTTATCTTAAGGGAGCAATACAATGAGGTAAAGAGGAGCCTTGGTTACCTCTTATTTTCTCAGTCTTTTATGCCCTATCCTTCAGATGCACTAAAAAAAACCCATTATTTTAATGCTTAGAATTCTGCTTCTAGCCAAGACTGCCTTCTCCACCCTGACTCTAATATTGGGTAGCTAATGAAAGGAAGAAAATCAGTATCAAGCCTTACTCCTGTCAAGAGGAGTATATTCATATATTCAGCAGCAAAATAGCAACCTACCGAGCTGAGCTATTTCCTTATAAACAGCCCAGTACTGCTGGAGTCCACAAGATGGAGCAGAACTTACCTCTAGCAGCGTTTAGCAAAAGGAGCTCAAAGTCTGTACTTAGCTCATCTGAATCATGGGTGAATAAGTGGCTGCTGATCTCTGAATCCTCAACAAAAATATAAGAGCTTCCATGTGCTTTGTGTAACAAAAGTTGTTAAATTTTCAGTGTCTAGGAAGCCAAGAAGACAGAATCAATCATAAAGTAGCTTATATTAGGAGAAGAAATAAGATATAGAGCTGAAGATATATATTGCCGCAAGACTAAGGAAATTGACCTTCAACTTTCCCTCCTTCTCCTATTTCTTAAAAAAAAAAAAAAGAAAAAAACCACAAACCAACAAACCCTAAAGCCTAAAAGACTTTCCTCTATGTAGCACAAAAAGCTTATATGCAGCATCTACTACCTCATGACTAAATGAGTGACATATCTCAAGAACACACAGTTGCTGGATGGAGAAACTGCTAACAAGCTATCAGTAGGCTATATCAATATTTGAGGCACAAAGCAAGAACAAATTTTTATACTGGGGTGATTTCCGTTCCTCTTCATGATAGGTCTTTCTACCAAACACAGCCCATACGCATGCATGAAGTGGCTTTACTGAGTAGTTGTGTTTCCCCATCAGTGATGAGGATAAGCCCTTTTCACAGCAGTGCACCTGTCATACCAATCCTCCGCTTTTAATTTAGGACTTGAATCACAGGTAGAGTCACTGAGATCTCTTTAAGCTGTCACAACTTAACCGTGTAAATCTGAGATGTCAAAACACATTAATTTTTTTTATTGAAAATTACGTCTGGGGACACAGATAGTAGGGAAAATCTGTACTTTTTGTTACTTTCCTAACTTGTTCAAAGGTAAACTCTTCATCTTTCACGCCCTTTAACTCTGAACACCAAGCGAAGTGCTCGGTCCTTGCCGGGCCTGCCTTGCAGCCCTGCCTCTGTGTGCAGGTGCTTCACGCTGCCTCCGGCAGCTGTCCGGGCTGTGCCGGATGTGCCCTGGTTCCCAGTAGCTGCCCGTGTTCCCGGTTCCTGCCCCAGTTCCCGGTTCCTGCCCAGGCTCCCGGTTCCTGCCGCAATCCTCGGTGACTGCCCGGGCTCCGGTAGCTGCGCGGGTTCCTGGTTCCTGCCCGTGTTTTTGATTCCTGCCCCAGTTCCCCGTTCCTGCCCGGGTTCTAGATTCCTGCCCCAATCCCCGGTGCCTGCCCGGGTTGCTGTAGCTGCCCGTGTTCCCGGTGCCAGCCTCAATCCCCGGTGCCCTCCGCTTCCTGCCCCAATTCCTGGTTCTTGCCCCAATCCCCGGTGTCTGCCCGGGCTCCGGTAGCTGCCCGTGTTCCCCGTTCCCTCCCCAATTCCCGGTCCCTGCCCCAATCCCCGGTCCCTGCCCGTGTTC
>VZTJ01004808.1:241123-284950 GCA_013397795.1 Orthonyx spaldingii | reverse complement strand
AATGCTGATGTGTATCACAACTTCTCTCATATAGCAGTGAATGAAAGAGGCAGGAAGGTTTCTTCAGCTGGCAAATTCCACGTGGGAGCTTTATTTTCAAAGAACCCCGCGCGTGAAGGGGAATCAGGCTGAAAGACCAAAACGAGGCAGAACCCAGGGGTTTTATATTCCTATTTTAGGAATTTTTATATTCCTAAGCGGGGAATAGGTGGGACTGGGGTTAGAGGGTCATTGGGGAAAGGGGTTCCTTCCGGGTGAAGGCAGGGGCCAAACAGAATGGAGAACTCAAAATATATTAACATAATAGAATGAAGCATCCTGGGGGGAAGCTATTCCTTCCCATAACTTGGGGGTATCTCAGGGATTTTTCCCAACCCGTGGGGTCCCCTAGGCCCCTTGCTATGTGGGCCAGACAGTCCCCACAGAAGATAGTAAGCATTCAGAATTATTATTTACCAGTTGCAAGCACTTAATCCTGAAATAGGGTTAAACTCAGAATCTTGCCATGAGCAAAGAGAGCACATATTTAACATGGAACTAAGGATTTATTGTTAGCCTAATTTAAATTTCAACAGTATAATCAGTATAACCTTTTCTCGAGAGTTAAACTGCTTTTTCCACTCTTCTGGATCCTGAAGTAAACCGTTTTAATCTACTTCAAGAATAGGAGTTTGTGACTAATCATAAGTGTCGTGTGGTCTCTTTGAAGAAGAGGTTTCTTCCTCCTGTATTTGAATTTAATTAGTGCTTGTCTGTAATTTTTTTTTAACAATTTGCTTACTTTGTCTTTTTGCATTGGTTCCCCACTAATGTTTGACTGCTCACCTGCATTACTTTACAACTCCATAACAAGCTCCCATGGCTCCAATCTGCACAAAAAGGTTAACGCATGTAAAGAGACAAACCCAGCAAGCTGCGGGAGCTGCTTCTTTGTCCTTACACAAGTGAACTCAGCTGTGATAACTCCCCTGCTGGGGAAGTACCCGAACACTCACACACAGCCGAAGGTGCTCATCTCTGCTGATGGACCATCATGGGTCATAATGGACTCAACTGCAGTGACTTAATAGGCAGCTGTAAAGACGTAGAAGGTGCAAAAGAGTCCTGAAGCATCCCTGATCCACAGAATTGCATCATTCTGTGTGAAACCACCGCCCGTACCAGGGTGTTCCCATCAAGCCTGAGCATAAATTAACCCATTGAAGGTTGTGTTTTGTGGATTTCTCCTGCTGCCTGATGAATCCAGTCTGTGATCACCACTTTGACCACCAGACATCAAAAGTGCAACAACCGAGGCTTGTGAGTTCTACAAGTGCTGATATCTTTTCTAGTCTTATCCTTTCTACCCTTTGTTAAAATAAGGTTTCTTACTTTTTATGCTTTTATATTGGTATGTTACTTTAGAAAATAAT
This sequence comes from Orthonyx spaldingii, assembly GCA_013397795.1. Classification (NCBI taxonomy): domain Eukaryota; kingdom Metazoa; phylum Chordata; class Aves; order Passeriformes; family Orthonychidae; genus Orthonyx; species Orthonyx spaldingii. The sequence continues at coordinate 283,538 of VZTJ01004808.1, read as the reverse complement.
AACCAGTGTATGTATGTATGACTACATACCTGCTTTCCATTGCAACCAAATTGTTCTAAAATAAACTTTACATGTGTATATATTTACAAACAATTATCATTCAGTCTTGTTTCACTTTAATCTACCCCAAGGGATCCATTAACAAGAACCTGGACTACCCTCACCTTCTAGGTCAGAGTGTAACAATATCAGTGTCCTAGTACTTGATAACTCTCCAATTGAGAAGCAAAAAAAAAAAAAAATCCCCAGTTTTGATCACTTAGCTAAAAAAACCCCCAAAAATCTTTGAGAAAACTGCACATCATATAGTGTTGTATTGTTATTGTTTATCAAGATGAATAAAGATATAAAATTATTATGTAATTAGTGATATAATAAATAAATGCTAAATACACATTGAAAACACATTTGTATGAATTCCATTACAGCCTTTTTTGGTGTCAGGGTCTAGTTATTTCATGTTGCCTCAATTCTACTGTTAGGTTATTCTGATTTAAGTGTTTTTCTTTTTTCTTTTGTTCTTTTTGTATCCTGTGATGCTTCACTATGTAAGGTCTGAGTTTGCTATGTATCTTTATGGGATAGCAATATTACTGTTTTATTCTGTATCTATGTAGTAATTTACAGGAAAGTCTTGATCCAGCAGACTTTCACACATCTGAAGCACTTTTAACCCTAGTCAGTGTTGCAAAAACACAGCAATGTATCTGTTTCTCACGTTTACTTTTACTCTCTCTCTTTTCGTATAGTAGACATACTGCTTTGGCTTTGGTCACATCTTGATTAGTTGTTGAGTGTTTTGCCATTATAATCAAATTGATTGAAGTTGTGCTGCTCTTTTTTCTTTTTTTTTTTTCTTCTCATGAGGAGGCATGTAGACATTCCACCAATAGTCTTTTTTTTTTTTTTTTTTTTTTACTTTTTTTTTTTTTTTNTTTTTTTTTTTTTTTTTGAACTGTTATTGTTTTTTCGTCTCTAAGTCCCCATCTGGCTAATTGGCAACTCTCATGCTTCAAGTAACAAAAAGAGCCTTTTGCAGCAATGTTTAGATACTCCTTCAAATATGAATTTATTTCATTTTAGAGGTTGAAGAGTTTAATTTCAAATACATAATTTAGATTCATCCTTTACTGAAGAGAGAAAAGACCTGTAAACTACGTAATGATAAACTAATATTCTACTTAAATTTAATTCTTGCCTGGGTAGAATAAAGCCATTAGATTAGCAGTAATTTTTACCTTTTCTGTGGCACAGGCACTGTGACACAGAGAAGACAGCACAAATACTCAGGAAGGAAAACAAGTGAAAATGTTCTGCCTGCCCGCTTGTGATTAATAAAGAAAACATTTAAACTGCTCTAAAACAAGAACAACATTTCTGAAAAGATGAGGGACTTTGTGCTTGAAAGAGCAACGTTTCAAGAAATGTGCTTAAATTACTCCTAGTCCTTTTTTAACCCCTGTGATAATTATCTGAAGCATGAATATTTCACTTTGTCTTTCTTGCTTTTCCTCACATTGAATGACCAAAAGGAGAAACTATGGTATTTTCCTTGACTTAAAGTAAAAAGTTTCCTCTCTTCCTGGATATGGCCTATGTGAGGAAGAAAGTACACTCCTATTGTAGAGTATATAATGATTGTTGTATCATTATACATCCCCTCCTCTGGGAGGGGAGAAAGAAAGGGACGAGCTGTACCAGACACAGAAAACCACAGAGATCCACAGGCTGCAGATAGTAAAGCTTGTGTTGATTGCCAGGAATCACGAGGGGTGTCAGAGAGTTATTAATGTTATGGATTTTTAATTGTGAAACGGACACTTCTTGGGTTACTGTATGTAAGACTCCAAATGAAAACTCTGACTCTGTTACTCAGGTAACACTCGTGTTTACCTGTATGTGGCTAATCTTCATATTAATCTATGATTAGTTATAGTGAAAAATCATCAAGAAAAATGTACTAATATGGAAGATTTCTGCTTTACAATGTCTGTCAAAAATATCTTGAAGAAAACATCTATATCAACCTTAGCTGGAACTGCAATCAGGCTGTTTTGCAGAAAGAGCATTTGACAAAGTTAGCAAAAATTAAAATATCTTGAAAGCATCTCTAAAATACAGCTAATTGGCCCTTCAGCTGGAACTATACTGAGAGGCCATTTGGGCTTTATTTGCAAAAAGTCAAACCTCAAGGATATTTTGTGAGATTGTATTCCCACCCCTATGGGAAGCGTTATTATGTTTAGAGGCACACAAGCAGTGTTCTGATTGCACTCTTGCATCCTCATTAATAGTATGAAAATAATCTTTGAGTTGATTTTTTTTCAAATGAGTATCTGTCATTTCTGTAAGCAACCAGGTCACTAAGAAACTGGTATTACTTTTTAAAATACTGGTATGCTTATGATTTTTCACTTTTAATTTAATATACTTCAGTATCATGAAGTATGGGAGAAACATTCTAAATTATGGTGCATATAGGTATATTGATAACACTATGGGATACAGCAACTGCAGATACTAATCAGCTGTTTGTTATAGTTGGTAAGAAGGCTGATGGTAATCAGTGCTTTTTCCATTGCAAGTCTCTATACTTCTATGTGGATCCAGTGCACTGAGTGTTAATTAAATTTGCTAGTTGAAAAAAAAAAGGGGGAAAAAAGAAAGTTGGCAACATAGTTTTCACATACCAGGCATGAATTTGTAAACTCAAGGTCAGTAAGAAGCAGAACGAAAATGTTAAGAAATAATGAATTTTTTTTTTTTTTTGAGTGTATTTAATTTGCAAGGACCACCACAAGATTAAGAATAGCATTCATGTTCCTCTCCACATGATTTCTAACACCTTGGAGAAAATAGATCCCCAAAGAGTTCATCAAGTTACTCATGATTTGAGACCATCCTGTGAGCATCTAGTGGCTCCATAAAGTCTTGATGTGGTCAGGAGATACAGCTATTATACATCTATCTATTTTTATGAATTATTACGTCTAACAAGGGTCTATTAAAATAGAGTCTTTCATGTAAGTGGAATTTTGTCTATAATATAGCAGTTCATAAATACTTCTAATTTTACTTTCTGCTCATTTGATTAAGCTTTATTAAGCTTTCTTCTTTCTCTGTTTCTTCTTCAATAGGGATGACAGCTGCTCAGTTTATGAACTGCGGAGTTGCACCTGCAGTGAATTGCAGAGAATCACTCTTTGAGACAAACTTTTTACCCCTTCTCAAGGGGTTCTTCACTGGTCTGCTGGTTTGGTTAAGGCTTATCAGGAGCTCCTGAGATCACAGAGCAGGTCTGAGCAGGGGGAGGATGTACCACCACACGCAGACAGAAAATTACTCAAGTTGTCTAGTCTTACTGGAAAATCTTCAACAAAGAAGACCAAATCCACTGAAGCTCTTTGAAATTTCCTACTTCTGAAAGCAAGCTCAGCTGTCTTAGAGCTGGGAAATCTCTATGGTGTCTCACAACGGCATCTGAGGTATGGGGAGGTGGAAGGGGAGCACAACCAAAGTCACAGACACAGATTTTGCAACTTCAAAGTCAGCAGATACTACATCAATGGTCTTGTGCCCAGAAAGTTTTCTTTCAGGCACAGTCAGTCAGATATGGCTATCTCATACTCTCTGGTCAACTCTTTGTGTTGTCTTAATTGCAATGCTAGTGGTTGACCTTGTATACAGGGATGAAATTTGCACAGACCATTGTATCAATCACTATTAATATTTAATTACAAAGACTATGCTCATATCACCAAATTTACTTCACCAGTGCTGCTCCGCAACCTCTTCTCTGTGTTTTCATTATAGTTCTGTGCTTATAGCCCTGACGAAAGAAAGTACTCTCATAGTGGAGAACGCAGTGGCAATGAAATGAAAAAATCATTTTAAAGTGAGAATCATCTTCTCTGGGCTTCAGATTTAAAATATTTTAACTATTACCTGGAGTAAACTATTTACCTAACAGAATATTAGTGCAAAAGATTTCCATGCACTCTGTTAACTTCAGTCCTAATTAAAACCCATGGACTAAAAAAGATTTTCAAAAGTATTAATGTAAGTATCTATAGAGAACTTCATTTTTTTCGTTTTAAGATTGTGAATTATTTATGGCCTCAAAATATAAGGAAATATTTTATTTAATTTTAAATCAATTTTTGGAAATATGGGTATCTTCTGGTTTCCAACTGTTAGTAACAATTACATTTGCTTGAAATGTGAATCAGTTTTTCCTCTGGTTGCTATTCATTGCTGTTACATTCAGCTTCACTGTTACAGATCAAGAGTAACAAGGCACCAGTAAATCTAGTGTCCAATAACACATCAAAAAGGGGAAATATCAACAGTGATATTAGTATCCAATTTGAACATTAAAAACCCCAAATCAAATAAAACCAACCAATCAAACCCATACATTTAAAACACAAATATTTATCATAATGCCCACAATCATGTTTCATTTAAATTCCTTTTATGATCTATCAGAAACTGAAGTGAGAATAAGGTAGCAGTTGGTTCCTGTCAAAATGCACGCAATATTACAGGTCTTTTTGAAACTGGCAATTCATTTATAAGGCAGGCAGTTTTATTAGCTCCAATACTTGTAATGGAGACTCTTTCAGCTGTTCTTCTTTGAAGTGAAAGTCAAGCTTTAGAAGAACCTTAAAATTATTGAATCACCGAATATCCTGAGTTGGAATGGACCCAAAAAGGCCACTGAGTGTGTAGGTGACCCAGCCTGCCTTCTCCATGAGAATTAATGACATCAATTGGGTTAATTTTCCCCCTCATGACAGTGGGTCTAAGGGAGAGGGAGAAGGCGTGGCTGGGGAACTTCCCGGGCTTTGAGTTGTCCATTATTTGGTACATCTCCACCCCTCTTCCCTCAGAGTTATTTTAATATTCACACTGTTCTAGAAAGTCCTGTTGTTCTGTCATACCCATTGGTCTGTCTGAATTTGTCCCTCCTTCCCTTCCCAGTTATTGGATGCCTGTCACAACCCATCATTTCCCTCATTGGTGTATCCCCCTGTTCTCCTCCCCCTTTTCTGGCCCTTTAAAACTCCCTGTAACCGTCCCTCGTTGGTTATTTTGTAGCCCTTGCTCTTGCTGGTAGTTCTCCTGTCTCCTGGGGGCAGGGAATAAACACAAGACTGCTGCTACATTTGAGCCCCTCTCTGCTCCTTTGCCTTTGCTGTGTTTGCAACGTTGTTACCATTGTCTGCTGCCAGCCCCAGCCTGGGCTGCTAGGCTAACAGCTCTTGTCAGAGCTCCCTCAGAGGCTTAAAGGCACGGAAAGCCTTGCTGTCAAGGTGCTTTGGATCATGTTGCCTGCTGACCAGCGGGACGGTCAAGCGGACAGCGACAACTGAGTCCAACTCCTGGCCCTGCACAGAACAGCCCCAAGAATCACACTGTGTGCCTGAGAGCATTATCTAAATGCTTCTTGAACTCTGCCAGGCTTGATGTTGTGACCACATCCATGGAGAGCCTGTTCCAGTGCCCAAACACCCTCTGGGTGAAGAAGTTCATATGGTTGGAGATTGCCCAGACCTCTAATTTATCATGAATCATACACTGGACTAGTCTAAGCCAATTTAAATGAAGAGCAAAGAAATCAGTTAATTCAAGGAAGAGTGCTTGTGTTCCAAAGTGCAAAATGTCGCATTTCTGTGGAAATTAAAACTGAGCAAGCCTATCAGGAATAGCTAACCTTACTTCATAAATATCCTCAAGAAGTTTGTTTTTCCTAGATTAATTCCAGGTCCACTGGAAATTTTTGTCTAGTGCAATTCTTTACCTGCACCTATTTTACTGGAACTTGCTTTCCATTATATACTTCTGTTATTCTAATTAGGATATAAGCACTTTAAATATAATTTTAGGTTCCCATGATATATTCATTTTCCTACCAAAAAATATTTTGTAACATAATTTTGCATAATAATATAATGCATTGTTATATAATATTATATAAATACATATAACTGTATGCAAATAATATGTATTATATATATATTGTGCATACATATTGTGTATATATATTACAATAATGTGTATATTATATACGCATATATAAAATTATCAGACAATTACATATAATAAATTATATATATTATTTTAATGATATAATTACATTTAAGCTAGACCAACTTGCTATTTATTTTATTTTCATATTCACAGTAAAATTTCAGGGACACATTTCCACTTCATTTATGTTTTGAGCAGTTACAGTCTAGTGAGTGATATCACCATGGGGTTGACAGAAAAAAGACTTATCTGTCTTTCCTATGTGTCTAGATCAATCTTTTTCTTATTGCACGGAATTTACATGTGCTTTAGATGTTCTCAATATATGGAGCTAGTTCTACCACAATAAACCAACTACTGGGCAGATGTCTCTCCAATTGCAATGAATCAGAACTCATTTTCACTGTCCTTTCCTCCTTCCAAGAATACTATTTCTGGAATATTTTTTAGGATCAAGGGTAGAAACATGTTCCTTATTATCAAGACATTTCACAGACATTTTTTTTTTTTCAACATTTCAACATCAGTGAACATTTTAGCACACTTTGATTACTATGTTGTTCACCTTCTGCACCACTGAAAATTTTGATTTTCTTTATTCCCTCTACTCTATGACAAAAAAAGCAGACGATTGAGTGCCAAGAGCTTACCTTCAGGTGACCTTTGAGAACTGTATGCCCAGTGAGAAAACTTTTGCCATATTTCACTTTTAGAGTGTCACAAGTTTTCAGTGTTTCAAATCTATTAAATCTAAACTCCCCTCAGAGTTAAAGCATTTATTGTTTTCATTCTTTTCACCAGCCCTCAGAGCACATCATTCTTCTGTACCCTCAAGGGGAGTATTTAACTTTGATTTCTGTTCTTTTTCTTGACTCCAGGAAAGTCGTCTGATTTAATTTGGTCACTTGAGCATATGTTGTCTCTGAAGCCTGACTCCATACTTTGGGAGTGGCTGGGGTGGTCTCCACTTTGTTTCCTTCCACTATGTCAAGAAAGATTTGGGGATGACAAACCAGTATGCCTCTGAAAAAGCAGAGTTGCAGCAAAAAACCCGAACAAAAATAATTGCTTTTTTTAGTTTGTATAGCTTTCCATAATCTGCAACCTAACTTTCATATGAAGATGAAATTTCCACTCCAAACACTCCCACTTTAACTTGCTCTTTCCATATTGACTGAAATTTGTCCCTAAGAATTGGTGGTTCAGAAGAGCTGTAATGTTAATTTGACAGTGATGTTACAAAACTGTATCTATCACAGAATAACCGTATACCTTATTGTCAACAGTTCCTGACATTTAGGAAGCCAAAGCAAATAGCAAATTGTGAAACCTGTCATAGTTTCCTTGAGTTACTAACCTTCAATCTAACAATACATACATTCAGTCAATTGAAATTTTAGACACCTTTTCTCTAAGGAAGATCATTCTAACTGATCAAGTTATCAGCTGATTAAATTTGTTACCCATGTAATTACCCAGTTCTATCCTCACTAAGTTTAAAATGAAGAACTTTCAGAATAATTTAAATGTTATTATGTTCTGAAACTCATACAATATTTTGAAATGTGTTTCAACTGTCCATTCTGAAGAAAACCCATTATAAGGACAGTAATTACTACTGAATGATTTATTAATTTGCAAAATTATTTCATGGTGAACAAGGTACTTTAGTGTTACTAAGACTTAATTTCAAAAGAGCATTATTTGAAAAAAAAGGAAAGATCCACAAGAGCACTGCAAAGGCAAATAAAATATTGTATAAATTAGCTTTGCAAAATTTGGCATCACACAGCCAATAATAATTTGCAATACATGATTAGTGAACTACTCATCCGAGTGAACTACAGAAAGATAATAAAATACCTTTTGGGGGGTTTTTTTCTGAATATTGCAATCATATGGTAAAATAAATAATAATCTCAATACATTGTCTCCTATGTTGGCAATATTTGCTGCAACAGGAGTCATCTATTCCTACAAAAAGGACACATTATTATGCTTAACATTCTCTCAGAAAAAGGAACAGCTTGTCTTAGTGTCCAGCTGCCAATGAAACAAAGCATATGAGATGGTTATGAAAATGCTGCACAGTTGGAAATATGCGTGCTAACTTGGCAATTTGTTCTACATGCCTCTCCTTCAGCATCAAAAAGACAACTGTGAAAAGACTTTCTAGGGTTTTGGTGTAGGCAGACACATCTGACTTTTTATTGCCCCTGAGAATGTACTGGCCAAAGTACCTGCTTATTTTTTGTACTTGTATAGCAAAGGTATGTAAATTCCATGTAAATCAGTTCAGAGTGAAAATTGATTAGCAACTTTTAACTATCAGAAAAGTGAGATTTTGAAACTGTTTTCTTACAGGGAAGCCAACTTAAATATGGATCTTGATAAGATTGCATGAAAGAGACTATAGTATGGATTCCTTAAAGGAGAGCAAAGGACACTGCAACAAAGGAATTTCTCTCCTGGCTTCCTAAATTATAAATTTTTGTATTTCTATATTATCCATTATAAAACACTGCATTAGAATTCCTGATGTTTCTACAGGTATTTTGAGATAGATTTTGATTTGAACAGTGTCATTAAAGTTTAAGTAGAGCACCACATTTGTTTCAGAATCTTTGCATCATTAACAAGTTGTATCCACCCCTATGATTCAACAGGAGTCCAAATTCTATTACAGAATATTTTCCCCTTAAAAATAATTAAGTACTGTAAAAAATGAAGATTATACTTTAAAGTGATTGAATGGATATGTTTATGAAAAAAAGAAGTAAATTTGATGTGCTGTATGAAGAAATTTGGATGTGTGCTGATCTTTGATTAATTGGTTGACCTGTAGGTCTGGAGTTTAAATACCTTATAGAAAAGTTGAGGGTTTTTTTCCTTTCCTCTGATGTCTGGATTTGATCACATTTCTGTTTAAAATTGCCTCTAGGAGGCAATAATTTCTGTCCTAATGTACAATGTCCAGGTTCCTCATTTACATATCTGTATCCATCATGTTCCTCTAAAGTACGACGTATTTTTCTGAGACAGACTAAACTCAAAAGCAGCGGCTCAAGAGCTGATTAATGACCTTATAAACTGTGAGGAAAGAAAGACCTTAGCTTCAGCACGTAAAGAAAACCCTTACAATGAGTCATGATGATCAGCATGTTCTCATAATTATTAAAATGTCACAATTTTTTAGGATACAATGAAACATTGTCTGTTTTGCCTCAAGTTTAACTTGTGGAAAAAAAAAAAAACAAACAAACATGGAATTACTTTCATCTAAAACTCTTCTTTTTGAGTTTTTCAGAGATTCCAAATAGGTACAGCTTTTTCTTGCTTGTTTTTCTCTTTTAGAGAAAAATAAATCAAAAATTATTCATTTTAGTGCATGAATAGTTAGTTTCTGTTAACCTGTAAAAACAATAAAATTAACTTAAAATGTGATCTACAAAACCCCTGCATTTTGATGTGTTTCAAGTCCCAATCTGAAGTTTTTGTTAAAGACCTATAACAAACAATAAAGCATTTTGTACACAGAGAATTTCCATCGCTTTTTTTCCAAAAGCTTATTGGTAACTGATACCATTCTCTCCAAACAGCCTCAGAAATATCTGTAGTCTAATTTTGAACTGATATACTTACCATATGTGCCTATAATAGATTTCACAGATCTATTGTGAAGAATGGAGATATTCTTACACAAAGATTACTATGGTAATGACCAATTCCTAAAGCTATTTGGACAATGGTCAGGTGTACTGTCTCATACAATAATCATAATCACTACTACATGAGCTATAATTGGATCTAGCCATAATGTGCTTCATCTTAAAAAAGATATCTCAGATAACATTTATTGAATTAATCCTGGAAAGCCTTATTCACTCCATTAAATTTAATAGGAAGCAAGGTAGACCAGACTAGATGTTGAAATTTGCATTGCAGGTATATGAAGTTTATATTAAATTATTCTAATTTTCTGTGTCTGAAATATAAATGAACTATATGACTTGTTTTCAGCTCTTTCATTTATTTTTCTTCAAAAGATATTAATTTGTACCTTCCAGGTGAATCTTTTCTGTAAAACTTTCATGTATTCTCATGTTCAGAGAAGGACAGCAAAGCCTGTGAAGGGTGTAGCAAATGTCTTATGAGGACAAACCAAATGAATATGGGTTGTTTAGCCTTTGGAAGAGAACAGGACTGCACTGCTCTCTACAGCTACCTGAAAGAATAGTCATTAATTTTCCATATCATGTACTCTTTTTTATACTTCGAAAGAGGAGTTGAATTTAGATACTTGCTAAAAATTCATCAGATATCAGTTTAGCTTGGAATGGGTTTTTAGAAATTTTTCCTTTCAAAGTCTTCTCCATCACATGCCTTTCAATAGGATCCCAATTCTTGGCCCTCCAGATAGGAATGAAAAAAACTACATAAAAGAGAATTAGATTAGTCTCAATATATGTTTGAATCATGCAGAGCTTAATGAACATTTCTTTATCAGAACAGATTTTTTTTGATCTTTTTTGATTGATCTGTCCTGGTGTTTCATTTTCCCTAATTTCTAGGAAAATTTCCATTGGAAAAATATATTATCATGTTTTACTTTATAATTAATGCATTGATCAATTTGTTTTAAGGGAGTAAAAATTACTTATGAAAAAGCAGTTAAATTCAAATTTGGAACCATCAGGAATTCTGTCTGATTCTATTGAAATGATCACAAATTTTGGCTACACCTATGAGATTTCCCAGAATACAAGTATCTAAATTTGGCCTTCCTCTTACTTTGTTGTTAATTTTACTTTATTGTGTTTTTCCTTTTTCAGAAATGTAAAAAAATGATCCCCTCAGGAATCAAAATAACTTTAACTATGCTAATTTCATGGAAACTAAATAATTGGATTTATACCTTCAGGATATTGTCTTTTTCATAAGCACTTCAATGAATGCTGTGAAATTTTAATTTTTCAGTAAACCTGCAAGATTTTTATGAAGACAAAACTTGATGATTGAAAGACATTTTGGCTATGACTTAAAACATAAATGATATTTTAATTCTGAAGTGTCTGGTGATGGTTTACTTTCTGGAAGCACAAGTTGTAACTATAAAATAAGGAAAGATTGATGTTCTATGCATGAAGAGAAAATTCTTGGATATATTATTTTTTCTTCTCACAAATGAGACAATATTCCTGAAAACAAAAGTCATCCCTGTAAACATAGAATTTAGAGGAAAAGCATTAGAGCTTGAATACTACAAAGGAAGGAGACAGCTCCAACGGAATTAATGATAGGAGGCAAAAAAATAACCCTTTTAAAAATTCTTTTAGCATATTATTAGATAACTCACGAAATACAGGTTTCCTTTGAGTAATTAATTCTTCCCCAAAATTCTAAAAATTTAGACAGGGGCTTGAATGTCTATTATTTACAATAGTTAGAAATCTATTTCAGTTTTTGGTTTTTGGGATTTTTTGGTTGGGTTTTTTTTTTTTTGTGCCTTGGCCTTTTAAATGATTTAAAAAATATCTTCCTATTGAAATTTCTTGCTTTTTTATTTTCTGACACTTCTAGCTTCCTAATAACTCTCTTCACAAGAACAGCAGCTGGCGCCTGCACAAAATTGGGAAAAAGAATATAAATAAAGTTGCATTTTATTTATAATGCATTCTTTTTGCAAACTCTTATAAAATACATTCCAATGAGAAGTAGGTGCCTTCCAAAGTGAGCTGCAGGGTTTAGCAGATTATCAAAAGATGTGTGAAGGGAAAAAAAAAAAAGGATGAATAGCTAAAATGAATAAGTGACAATAGCGGTGGTGTTGATACTACTGCTGATAATAGAAAAGTAAAAGTAAAAGTGAATCAGTGTCACAGTAAGCGAAAAACAAAGACACGGGAAAAGGTTAAGGGAAATTAATATATTAGAACAGTATTAAAGGAATTATGAGATGTAGCCTGATAGGAAAGAATTCAGGGATTTTGAAATTTTGAGGTGTGAAGAAGTCATGCAAGTGTCAGAAGAGACTCAATTGCTCAATAGGTACTCAGTAACCAAAAACTAAGCTTTTTGTGAAGGATCACAAAATGATAAAGAAGAACAACAAAGTTTATTCTAAGACATGATCAGGTGTCTCAAAACCAATTCAGACACAAGCAGAAAAAGCCTGAAGGAAATGAAGAGGTAATGTGATACTGTGTGTTGTATCAAGAAGAAACTTTACAATATGCTATTATTGCTAGATTTCAGGGTTCTGGAAGGATGTTTGCAAAAAAAAAATTATCAGGCACTAAACTGGGAATAAAGGTGAAGCCAAAAATGTGTCATATAAACTGATGGATTTAATGCACAGCGTTTCAGACTGCAGAAGAAATAAAAATCCTTCCAACTTTTAGCTGAAGATAGTGACAATTAATTCTTGTAAAAACATTATTATGGGGTCAAAATTGTGTCACTAAAGAAGTTCTAGGCCAGAAACATGCTTCTGAGTCTTCTTTGAAATATACTGTTTAAAAAACAGGGCTGTTGGTCAACAGTGTAGCCAGGTGGACAGCAGGAATCCTGGCTTGTATCAGCAACACAGCAGGCCCAGGGCAGGGATTGTCGCCCTGAACTGGGCACTGGGGAGGCCTCACTTTGAATCCTGTGTTCAGTTCTGGGCCCCTCACTACAAGAAGGACACTGAGGTGCTGGAGCATGTCCAGAGAAGGGCAATGAAGCTGGTGAAGGGTCTGGAACACAAATCTTATGAGGAGTGGCTGAGGGAGCAGGGGATATTTAGTCTGGAGACAAGGAGTCTCAGGGATGATCTACAACTGCCTGAAAGGAGGCTGGGCAATATCTTTTTCCAAGTAATGATACACAGGAAAACAGGAAATGGGCTCAAGTTGCACCAAGGGAGATTTAGATTGAATATCATGAAACATGTCTTCACTAAAAGAGTGGTCAGGCATTGTAACAGGCTGCCCAGGGAAGTGACTGAGTCACCATATATGCAGGTATTTAAAAGACGTGTAGATGTGGTGCTTAGGCATATCATTGAGTGGTGGACTTGGCAGTGTCCAGTTTATGTTTGGACACAATGAGCTTGGAGGTCTTTTCCAACATAAATAATTCTATGTTTCTAAAATCTTGGTGTGGCCAGAAATGTCTGTATCATGTTATACTTATGAAAACAATAAGGGTATAGAAAGAACATGTGATATTAACAATCATGTAAATGTGAGGCAGTAGGTAGCCTACAGACCAGTACAGTCCAATGCCAAATTCAGGCAGAATCCAGGCATTTGGAAGATTCTACGATTCTAGAGCTTTATGCAAATTGTAGACTTCAGAGATTTTTTTTTTAATATATGTTGAGATTATAAAATAACTGCCTGTCATCAAAAGAAAACAGATGTCATGGATTTATTATGTCTTGCCATCCTTTCTTTCTCCACTGATCAAAAATAGCTCTCTCATTTAAAAGCCTGGAACTTGTATTTTGTTTTCTCTGAAGGTGTTTGGAGACCTTCTTTCTGTGGAGGACTAAATGGATCCAGAGAAGGCAATAGTCACAAAATTACTGTGCTACACTGACTCTGGGAAATTTGCTGACATGTGTAGTCACTTTGCTTACACTGAATTTGCTTAGCCCCCAGAATGGTCATAATGCTGTCCAGTTTGATTTTATTCAGACACAAGTCAATGCTGTGAAGAGACATTTTGAAACAAGAGGTTCTATTCCAAATTGATGCCATATCAAAGAAAAGAAGAAAAGAATAAAGAAAGGATGGGTGGAAGGAAGAAAGAGAGAGAGAAGGAATAGAAATAAAATAATAAAACAGTATTCAAGCTGAAATTCTTAGATAAACTTTCATTTTAAATCTCTTAAACATTTAAGTCCATTAAGGTTTTCAAGTCCTTTAATTTTTTTCCTACCCTCTTCATTCTGTTAAATGGTGGCTGGCATGTAGATGCTTGCCTGTATTTGTTCACTTAAGTGTATTTCTCCCAGTTTACCTTCACTGTAGCCTGAAAGATTTCTTTTGGGTCTTTTTAGCCACATTTTTTTCATTCTTAGTAGGTCTTGAGATGTACCTTATTATGTTTTCCTGGGTTTTTCCATGTACCATTGAAAATTTGCTTTTATTTATTCGGACTTCTGTTGAATGTTGCTATCAAATGATTTCCACAGTCAGAAAAAAGGTTGAAGTTACTATTATTGTTATTTAATATTTCAGAGGTTGTGAGAAAGGAATAACATCTAGAGGTATTCATGAGAGATTTTCAAGGGTTTTTTTGTATTTATAAGGCCAGGAAGTACTATGAAGAAATAGTTCAAAACAAATGGAATTTCAGGTTTCCAGTGGTTCTATAGTTTTAAAATGAGAGAAAAATAATTTGATGGAAAACTTTGATATGATTAATGATGTTTTATTTTGCCCATAAATGAAATTTTGGACTCCAAACTTCCACTTGAATTTTGTGGTTTTCTTTTGTTTTTGTCTCAATAGATATTTCCAGTGTTTTGAAATAGTTGTAAATAATCTGTTTATTAGTAAGTATTTATTTGTGTGTTTATTACTTTTTTCAGGCCATTTAATGAAAACTACACAGTTCATTTCTCTAGCAGTCTTGGAATAAATTACAATGTCATTAAAATTAGAGTGGCAGAATGCACAATTAATGACTTGCAAAAGTATGCCAGTAAAACCATGCTGGAAACATTGGGAAATTAATAAAGCTGTAATGCAATTAGAGTTAAAATTTGTATTCTGGGAGAAAATCTATATCAGACTTAGTGGTTCTGCTGAGCTAATATATTTCAAGTTGCATTTAAGGGTGGCATTGTACTTCCTATGTAGAAGGACTTCTTATCACAGGAACACAGTCAAATCTAGAGTGAAAAATGACAGCTCTGTAACCTCCTAAAACCATTTTACAGCTATTCACGTAGAAGGCCAGATTACCAGCCACTGTGTATTAGCACTATGATGTTGTTAGGACACCGCATTGCAAAACAAAATTTTACAGCAGTGAAATAACTGGCAAAAGAGATGAAAAATGTCTTTGTGTGTATTCAGTATGTTATTGGCAAAGAACTACTTGAACCTGAACCACAAGCGTTCCTGTCATCCCCTCACAAATTTTGCATATATAGAAACACCAGTTTTCTTGGGCATATTGAATCAGTGTCTGGAGCACTAAAACAGGAAGAAACTTTGCTGGGCCATGGCAAAATCAACATGCAGTGTCCTTATCTCTGTGCAGAGACAGGGAACATGTAGTGCAGAACCGCTCAGTTAGAAACCATGGGGGACATTGACATTATCAGTGTACATGTAGTTGATAATACAGGAAGAGTTTAAAAGTAAACAGCAAAAAGGATTAATCTGAAAAATTTGGAACTTTAGCAGTTAGTCTAAGGCCCTTCTACGTTCTATGAAAAAAGCACAGACAGTTTTAAAGATGTTTTATGCTATCCAGATTGTGAGGCTAGATGAATGAGTCATCCTGTAGAGAAGCTTATCAGTTTCTGTGGAATATAAAATAATGGTGAACAATTCAACCAGTTCTGGAGCCTAAGTTTCAGAGGTTTAAAGGATGAGGAAGGAAATGCCACCTGTAATTTTATAGATTTCTAATTCAGCTGAAACTCTGGTACTGATTTCCTACTACTTTTACCTCCAGAAAACTAAAACTGACCTGTATGTTTAATTTAAATATATAAACTTTCATTTTAAGCTTGCAGTTATTGGTTATAAATAGTGACTAAGATTTCACCGTAACATGTACTTTACAGTATGGTACACAAATAAAAGATGATTATTTCAGAAACAATTTCAGAGAATAATTTTTAGTTAATACTTCTAGAGCACATGAGTTATTTTTTCTAGCAGACAAGCAGGCTTGTCTCAGGGTACTCCCTTTAAGATGGCACAAGCTCTTTAGATTTTTATTTAGGGAAGGATGGACATTTCTTACCAACTTATAGTAACAAACGTGGTGGAAATACAAGGAAACAACAAGGAGAGAGGAAGGAAGGAAGGAAGGAAGGAAGGAAGGAAGGAAGGAAGGAAGGAAGGAAGGAAGGAAGGAAGGAAGGAAGGAAGGAAGGAAAACACTTGAGAAAATGATTAGTGGTTAAATAAATTTGTTCTTTTTTTTTCTTTTTGTACTAAAAATCATGCTAGAAACGGAACTTTTTCATCAGTGTTAATATTTTGCGTAGTAGAACTATGGATGACACAGGATAAATAAAGGTGTTTGAATAAGTTTCATGCCAGCTATACTTTATTTTGAACTGAGTGATTGAAATAGCAAAGAGCTTTTTACCTTAGTCCAAAAATAAGCATAAATTCTTTAGGTGGCTGTTAGCAGCACACATTTATCAATTATGACAAATCATTAGCTTTCATGGAAAATAACAGAGGAATGAAAATGCTCCTCGACTATAGCTGGGAATAAGAAATAGCCTGAAAGCATCCTGAGCTTTACATATATTGACATTAGATTGTAATTATCTTTTATTGTGAGACATTATTTGAATCTATCATTCAGATTTTAATAATATCAGATATAGTTATTCATGTTCATAATGCTGTGGGGAAATATTGTGCTACCCTGGACCTTGATAACAATTTCGGATGAGGACATGGGAAAGATGATCACGATTATCTTGAACAGGTAGGAATACAACATTTATGTAAATACTGCTTTTTCACCAAAACCAGTAAATAAAAGGAACAAAGACAGTTAAGGCCTGAAGCTACTGTACTTGCAGCTATTCCCGAGTACGCTTGTATTTTCTGTCAAAAGACTGAGCTTGGATTTGTTTGCTCAGATCTACTGTGTGATGAATTCCTAGGTAGCACAGCCACAGGCCACTTGGAAAAGCACTAAATAAAGCACAAGGAAGAAGTGAGAAACCAACTACCAGACTAAGGTTTTTCTAGGGTTTCAAGTGTGGACTCACATCCTGCATTGGAAGAAAGATTAAAAGTAGGAACTGAGCTAAAATCTGTACCAACTTGTATGAACCAGTCTTCAAAAAGGTTAGACTCATAAACTTCTAATGTGAACCAGAAAGAACAAAGGGTTACAGACTTACAAAGCAGCTGATTTCTAAGCCAAGTCTTTGCCAGAAGAATTACCTATAATACTAAGCCAGCAACCGTTTCTGTGGCTTTCCTTTTTGTTCTGCAAAATATGTAGATCTCCCATGTAGATCTCTCCAAATACCATTGAAAGCTTTTTCAATATGCATATACATCTTTTAAAACATAGAGGAAGAATCCGTAGGAACGGAAGAAGCAAATGTGTGTGATTTATAAGTCCTTCACTGTTTGATAGAATCTGGTTTTGGGGAGGAAAGAACAAAATCTGCTGGCTAAGAGAAGAAAAAGGAAAGCTTGAGAGAAGAAAAAGGAAAGCATTCTGAACTAGAAAATTTGAAATTTTCTGTAACAGTTTATTTTCTGATTTCAAATCTTGCCACACTTTAATGTACGTTGTCCTCTAATGAATCATGTACTTCTTCTGGCTCATTAGTGTCATGCTAGTCATTCAAAGGAGGAGTAAGTTGACAGATACTCTCGCTCAGAAATTTATACAGTGTCACTTTTGTACTCTTCTTACTTGCAGAGCAAGATATATCTATCTTTCATGATCTCTGGAAGTGAGAAAGGTCATTGTTGGGATGTCACCAGCTTTTAACAGTCTTTCCAAACCCTTAGGCAATGAAGTCATCCATATTTCACCTAAAATACTTGAATATTTGCAGTCACTTTAAGGTCATGTTGAACTATGCCAGGTTTATGTCTCAAACAGATCTGTAACTAGGTTATATTTACTCCCCCCATGAGTAGCATATGTAGGTAAATGTTGGCACAAATTATCAAGGTCCAGATGACTGAAATTTGATTCTGTTCCTTTAATATAGACAACCACAGCTTCCCTGAGTTTCTTCTCTGCACCTACCCAACCAAGAGGGACCGGATCTCAGCCGTTGACAATTTTTCCCATGCTGATTGTTTGGATACCTTTTAGTGTTTCAAAAAGCAACTGCATTCACTAAAATTAATATATTTTTGACAATATAAAGAAATATTATTCCAGAAAATGAAATATTTCTCAGGGAAGTAAAAAAAAAGGTTTAATAACAACAGTAATAATGGAAATGTTTGGTGATTTTTTTTAATTTAAAAACGTTTTTGTTTGTTTGTTTATTTTCTTGAACGAATGGCATGACTTTAAAGACAGATTCTTGGAGAGGTTTTTTCCCCATTCGCAAAAGCATCAGGTAAAGAGACCTGTCCTAGTATGAACTATGACCTGGTAGGCAGGACATTTGATGGAATTTGTGAAACTGGAAGAAATCTTTTCTCTGATGGATTTAGAACACTTCTCTGAAGAGGCACTGCATGCAGCAGTTTGTTCCCATCTCACTGAATCACAGACTTGTCTTGTGAGGAGTCCAGTTTATGACAGAGTACCTTTTACTTTCAGTCTTCCTGCAGCTGCTCCATTTAATGCTCATAAACATTCAACAGAGGGAGCAGGCTGTCCTACCTCTAGACAAGGGTCCACACACTTCCTACAAGTGATCTGGTGCATTAGAGTTGCTTTCATTTTCTCTGTCGTTAGTATAATAACATAGGCCTGAACAGAGTGCTTTACTGAAACTACTTCCTGCTAATTCCCCATGGCAATCTAGGAACATATTAGGAGTTGTATGGTATATTTAATAGTTTATTATTTGTCTATTATTTTGAAGATTCCTGACTTTTTTTCTTACTCTCTGTTTCTTCTGAAGAAATGTCTTACTCTTTGAGAATGGATGCAATGTGATAGGTATATGCTCATCAGGAAATGGACTGGAATGTCTTCAAAACACTATTTCCTTGAGAGTAGGTTTTTATTTACATATTTCATAGACAAGTAACTTATGAATAAACCAGAAAAAATACTATTTATGTTATACATTAACAATTCTTTGAAAAAAACATTATCCCTTAAGTAATGGAAATTCAATGAGTCTACATAAAACATACATTTAAAAACAATAACTTTTTTTTTTTTTTAAACTGGGGACTTAACAAGTGACCAAATGGCTGTAGTGCTTAAATAATAAAAAAGGATTGTGAAATTCTGGAAAAGATTAAACAATGCTTTCAGCAGAGCCAGGTTAATGCTAATTTCATTTTACAAGGCACTGATTAAGACCTTTTTCAGAATGCTACATACAATTCTGGTCACCTATTTTCAAGAAAGATTAGCATAATAAAGGATCAGGTGTAGAAAACCGTTATTATGGTAATTAGGGGAATGCAATACTTATCTGAGCAAGAGAGGTTTAGAACTTGGCTTGCTCAGCCTAAGCTAGAAAAAAAAAGAGAAGTAATTTGGTATTGACTAATGCATTCAGGGGTAGATGTGAAGGAAGGAATAGAGCTACTTAAACCTAAAAGTCAGTACAGATACCTGACCAAAGCAAAGTATATGAGAGACTCAGGTATAAATTTAGAACTGGAAATAAGAAAATTTCTAACCAGCAGGAACTGCAAAGGTCTTTCAGACTTGGCAACAGAGAAAAGATGTTTTAAGATCTGAGTGCTGCAGGAGTAAATTTTGTAATTGAATTTTTGTTCTTTATCACTGAATATGTGATATTAGCTGTTACATCGGCTGTTCTGGAAGTTCATGTTAAAGACACAAAGGACTGGATTAATGTTGGTAATTTGCCCTGTTTTAATCTAATCCAAATGGAGGGGGGGGATGGGGGGTGGGATTGTTCTGGTTTAGCAAATTGTCAGCTACTATGGACATGGAAATGATGACCTTGAAAAATTCTTCTGTCTTTCTGTGGTACAGCATAACTACCACACTTAGTCTTTTACATTTGTTGGATTTACTTTAGTAAGCTTACTGAAAAAAATTAATTATGAGTCTTATGGGGATACAGATATTCTTGGACAGCTTATAACTACTCAAAGGCTGGCTGCAACTATAGGAGGACTGAAACAAAAAATAATTGAACCTATTCAATATTATTTTCCATCATCTTTCCCACTTCTAACCTTCCTAGGAGAAACTGATGCTGAGTCTTACAATCCCCAAGTACTAATTTATTACAATTTAACATCTTGGCCATATCTCATTCAAGACTATAACAATATTACCATTAAAAATATTAAACAAATTTTATATCAGATGATTTGTTACAAGGACGGGGTTTTTTTCTGTGATATTTTCTGCTTCATGATTAATTGCACATAGTCATTTTACTCTGTAACAGTTTCAACACTACTGTATTAAGCATTGCTTTAGGAATGATGTGATTTTTTTTGATATGTTGCAATATTTTAATCTTTTTTTTTTTTTTTGGTTTTATTTTTAATGCATGTAAATATCAGAATTTAGTCTTTTTTTGACCACTAATTTTCAGGAAATTTGTGACTGAACTCTGCAATTTGAATAAATGGCTTCCTAATATTGTGATGCTTTTCTGAAAAGGTGGACACAGAAAGGTTTTCTCTATATTCAGACAAAGAGTTACATTTGAATACCTGAGGAACACATTTGATTTCATTATTTCACTGTTTAGCAGTTGTGGTAAAAATATGTATTTGTAAAACTGATAATGTGGTTATCAGGTGGTGGTACTATGGCACTTTAAATGAGAAATGTAATAAATATTTTCCTTAAAAGTTAATGTCACAGAACTTCTCACAGATTTAAAAGTAGGAGTATTGGGAAGTATCATTCTGAAACAGGGTCTTAAAATGTAGATTTTATGATTCATAAGAATAATTATAACTATAAAAAAACTTAGATATTTAAGACACTCATGGTTTAACCCCATCTGACAACTGAGCACCACACAGCTGCTCGCTCACTTCCTCTGGTGGGATGTGGAAGACAATCAGAAGACTAGAAGTAAGAAAACTCATGGGTTTAGAGTTTAATAGATAGACAGTTTAATAGATAAAGCAAAAGTCATTCACACAAACAAAACAGTACATGGAATTTATTCACCACTTCCCAGATTCTGCCCTAATAAGAGAAAATGAACTGAAGAAATGTATCTCTGAGCTATTTTACTGCTTGGCACTTAAAGCTGGCTCTATAAAACTGTTTATTTAGAGCTCTGATGACCATTTTGGTAACTGTTCCAGATTCTTATGCCATTCTTAGATTATTTGTTTTGTCTTTATTTTTCCCGTTTCATCTCTGTGGTTCTTAGCAATTACTGAAACTGAATTACTCATCTTGTCTGGAAGGAGATGTAAGTAAGCAGCTCAAACAAAGGCGAAGTCATGCTTGTGAGATACTCTCCTCTAGTTCCAAACTTGCCAAGAGAAGTTTCCTTGTAAGACACAGTCCATGGGTGTTTCTCTTTACTAGGTTTTTGGCTGCTAAGATGTCCTTACTTGTCACTGAATAACAGTGATGTGATTGTTATATCAAAACCTACATTAAAGCCATTGTGAATGAAGACTGAAGAAAAGCTATCCAATGCTTTTAGCTTTTCATGCTTTCATTAGAGTCTTGTACAGAGTAATGGTGTTTTTAAGTTTATCTTCATGACATTATTTTCATATGGAGTTCTTAGGCTGATTTTAGTGAGGAATATAATGTAAAATACCATGTATTTGTTTTCCAGGACAGAAGAGAGCTAGGCTTGCTTTTCTACAGTGAGATACAACATTTGAATATTTCCACACATCCAGAACACTGTCCTGTTTACCTGTCTGCATCATACTGTTGTGATTGGTTCTAGAAATCTATTTGGCTTATCTCTGAATAACCAGTTTTTTCATCAAACTACATGAAATACTCTAGGGTGGGAGAGAAATAGAAATATTAAACTTAATTAGCAAAACATGTTACTAATGCACCTGTAATAAGTGTAGCAGGTCTGATCCACTGCATATTAATTTCTTATATTTAAGTTCAGCCACAGGCAAAGTGTATAACATTACCTACATTGTCACTGCTTGAAGTGTATTTTCTTAAATTTCAAAACAACCATCCTCAACATAATATCCATTCAGTTCTTTGTCCTTTGCCTTGTTGACATACCTTTAAAATCCTAAGTAGACAATAGTGTTAATTAGGAGTTTTTTGACTCTATAGTGTCATAACTTTTTTTAACATTATGGAGCAGGAGTGGTTTTTTTTGAAATTTTGACAGTTAATGACAGAGACAACAGATCAGTGATATTCAAACTATCATTAAACAAAATCTTTTGGATATTGATTGCATTATGGCTGGGGGAGTACAGAACTCTGGGCTGCTAAAACCATCCAGGTCCTTGTGAAAATATTTAAACCAGTGGTTTATGGTGAATTCTTTGCTTCAGTGACTCTAAGAATAGCAGCTTCTCAGCCACCAGTTTAAATCACTCACCTTCACAAATTTGTGATGAAATACTGGCACAGGCCTGGGCAGCAAAACCAGTAGCTAGCTAAATGGCTCACAAGCCAGCCTGATATCATAAAGTGATGAAGAAAATATAATACATGATTTTTCTGAGATGAATGTCCGCCAGCAGTTGTGATTACTAATGATAACTATTTGTCAAAATTATGAAACACAGCCACACAGAGAAAGTAACACAAATTAATTCCTCGTTTTGGAAGAGCTACCACACCTGGTGCTCTGTGTCTCTGAATGTACCAGACATCATAACACATTACAGACATCTGCCTGCATGTGAGGTGTCATAACCAGTGTGATCACAATGTAGTGGATCCCACAACAAGGGTTGATTAAGGCTGTGGCTTCAGAAAGGAATGGGGAACATGGGGGCACATTTCCCTTGGCTACATGACAGTGCTTCTCTCTTCTTCCTACACAACTCACCACCACCACCACCACCACCACCGAGTACAACTTGCTGATTTTCCATCAGTTATACACGGCTTATGAGGCCCTGTAATTTGATAGTTGTGGTGTCTGGTGGTGTCTCTGTAGAAGAGGGGGCTCACATAGCTTTGAGATGTAAGTATGATATGGTGAACTTAAAGTATTTTTTATTAATAGCATATCATGCTGAAGAATCCTGCATATCATGGTTTATACTAGCTGAGGATTTAGCGATGCGTTTTTAGCTACCCTGATAACTGCTTCAAATTTTCCCTTTCTAAAAGGGAAAATGATGTTGATAAGAGAGTAATATCCTTCAACAACAGATCTGACAGACAGTCAATACTCAAAAGTAGAAACATTATCCAGCTAGTGACCCATTAATCTTGATCTGTATCCCATATTGAAAACTGAAGTTGCACCTACCTTCAGTGTTAGGCCACTAAATGATAAAATTAAAGGTTTTCCTGGTGGGATCCTGAGTTAAGGGTACCTATTCTGGCAAAAGAGGGATAAAGTCATGCAGAATTAGCAAATGGGCAGAATATCATTAAAAAAAAAAAAAAAAAAATCATCCCAGTCTTATCCAAGAGTTCATGTGAAATACCTAGATCTGCCCATCAAAATAAGACACAACAGTCATGGTAATAGATCACTGAAACTAGGCATTTAAAAATAAAATAAAAAAAATTAAACAAAACAACAACTCCCCCCACCGCTGTATTGCACATTACATAGACTGTGCTAGACTGAAGGTCTGAAAGGAAGAGATGTTTCAGAGTATCCATTAAAGGGTATCTGCACCTTTTGTCTCTTTTATTTTTATATTACAAATTTTGCTCACCTGTTTCCTTTCTCATAGTTATTTTAATTCTTCAATTTCATTTGTACTTCTGGTGGTCTCATCTCTAAGGCAGAGCTCCATTCCTCTAGCTGTTGTTAGCAGCATCAGATCATGTGCAGCAATTCCAATTACTTTAGAGTTATCTCCAGAGAGGAGAGGACTGTTACACTGCAGTCCTTAAAATTCAAAGTATACACATCACCAATAACCTGAAAAGTCCAGAAAGAGTAGTTACAAACCCTCGACCCTGACATTTTCAGTCACAATTTGCAATCCTGAATCACAGACTGCTATTGTTTTTATTATCAGAGCAAGAAGAAATGAAAGCATGATATCCCTTGGAATGAGTTTCTTTCTGATGTATATTGCCTTAGAAAGAGAAAAATATCATGCAAGTGTAAAAAGATGAGCATTTTTTTCTTTTGATTTTCTTTTTAACATTTAAATTTTTTTCCAAGAAACTAGTCAATAATTTAAACTTATGTAATTTTTAATTTTCTGGGTCAGTCTACTGTACAACTAAAGGTGCAGAACATCAGTTAGTCTCATATTAAGATAATTTTTTTTTAATTTCTATAATACAAATCTTCCAGTAAGGAAATTTTGCTTTTTATATATGTTTTTATTCCTCCCTTGCTCCCTTTCCTATTGCCTTCCCTTCCCAGTCTCTTCCTTACCCTCTCTTTCTCCTTCCCTTTCTTTCTCATGAAGAAAGTAACTGAGGAAGTTGTGACTCAGAATCTTTTTAGAAATCCAATCTTTGACTCTGTTAAAGGTCCCTATTGAGTTTTTGTTGAACTCCTTAATTGTCTCGTTGCTTATAAAATCACTGACTGTGTTTCTGTGAATAATGCATACATAACTGAATTTTTTAAAGCTTTACTTTCTTGGTGATTAAGCCTTTTTCTCCCCTTGAATATCATTGCAGGGGAGTTAACGTCAAGTGAGAACATGCTTTTCTTTTTTTTTCTTTTCTTAAATGTACCTTCAGAATAAAATAAAGATTAATTTTTTTTTTTAGCTGACTTACAAAAATTATACCTATTCATTTCATAAATCCCAACTTCATGATCAAAATGAAGTCAAGCTAATCCTCCCCTAGGTACACATTACTATTTAACTCATCTCTTTTCTGCAATTATTAATCATAATTAATTTTTGTTATAAAGCTTATGGCTGCTACGTGTGCCGTAACTAATAACAAAAACACTCTAGAACTGTAATATCAAAACAATTTAAAGCGCAGTGTGTGTTTGACATGTGTGGGGGAGCAGGAAGAACAGTGGGCAGCCACACTGACAGACAATTGTTTTGAAATTTATTAAGTTCCTTGCTCTTTGAAAACCTGGCCCGAGGAATGATAGAGATGAATGTTTTGGAATTCAACATATTTTCCTTTTTTTCTCCTTGTATAGCTGAGACCAGCCTGAAGTTTTTTCTTGTTTCTCTATCCACTGGATTGCGTTGTTGCTCTCTGTTTCATTTCATGAAATCAACCATTTAACAGAAGTTCTGGGAATCTAGGTAAGAGGCTAACTTACATTTAAGGAGCAGAAGGAGATGGAAACCAGGAAACATGGAACTAAACAAAGAAAATAACATTTCCTTGGTATGTGCAAGGAAAAAGCAGATTCTGTGTTGGACAATATGGGAAATATCAGATATCTGGATTGCCGTACCACGCACAAAATAGAGGATGTTGGCTGAGAACATGCAAAAACTGTGGAGATATACACAGTCACATGAAAGAGAATGAAATGTTTATTTGGCTGAAAATATCCCAGATAGGTCATGGTTTATTGATGTCATATTTCCAGCTTGCTTTCTTGTTTTTCAAGCTATTTTCTTCCACCAGGAACTACTCATCTGTGGTGTGTATAAGTGCACTGTAGAGTATGCTGAGTTAACTTCAAAGCTGAGTTGCACTTAAAACCGACTGAAGCTGACCTGAATGATCTGGAAGGACTGAGAGCTGTCCAGGTCCACCTTGTCCATGTCTATGGGCATGGTCACTGAGAGCACTGTGTGTCTGTAGAGTTATGTTTGCAGCATGAAAAGCACAAAATTTAGGAATTTAACATCAGATTCTGCAATATATTGCTCTCATTTAAGAGACATCAAAGATTTTGGCAATTGTGATTGGTAAAAGGAAACAACATGGAAGAAACACGAAGAATGAAAAGAAAGATCTTGAAATTCACAATAAAAATAAATCTCTGCCACTAAATTTTTGTCAATAACTTAAAATATATTCTTTACTACTGTTTGAGGTTAGTTGTTTTCTTCATTTCTTTTGTTTTTAACAAGCAAAATGGCCTAACCTTAGTACTGGAAATTAATTTAATAATGCAGCTAGGAATCTTTGTACAAAACATGATTAATTTCATTCATGTCTTAAGAAATTAGAAGAGTCCCTAATGAAGTTTTGACCTTGTATTAAAATCTATGTCTAAACATCACTGAAGTGGTCAAGTGCCTCCATCTGTGCCTGCTTACAGCCTGGCAAAGAAGAGCCAGAATGCTGGTGTTATATTACACAACTGGAACAAAGAGGGGTAAGCTGCCAGTCTCAGAACAGGAGAGTTGACCTCAGTCTTCCATGAGCTCTCTGGACTGACAGCAGCATCCTTCTTGATCCATTTATACCCTTCCTTCTTCTGAAACAGCAGCTTCTCTGATGGGGCTGCTGATGTGGAGTGGGAAGGCTGTGGATCCATGAATGGACTGTGCTGTCAAAGGCATCACAGTTTCACTGTGCCAGTTCCTCTAAGTATATGGAAATGCTAACATTAGAATTTAGTTACCCTCAGCTCTGCTGCATGAGGAGTGTGGGAGGATCTTAATTTTGGGGCCTCATTACTCATAGAAAATGTTTCTGTAGCTAGAGATGACCAGTTCTCCCGTATTTAAGCTATTTTGCTGAAGACATTTTCTGATGAAGTGTGGAGATAAAAAAAATAAAAACAAACAATCAAGCAGAGCGAAGCATTTTGGATTTATTTGTCCCCACAAAGTAAATTACAGTTACCCTTTCAAAAAGTTATGTGCTAGCACATAGTGGAGAAAATGCATGTGTTATAGAAAGACAGGGATGACATTTAAGGTAAAAAGGATGGAACAGCCGCAGGAAAATCAAGTTGCAGTGACCACTACTCAGCTGCAGGCATCAGGAAGATTCTGAAAAACCCCTTCTCAAACACAAGTAGAATCTGAAACAGATAATATAATACAGTTTCATTTACAAGCACCATTGGAGCTTTTGTGAAAAGTGATTCACTTTTTGTGTTATACTGCTATGAAATCATTGTCACCAAAACCTTCCGCAGTTATTAATGGATAATATAGGTTTAGACCCACTAGAAATAAAACAGTAGAAGAACATTATGAATAAAAGTTAAAATACCGGAAATGAAATGTCATTCAAAAATACAATGGAAGAACAGCTATAAGATAAGGTGGCTCATTGCTTCATTTTGGAAAGGACACTGAAACTGTATAGAAAACATAGGAAGGGCTAATATTGATGATGAAGGGAGGAATATAGATTACGTTTCCTTAATCTGCTACTCCGCCTCTGAAGCATTATTTCAGATTACACTTCAGCTCAGATTCTGTTTCTGTATGTATTTATGTAATATCCATAAATGTAAATACAGTTCCTTTCACAAGCATTTCTTCTTTTTAAAGCTGCATGTGTCTATTTCTGCTTTCTAACGTGTGACAACATGAGGCTCCAAACAGTATTTGATTGTGCAACCTAGCCTAACTCTTACTGCTACAAGTCTCTTGGGTCTATAGTCATGTTCTTGCATGAATATCTGAACTGAGATTACACTAGTTGTATCTCTGATTGAAGATTTACAATAGAAGACATGACTGTTCTCCAAAAATGTGGACATTGGAAAATTCTGATTTTATAAATAATTTGTTAATTTACCCCTATGTGTTATGTATCATTGAATGATAGTTTCCATGCAGATTTTACTGATCATATCACAAATATTGAATGTGTTTTTGCCCATTATTAGCTTGTTACTACCACTTTAAATTGATCACAGGCAAATTGTTTCATTTTGGTGGGTTATTTGATTGTAATCAGGATTCTTGCTGGAAAGTGACTTTATAGGCAATAAATTCAGGTTATAAAGAGTCTTATTCCCCCCCCCCCCCCCTTTTTTTTTTCTTTTTTTTTTTAGTGTGAATATTTTAAAGGTCACCCTTGGAATTATGATAAAGCAGATCTCAGACTAGCAGATGTAAAACATTCTTTGGAATATCCATGAATGTCTAAAGCGGTTTAGAGAATGTTACTTTAGTTGCTTCATCATTTTCCCCTCCTGATGATGTTATGTGGTCAGTTATTACCGGCTGAGTGTAAAACAAGGGGATAGAAATATCTGAGGACAGTCCACTTGTAATCAGTGTAATGTTTCCTCTTTGCTCTTCAGGCATCAGAAAAAAGTTGATTTTTTGAGCAATGTTGCTTCCATCCTTTCTCACTGGAGAAAACAGTGAACAACATCCAGCTGTCTCTCATACTCATTATTACTTCGAGGCAGAGGTGCATGAGAAAAGCTCAATGCAGAAGATGTTTCCATACATTCAGTATAAACTATAGATGTTTAAAAAATGTTTTATCTCTTTAAACTGAAACTGAAACACTCGCAAAAAAGCAACAACAAAAAAAACAAAATAAGCTATTTCTGAATAGCTACAGGAAGGACAAAGTCTCTAAATTATAGGCTAAATTTGTGCACTACAGACTCTATCTTGCTCACAGCTTAACTGAGAATGCATCTAAAAGCAGTTTCAATATGGTTAATTTACCATTTTCGTCTTACTAAGAAATAAAGATGTTTTTCTCTTCGGTGTCAGCGGTATATATGGAGGCAGATATGATCCATATTAAAATAGTAAACTTCTTGTATAAGATCTGAAACAGTCCTGTTCAACTCTTTCATGGTAAGGAGTCGGGTGTCATGGAAAGCCACCAAGTCTACTAAACTGAAGAACCTAAATGTTCTAAAACATATAGTTTTATTCAATATTGAGACAGTGTTTCAAATACCTCAATACTTTTCCCATCAAGGACAAAATATGTTTGCATTGATATGCATCCTGTTTAGCTTTTCCTGTTTCCCTTAAACAGTTATAGAGCTAATCCTGTCGAAGTCTTAATGTAGGATAAAGTATACTACATAGGCTCGAAATTATTTGTCATTGTTAAATGTGAGTTTCTGTTCATTCAATCTTCAGGTTTGCTGGGGAAGTAGGTTTGGATTTTCTTACATTATTTTTTAAATAATGAACACTCTCTTTTAAAATGAATGGAAATAGATATTTGATGAATATTCATTAATGAATAGTTTCAAACAACTACCTAATCACCCTAACCAAACAAACTCTGTGGGATTTTTCTCTCAGAGTACATCTCCACAAATATCCTATCAACATTTTAACCCGTTTAAAAATGGACTGAAGTAAACTTGTGCCATGGATCTTGATGGAGACGGGTAAGGAAACTCTAGTTGGAATTTCTGAGTTGGATCCTATATAGGGTATCTTTGTGGAGGAAAATGATCTGTCATATCAACTTAAACACTGGGCATGAAGTGCAAGTGCTTCTGTACTTCATGAAAAATCAAGTCATGATATATCATGCCCTGTTCAGCTGTAGTGACTGTCTACCACAATAAACTACAGCAACAGAAAATACATATGCCATAAAATTATATTAGTACCACAGCCCCAGATTACATTGAAAATAATAAGCCAAAACTTTTCAACAATTTTTTTTGAAATTAAACAACTGCATTCTGATACATTGATCCTACATGGAATGGGCTCAGTGTCACATGAACATAAGAAGCCCAATTGTCTGTGAAAACTTGTCCTGATAAATGAGGAGGAATAGCTAAAATACATACAGAATTTCTTCGTCTGTGCTCTTCAGTTGTTCTGGGACTTGTTTTCAGTTCAGGTATGGTTAGTTTCTTTGTTGCTTCAAATACTTTATAGAGTTTTGTAACAGACTAACTATTTCAAGTAAAATGCTAGATAAATAATCAACATTTATTAATTGCAATTCAAAGAATCACAAAATGACTGGATGCTCTTTTTTTTCTTTTTTTTTTTTCTTGGGGGGCAAGGGGGAGCAGACAGAAATGCCAGGTACTAGTGATCTGTGTTTTACAGTATTTCCCCAACTGTGCATCCACTGTCATGAATAATGAAGCATACCCAGTGGTTCATTACCTCTGTGATCTGACTCAGATTTCCATAGCCCCTGGCATCCTAAAGCAAATGGTTAATTCTTTAAACTTTGTAGTTCAATTCATGCCTGTGTTATTTTTTGAAACAACCAGTTTGTCATCTGTTTATACAATGTGGAAATGAATTTTAATTGCCTCACATAAATTCATGACAGAGTACTTTATCTTCTATTTTTTTAGCCTTAATAGCAGTGTTCAAGCTTACATTGCAAAGATTTTTCATTAAAAACTCTTTTAGACTAGAGTATATCTGGCTGGCTGGCTCCCCTCCAGTAACTGCAAAGAGAAGAGAAGGAAAAGCTCCTTGTCAGTGCTTGATGGACCTCATCTATTGATTATTTTTGTTTAATCCAGGGTTGTGTTACTTTAATAGTATTATACAATAGGGTGATCTTTTTTACAACTTTCTGATAAAACTGAAAGTATAAAAACCTCGATAATTCTGTTGTAACTCACAGTCTGTGGGAAAGCAGAAGGTTTTTTTTTTTTAGACTAGAGACCTTTTTTCCCCTCTTTTTCTTCTGTATTTTTTTGTTCTCAGTCTCATACCTTCAATACAGCAGTGAAAATTGAATGCAGGAAATTATTCACAGTCTCAGAAGATGTAGGACAAGCATCAGTGACCTGAGGCTGAGGAAGGAAATGTTTAGGCTAGACATTAAGAAAAGATTTTGAACTGTATGGGCCAAATGGCTAAACTCCTGAGGGAGGCTGTGAAAGCTACATCAGTGCAGATATCAGAGGTCAGCTAGGACACTCGCGGGTAGCAGGAGGTTGGACATAATGAAAACAAAGTTTTCTCATAACTTGGTCTCCTGTTTTCAAGCTCACTTGTGCTGTTTTTTGACTCTTATATAGAGGCTGACAGGCACAGATGCCTCCTTTTTTTTTCAGGACTGACCACACAATCAACTCACTTTCTCATGCAAAGCTGACTCCAGCTACAATATATAAAAAGAATTGCTTCAGCATGAATCTTCTAGCTATGTTGAATCGTACATTTCACTCTAAAAGCACATTTTGGCAATCACAATTCATATGTGAGGTTAATGCATATTTTTCTTTGTGTGAAACCAGATTTGAAGACGGCAAAATTCTGGAGTGATAATGAAGCTACGAATACGAATTGCTTTCTCACTCAAGCCTATCTTTGGTGCTGGAATGATAAGTGCTGCACGCTTAAAATATCAGCTGGGAGCTCTAGGCTTAGCTAGTTTTTGAAGGCTTCATGAATAATCAGAAAAAAAGTTTGCTCAGGAGGACAAATCACAGCAAGAACCTTAACTTGTGCACCATGAAAACTCATCTAAAAGCTTTAAGATTGATCCTGGTGTGCGATGTCAATAATATGGGGGATGTAAATTAACCTTATGATAGCTGCTTCAATATCTTCTGTGGTTTTAATATTTTAAGATTCATATTTTGTTCTGTGAATGTAAAGTTATTGAAACTGTAGAACCATAGAAACATATAAGGGTTTAATTTGGGAGGACCTTAATGATCATCTAGTTCAACTCACCTGCCATAGCCAGGGACACCTTCCACAGCCAGGGACACCTTCCACTAGACCAGGTTGCTCAGAGCCCCACCCAACCTGGCCTATCTGAATATAATTTTGAGAACAGTATTAAAGAAACAACAGAGCTTTAGATGCTTCAGATTATTTTTTCCTTTTATAGAAGAGATATTTCAACTTTTTCTAAAAATGATCACATGTTATATTAATTGGATCCTCTCTGCTGTTCCTTTCTCACTTGGATTTCTTCAGGAAGAATGGACTAACTACCCTTTTTTTCCAATATATTTTGTCCACAAGCTTATGAAATTTTCTCCAGAGTAAGCACTGGGAACTGGCATTATGTGGCATGCAGCATATAGATTCAACTTGCTTCCCTCATGCTTCCTTGGCTTTCAAGCACACCTGCTACAAATTCCATTTGTGGAATGAAATACATCAATAAATCAGAATCTTTGCACCAGATTTTGTGGCTCATCTGCCATATGGAGAAATGTTAAATGAAGAGTTTAAGCAGAAACATTTGTATAACTTTCATGTATTTCATAACTAAACCTGCTCTCATACTGTGAGGTTGATGTATTAATCATCCAGTACTGTGTCTGCTGAAGAAACACTCTGAACCAAGTAAACTTCAGAGGGGGGGAAGAGATTTTGCATGAGCTGAATTTTAATTGGTATCATGTCAGTTCTTGATATTGTAGTTCTACCTATTTATAGAAGTATCTGATTGCACACCACAGGAACATTTCATTACAAACTGCTTCAGGATAATATTTCAGCGTGATGCCCACTGATTTTCTTTGTGGTAGGGAGAAAGTGAACCAAAATACCGCAATATTGTTAAAATATAGTATTGAAACAAAAGGTATCAATGAACGAGGACCACCATTTGGACTTTGCAGTAATTAAAAAGCTGAGTTGCAGCATCAAGACACAGGCTGACTTACTAAAGGTGATTCTTTTTCTAGACCTCCTGTTTCCAATCGTTTCTTTGAATGTCAAAAAACCAAAGAAACGTTTTGGAGAACAACATAAGGACCTGAAGTGTGTCCAGTAGCTGAACTCAAATGATACTTAAAAGCTAATCAGTTGAATCTTATTGAATTTTGTAGACAAGATGAGAGAACTAAAACAGTACAACTTGAGCATATTACAAAGAGAAATGACAGAAAAAAAAGCCAACATCATGGGAATGGTCCATCAAAAATTCCCCTATCTAATTAAACTTGAATACTCATATTTGTATGTTTTCTTGTATGCAATTTTCAAAATCGTATTAGGCTATAAAACTTTTTTTTTTTTTAATAGCAGTATAAAAAATGAAGTAGGAGGGAAAAAAAGGACAAAACATATGTGTAAAATTCTCTCTTACACAACCTAAAATTCCCCAATTGTAGGATAGCAGTGGCTTCTGAAATAATGTTTGCATGCTCTGGCTGAATAAACTACCACTGTATCAGTGCCCATAAGAGCTTGATATCACTGCTTTCACACTTAGTTGTCATTGTTCTCTGTGCTTCACCATGTATCTGCAGTTTTAGAAAATGATACAATTCCTTCTCCTTTCCCTAGAGAGATCAGGGGGTTGAAATATGTAAAATGATTACCCAAATATTCCTGTCCTATACAAACTGACCTCCACAACACTCAGATAAAGACACATAACTGACAGCACTCTGTAATGCTTCTCAGATTAACAAATAAACATCTCGTGGCAATATGAGACATGTTAATTTAACTGTACAGTTGAATCAGTGCAATGTGTTTATCTTTTTAGATTTAATCTAATTCCTAATTATCAAAAAAGTTGCTTTATAAAAACTTATTTTTAGGAAGTATTTGAAGGTTAGTCATCCAAATAATTGTGTTTCATTGAAATATTTCAGAGTTATACACAAGAACGCAAGGATAAAATAGGAAGAAAAAGTTCTACTGAAGAGATGGTCACACTTTTTGAAAGAGAAGTCTTACCTTAATTCTGAAACATGGCTTTCATAAAGTTTATTCTTTTGTTTTATGTGGTGCAAGATAGAAGTAATTTTTGAATTTTTGACACAATATTTACAATAAATATGCATGATGTATACAAATAATTTACTGACTGTGTGTGTGGGTATGGGCATGTGATGCAGTCCTTCATTGTCAATATTTTTTTTTCCATCTAAGGAAAAAGAGCAGTTGGGTAAAGAAATAATTAATTCCCATTAAGTTCCCATTAGTTCCATTCCATGTCCAATAAGATATTCATTAAGACTTGAATTTTATAAGGATGAAATTTGCATTTGGCATGAAGAAAAATTATCACTTTTAACAAATGATTTCATGTAATTGGAAGATTTGTTGGCTGAAACTTTGTATTAGCCTGTTCCTTGTTTTGGAGCACTGAAATATTGACTGTAGGATGATATATGATTTTAGGATAAGTGAAGCACTGAAACAGTTACTATTCACCAAAACGAAGAAAAGGACTAAAGCAAGTTGTTCAGGTAATTTAACATCTGTGAATTTTTTCAGTTACTCGTCTAAGACACATCAAAAGAAAATCCTGCTATATAAGGGAAGATTTCTGATAATTTATTGAATATTTTTTCTCCACTTCTGATAAATAGCAGACGAGAGTAAGGACTTGATTTGACATGTTGTGTTCTTATGTGCTTTTAGGTAAAATTAAATATTATTGTGTCAGCCGTGGATATTTAAATTTTTTCACTACTCAAAATGCACTGAGAAATGTTTCCACCAAATTCATCTCTGCCTTTCTCTGGAGAAACGTCCTCTGGGAATAGATTTTAATTATAAAGTAGAATGAAGTAGTGAACAGAGGGTGAAAATCAGAAACAAAAACAATGACTCAAGACTTTCCTCAGATAATATTTTGGAATGAATTTTGGAAGTGGAATTCAGATTTTTATTGATCCCTTCCCTTTACAATTTCTGATTGCTAAAAAAATATGAAATTTAGAGAACAAAGACACATTTTTGGTCTCATAATCTTATACAATCATAGTTTTGTATTTTTGTTTGTTCCTGGTTTGTTTGAATTTTTAAAGCAGTCA
Source organism: Orthonyx spaldingii (assembly GCA_013397795.1). Lineage (NCBI taxonomy): Eukaryota > Metazoa > Chordata > Aves > Passeriformes > Orthonychidae > Orthonyx > Orthonyx spaldingii. The sequence goes on along the minus strand of VZTJ01004808.1, from coordinate 248,956 downwards.
ATATATTTAAGAAGTAATAATCAATAACAGCTGAAGCTCTTTTCCATAATTCAAGCCAGCTGTGGAAGACAGGCTAAGAGCAAACACTATTCTGGCTTAAAAGAAATTGCTTTCTGAGTAGGAATCACTCAAAATTTTCCTTTTAATGGGTGTGCAGTGACTTTTTCATAAAGAAAATTTTGACTTATCTCTAGATCTTGAATTCCTTTGCTACCTCTTTAACTCATGAAAGAATCTGAAGCAGGTACCATGTTATCAATGTAATAGAACAAACTAAAAAATGAAATAAGGGTAGCTGCCCCAGTAAGCCAACATGAATTGAATCTTATAGGTAGTTCTGATTCTTGACCGTCCTTTTTCAACCATGCAGGATGCTAAAAGATAGCTTATTCTGACTTTCAGTGAACTCATTTGTTTAAACAAGGATTGGGAGATTTTACTTAAATGCAACGATGTTGCAACCAGTGTATACACTGCATTATGGACATTTCACAGGTTCACAAAGTTAATGAACAATTCAGGTTTCAAGTGACCTCAGGATCTCTCTATCTCACCTTCCTGCTTAAAGCAGGGCCAGCTAAATTGGCAGACCAGATTGCTCAGGGTTTTGTCCAGTCAAGTCTTGAAAACCTTCAAAGATTGGAACTGCACCACCTCTCTGAGCAACTGCCTCCGCTGCTTGGTTGTCCCCACAGTTAAACTATTCTGAATAACTTCTCAGTGCATAAACATAAAAATCTACTTAAGTATAGGGCAAGCTGCAGCCAAATAAAATTAGATTTGATTTTATGGGAGCATATTTTTTAACTTTTATTGTCCTATAAACTTGTAAAAGACATGTTTTCCTTATCATTCATTTATTCAGTCCAGGACTCTGCCTTGAAAGATTTAAGTGATGAAAGGATCCATGTCCAACAGTTGTGAATACTTTATTCTCCATAAAAGCTTAACTTATATTATTACACAGGGGGAAACAATACCAGAATCCTATGGGTTCTGTTTGGGTTTTTTTTGTGGTAGGCAGGCAGTAGCAACAGATGGAAGATACATTTATTACCTTGTATATTCTCACCAGTAGGTGATCAAAGCCCCTGTGTTAGGAAAAAAGTCAGTTTAAACACACTGCTTTGGAAGAGATTCAAAAGCTTTACACAGGCATCCTTCACTTACAAATTATAAACCTTCACAGTTACTCAGCTAAACACCTCAAAGTTTAAAACAGTTGATCAACAAATCTTGAACGAAGAATGTGACTCAAAATTTCACAATATGAAATTGCTATAATTTCATTCATATTTATCTTTTATTAATGGAGTTAAAAAACAATGTTTGAAATGCAGTGCAAAAAAGTGGAAATAGACAACAAGACACCTTACATATTTAGGAATTTCAGTAAAATGGTGTAAATAGTAGCAAAAATAGGTGGATTTTACAAATCAGCTTATTATTCAAAAGAAACAGTAGGGTTTTACAGAGATACAAGTAAGACCAAATTTTTATTATTATTTTGGTTTTTACTTTAACTTTTTATTTAAACTACTTTAGCTGTAAAATACCTGGCTACCTGTTTGCAGATATTGTGGTTTCCATCTAACTTCAATTAAAAAGCCAGTGATTTACTGCTAATCAGCATTAACAACTTTCTAAAAGGCAGTCTGGGATAACTGGTTAGAAAGAGCTCTGTCTGATAAGAATATAATTCTGTGCTTTCCTACTAGGAAAAATAGGATGCTGTTAACTTTTTTGGAGAGTTGCTGAGTAGAAGAATCTTTAGGCTGTATGTGGGAGAGCTGCTAAAGACTGGACTGCACTGAGTTTGCAGTGCAATAGTTTCTTTGTGTGGCCATTCCTGTTCCAGACTAAACCAATGATCACATCAGTACAGCACTGAAAGATTACATATGTGGAGCTACTGTTATGAGTGGCAAAGCACTACACTTGAACCTTCTCATACTAACAGCCTGTGCAAAATTAAGAAAAATGTCCTGGTGAGACTTGATAGATTGAAGAGTAGCTTTCCCAAGAAAGACAGGAAACACCACTTCTTGACTAAAATTGAAAACTGAGCAAAACTGAAGACTGAACAAAACATCAGGAAATTTGTATTAAGAGCTGGTACTTCACTCTCAATAGTTACTCTTTATCACTTCTTGTTCTGTGACTTTGGTGCCCTATTGTAATACTGCTGTTTGCAGTACTGTTGCTCTGGTTTGATATAAGTGAAGTTACAGAGCAGCTACAATTAGAATTACCCTTTCAGTGCTCAGCAACACTGCCAGTTTCGGAGAGTGATAAGGTGCTGGCCTTTTATATTAGTTGCAGATAACAAGCAAGTAAAAGTTAAAGTGAGAGATAGGAGTCAAGGTATGTCTTCAGTGATTCCCAGACATGTCAGAAGTCACCAAAATAATTACTTTTAAAGAAGTCTGTCCTCAAAGGCCATGCATTCTGCCCTCTCCTCTCAGTAATTAGGTTTTTGTCTTTTTAAAAACTGGACCCACTGAGTATTTTGTTTTTCACATTCAATGTCACGGACAGTAGAAAGGTATCAGTTTTTTCAAATGATGGTTGCAGTGAAAAATTCAAATTAGCTGCACCTCCATTTATTTTCAAATCCTTAATTCCTTTCCAAAACCTTAGATTCAGAATAACTCCTAACAAAAATTGGAGACACCTGAATCAAAGCCAGCCACGACTGATTTGTGCCAAGTAAGGTTTTGGTCTCTTCATGGGTTTAGTATTAGAGGCAAACCAATAGTGTCAAATCAATTTACGATTTCATTTTACTTTTTCTGATCTGTGATATTCTCCAGACATTGTGTATTACATTGTCAGTGACCTGATATTTTCTTTCCTTTTTCCTGTCATTTCTGTATCCTCTTTAGCTTTTATTTTCTGTATTATGCATTGCCTGAGGAAGAACGTTTTCCCTTCTTCCACAGCTCTCTGTCGCTTTATGTATTCTTTATCCTTTCACATCTATGTTTTTTAGTTTATTAGTGCAACCCTTCAGCATTATGTTCTATCTCAACCATTTTCAGACCTCTTAAATTCACTGGAGGGGACTGTGATCTAAATAAATGACAAAACATATGGAAAGGCATTTATGATTTCTTTTTTATCTTCTAATGCCATAGCTTGTTTCTGTGTCCTCTGCAATTCAACCTGCTGGCTCTCTGGTTTCATTTGAAGTCTCTGACTTCTTTCATAGTTAAATGTAGGATCAAATGCTCTCCATCACTTAATATCTGTAACGATGTAGTATACCTCGATGAAAAATACATTAGTAGAAAGGAAAACAAATGGAATTGATTTGCTTACAATGTAATGGATCTCCCTTGGTCCATATAGAATATTTTTTATGTCCATTTATTCTTGTTTTTCTTTCCTTTTCTTTAAAGGGAAAGCTGTATCCTTTCACATATTTCTTGGAAACTATTAAACAACACCTACACAGGTAATACAGGCCTTTAAAGCAAGAGAAGCCACTGAAAGTCATTAATATTAAAATAATTGATCACGATTAAGCAACTGTACAGTGAACTGTTAATTTTTTTTATCTACTTCTATGATCCAATGATTCTATGATTCTATTCTCCATTTCCCTTTTTTTTACCCTCCAGCAGTTTTGTGCTTTCTTGAGCTTGATATGGCTTCTTAAATCTGATATATCTGGAATTCTGTGAATATAACTATAGTTGTGAAAATCTCAATCTGCAATATCACCTCAGACAGCTCTAAACTTCCCAAAATTAATGATCCTCTACCCACTGAAATTTTGATGAGAGATAATAATTTAGAGGTATTAAACTGAAACATCGTCAAAAGATATATGAACTGGGCAAGAAATTATTTACCTTGATATTTTAATTGCAATATCTCTCATAGTCTCATTTTCTAACTAAATGTAAAACAGAGTTTGACAAATGCTAGAAAAATAGGTAAAGGCTCAGAGACACTGGGACATCTGAAAACTCCTCAAGTTGAGACTGGTTGGGAAATCACAGAGTATCTCCCTTTTAGTGAGATTTCACATACACTTAATTGCTACCTTGTTTAATTATTTTTATGTATGCATTACATAGCCTAAGGAAACTCCATAGTGCTACTCTACACATGAAAAGAAAGTACAGCTTTAATAAGATCCTTATTCTTTGTGAAATAGTTTATCCAGCTGTCACTTGTTGGATATGGGTTGTAGAAACAGCTGGTGGAAACTGGGAATCCAGAAACAAACTGAAGGATATGCTTGGAGCAGACAGAACCATAAAATGTGGAAAAAAAAAAATAATGCTGATATTGAATGTTTTGATTAATAGTGGAATTCAGAATAATTAAAGACTATTTCATTGAGAAACATGTGATAAATTAATTTTTCATCAAAAGAAAGTGCTTGCTAGGACAGATTGAGATGCAGAATTTCATTTGCAAAAAGGTGATTACTTTTGTTGGGATTGCTTCTGAATTTCCTTTATGTCTGCTAGAATGACTGATGAAGACTGCTAGTCTTTCCATGACTGGAAAGCTAATTTTTTCTCTTAAATTCTCAAAAATGATGATGATAACCTTATTAGAAGAGAATTATAAAGGGGAAAACTGTATTTGATAGAAAGCATTCAGTATTTTCTCAGTAAAAGCTTATTTTACAGGCTAATTTTTTATTTTATTGGTAGCATTGTACCTCATATCTTAAATTGAAAAATGGAACAATTGAATACAGACATTGTAAGACTTGTTGATTAAAGAAACGTTCATTCAAAATGGGTTTAAACTGTGAAAACTGTCCTTGATTTTGAAACCAAGTAAAGAATCAGATTTGTTCATGTCACCTAACACTGTTGATTTTAGTACCTGAACTATGCATTCTAGACTTCCTTTTCAGCCAGAGGACAGAAATAAGGACTTTCAGACATAATTTCTCAGAAGTTAAGACTGTTTTTTTATATCTGCATCCAGATATAACAGGTTTTCTCAATTTATTTTAAAGGAATAGGCTTCTATTTCATTCTTAATCAATAATTTTGCCCTGGATAGCTCTATAAAAATGTTTGTAGTATGTTTCTGGGGCAGAAAAGACTTAGACTCTGATTGTCCCTTAAATATTTATGATCAAGGACTTAGTAATTTAGAATTTCCTTCCTGTAAAACTAGTAGTATTTGTTATTGCTTTTCTCATTAGACTTTTTTTCTGGCATCAACGTGTGTGTTTAAATATTCACATAGTAAATGACTGCAAAATAGAAATAGACCTGAATTGTGTGCATACAAATTTTTCAGAAATTTTAGTTAGAAAATGATGTGAAATAGTTTTTAACCTCTAGCCTGTGTCATTTTACTTGTTATTCTACTAGTTATTTTTTTTCCTTAACAGTTAAATCACCAACCTTACTTGCTTAATGTTCAAAAAAATATTTGCCATGCAAAGACATAATTTAATAGTTCAAACCGAAATAAAAACCAGCTACTTCAGATAACTGTTTACACACTTACTTTCATTCTCTCTGGGATATATATATATGCAATCTATAGAATAATATATTATATATATATGAAATCTCCCTCGCTACTTATAATGAGGTACTTAGTAGTTAGTAATTTAGAATTTCTTTTCTAAAGACCTTCTAATGTTGATTTGAATGTATAAATATAGAGGAGTTTATATATATATATTTATGAGATAAAATATAACAAAAAGGAGGAAGCCATAGAGAAAACATTAGTTCTGTCTGAACTGCAGTGCACTTTATGGCTGAAATCAGATGCTTAGCTACTTTGGAACACAACATTTCAAAATTAAATGTACACTAGGTCTTCAAGCAGCTCAAAAGAGCTCATCGGACTGCCTCACATAGACTGAGAACTTAAGGCCTCAGACAGTCTTTCAAGAGAAAACAGTGGTTTTGAGCTCTCCATAGCACAAGACAACTCATACCAATCAAAGTCTGATTTTCTGAAGTGTATTTTTAAAATAAAACTCCATTCTTCTGACCAAGATAGTCAGAGACAGATCTGGCTCAAGTTCAAGAAACCAAGAATGCTGAAGCTTGTTTTCTCTACCTGTAGAGAACTGTATCACTCTCTAGATGAGATGTTGTCCTACCGAGTTTGAGAAGTTGGCTGTGGTCCAAATCAAACACCCCCTGTAGGCTCTCTTTTTGGCATCTGCACTATACTTTGCAAAAATACAAGAGTGAGACTGAAAAAATTAAGCAAGTCATGATGCTTTAGAGATCTGACAAAGCTTGATAAAACCCATGACCTGCCAGTTTTCCTGCCTGGAATATTAGAGAGAAAATCCAACTGTGCAGAAGTCTAAAGCATTGCTCCCAAAGGTGAATGAACCTGGCTGGTTTCCCAAGCCTACATTGGAAATAACTGCACAGCAAAATCCTGTTTAAGATTTTTCTTACTGGCATTTATATGATTATATATTTAGAACTCTATTAACACAGACACTAATTCACTAGGAATGAACTAATCCCATTTCACACTCTGAATTTATGGTTAGTGCCAAAGATTGTAAGCTTAGTTGCAGGATTTTATGGAGCAGTCTGCCATTCATACATTTATTTCTGGTGGTGCTGGTGGGGATTTCTAAAATGTTTTTGAGAAGGTTAATCCTATATATTTAACAATAAAACAGGTTTTACTAATTTCTCACAAGTTCTTGCTTGCTTTCTCTTTACACTTTCATTATCTGAACCCCACCAGATCTGCAAGGACTGTTCTTTGAAGAAGGGATACTATGAAGGAAAAGAAAAGATAGAGGAAATAACATTGTGGGGAAGATATAGGAATGATAAAAGAAAAAAAATAATACGGGGGGAGATGTTTTTTTTGTTTAGACTTTGTTTTGTCTTCTAAGAGTAGAACTCTTTGCTGCAGGAATAGTTTCTGTAAAACATTACAGAAGACATTCAGCAAATTTAATGAACAGTTCTGAGTTTCTAGAAATAACTGCTCAGGCAAATATAGAAGATATTGTAATTTTCTATGCAAAATCAATACGGCCTTCACTACATGCAGAAGCTCTTCATATAATAAGTCATTACCATTAAAGGATACTTCATCATTGTGGAAAGGACCAATGAGGAAACGAAATATGGATTATTGAACATATCAACAAAGGTATTTAATGCTCTTAAATCCACATACACTTTGTATATAACATTTTCATACTGTTTATATGGGTTTTGCATCTGTTTTGGTGAATTCTTGAGTTTTCAGATATACATGTCCCTCCTTCAAAAGTACTTGGTAGTATTCTCAGAGAGAAAGCACATTAATCATGTTTAATTTTCCTTTGTTTCTAGAACTGAACCTTATGCTTTACAAATAATGTTTTGTGGAATGAACCTGCTACTTGAAATGTCTGCTTTCCCATTGCCTCAGTCCTCCACCTCTTGGCTGATAAACTATAAAGGCATTTATTAGAAGAAGCAATTCACTAGGTCCTTAACAACACCTTGTTAAGTGATGACCATTGTCAAGTACCCTTATATCAGCACAATGTCAAGAAAGAAAATTCTAGTTCTTTCACCAAAGTGGACTGCAAAAGTGGGAAGGCATCCTTTTGCTAGATTATTATTTTATTTAGCAGTTTACTTTCTTTTGTAAAATTACGTAATGACATCTCTTCCTAGACCAGTAAAATGCTACCATAACACAAGCCTCACACAATCACTTCTGTATTCTCATTTGATGAAATTTGGAAAAGAGAAAACCTGGTTCATAAGATCTGAGCACCTAACTTTTTTTATATGAACACTATTTTAATATAATTAAACATAAGACAACTATTATAGAATTGGAAGAAGGGAATTATCCATCCCC
>VZTJ01004808.1:210583-241096 GCA_013397795.1 Orthonyx spaldingii | reverse complement strand
CCCCCATTTTTCCTATACAGCTGACATTAATTCCAGAATATACTGTGTAGTGGTTTGTCCTTTACAGCTTAGTTAGGAATCTGGGACATTGAAATTCTCTTTAACATTGCCCAGAATGAGCTTCTGTTGAACTTTGGTGTGAAAACAAAGAAACTTGTATGTGTAAGTGCAGCGAATGCCTGAAAGGAATTTGAAAAGGAATCTGAACATCAAAGTCATGGATGGAAAGTGAAATGCTCTCCCAGTTTTAAACTGACGATGTTTAAAAACAGAGATTTAAAATTTAATTTTCAGGTCATCTTGGATTAGCCATTTTTAGGAATTATTATTTCTGGGGTGTCATTTACCTCCTGTTACAAGCAGCAGACTTTTTAGTAGCCAGTTTATCTAGATGGGAAAAAAAGAGAAGAAAGCAAATAATAGATTTCAAAACAGACATATTCAAAGAATACAGTTAGACACAGATATGATATATAGAAAGAAACTGCCTGTAGTGGCACCACTGAGAAATATTACTATGTAATCTAACTATGCTCACCTTTATAAAACATTCTGCATTCATGAAATTTTATGAGCCATAGGTAGAAAGAATGTAGGTTATTGCATAGTTGTTGCATATTGTACATATTGTACACATTGGTTGTACATATTTTTTGAGATAGAAAATCCACAGCTGTTTCTGTGTCTTGTATGTCCCAGTCATTCAATTGATCCCAACAGTTGAGATAAAGTTTGTATTTAGCTAAAAAGCTGCTTAAAGTAGCTAAGACAAGCTAAAACATTATACTGTGGAACTAACCAGATTTGTAATATACAGGTTTTATCCAGCACGAAATGGTATTAAAAATTCACATTAACACTGTTTTACAATGTTATATGTAAAGCTAGCAGTAAAAGGCGACATACTATTTTATGAAGAGAAAGCTTATTGGTAAAGGTTCATGAGGTCTACACACAAAGTTATTCTGAAATGGACATTTACCCATGTTTTGCATGAAAATACCTTATTGTATAGTTGATATAATATCCCATGAAATTCAGAAAGGGTTTTGCCAAATGTTTCAAAAATCTTGTTTACCTCAACTTTATAACAGAGAAGCAAGCTTAAACCAGAAATTAACAAAAGGTCCTCACTGATTCTCTTTCCAGAGGGTTCACAACTTCCAGCTACATGATTACCATAAAACTTTGTTAGCCCAAATGCAAGTGCACAGACTGATCTGAAAGTCGGAATTCTCGGTTTCTGGCTAGTGTAAAGGTCCTCTGAACACCTTCACAGAATTATGAACATAGTGGCATGAATAGTCAGGATTTTTGTCTGGGAGCCATGGCAAGAAAAACAAACTGAATATTTTTTCAGTCAAAGCAACAGAAAGGCAGAATGTGTTGGTTATCATATCATTTGCAGCTTTATCACTTCACCACCTAAAAAGCAACATTGAGTCTGCTTGGTCAAACACTTTATTGAATGTATTTGGTTTTTTTAAACTTAAATAATATTTTACCAAATATCTAAATATTTTCTTTGTGTATTGAAATCATGATTAGTCTAATTCTTATCAAAATTCAGGAATGGCATGCTTTGTATATATTAATCCACACCTGTTGTCCAGAAGCAGTGATAAAATATTGATCCTTAAAACTGTCTTTAATGTAAAAGAGAAACTTTTTGCCATAAGTTTTGGGTTAGGATAATTCTGGGAGGAAAGGACATGACATGTTGTTTTAGAAAAGAAAATTGGAATGCATATGAACTTGCTTCTGGCTTGTAATGTCAAAAAGAGCCCTAAAGAAGACGGATCAGTGAGCAGATCAGGGGAGATGGTCACAAGTGCAGAGTAAATGCAATTTATCATTTCACTCCATATTTTATCACAGTCCTGCCTGCCTATGTATCTTTGGTCCTGATCCTGCAAAACTGCAGTCCAGAGAATGTCTTGTCTTTGATGTAAATAGAAGCAGGAACATATTTAATCTGCCTGTTACAGTACTATACCCTGTGTATACAATATAAAACCCAGTTCAGTCTTTCCGCCTTGTCTTTATCCAGTCCAGATTTCATCTTGATAATAATGATATTTTTAATCCCCAAGGTAGTTGAGGAGGATGAGTATATTGAGGGCTATTTCTTAGTGTTTTTTGAACTAGTTTCATGTGTAGAAATCCTAAAAAATCCTGACATCTGTTCTAAAATGATTCAACAAAAAGACTCAGAATATAGAGTGTGATAAAAAAGATGAGATTGTTAGAATTGTTGGAAAATAATTTTAAAGATAATGCCAATCCCAGTGAATACAGGCAACAGATTTTCAAAATTGTAGTTATGTCTGAAAATTATACATGCACAAATTAATGTAATTCAGCTCAGGTGAATTTCATATGAATTTTTACAATGCTAGTCAGTTTACCAGTGATGATGAGAAAGGAACAAAATACAGACATATATAATGTTAAATTGGAAGTTCAGCAATACAGAAAACTGATTTTAATCTCCTCAGGAGAATCTAAAGAATTGACACGTGTAAACAATTCTTAGTACTGTGTCTTTTAAAGGATGATGACACAGACACAGTTCATAAATTTGTTGCAATCAGTTTGAGCCATATCATGCCATAGAGTTAAGGTCCAAGGAATTTGAATGTGAGGTGAAAAAGTAAAAGAAAAGAGTGCAAGAAAGATGTGGAGAAAAAAAAAGAAATCAAAGAAATGTTCTTATATTGTAAGAAAGCGTGACTGGAAGCCTCCATTATTGGTTGTAAAGAAAAAACTACTCCCCAACAGCAATTATGGAGTTCCATTTTGCTTGACATTTTTTTCCACTTTCAGCAAGTGGTGGGAGGAAAGACTTGATTTAGCTATGATTAGCATTCTCCCATAGGAAATGTTAAAAGTATTAATAAATACATATTGAATTGTACTCTCAGAAAAATGTACAGGAAAATTGTCTTGAGGTATATGATGAAAATCACATTTTGCCTATAAACAGGAAAGAGGAATTTTCCACTGCCAGCTTTGTGTGAGACTGTGTGTGTTGGCTTTTAGAATCTGATGGCAAAGAAGCACTGCAGAATTACTGTGCAGATGAGTCATTTTATCCACAAACAGAAATTTGACAAAGGTATCTGATTCTTAGGAGGAATTGCATTAATCATGCTTAAGTAATTCAAAGAATACAGCAACCAGTCTAAAGTTCCTATCATAAAGCTTCCAAAAATCTTAATTCCTTCATTGTATCATTGTTAAGTACTTCAGTTGCAGAAAATGTAGATAACAGAAGGAAGGCATCCTGAAACCATGAACAAAACCTAAGATTGATAGCTGAAATCCATTGATGCCTTTTCTTGGGACTGCTTAGAACAGAGGCTAGACAAAATTAAGAAAATAGAAAGCAGTTATTTATTCAAAGGCCTTCCAGGTACGTTCAGGGCAGTCAGAGCCCACCCAGGGCTACACCCAAGAACGGACAGTGGGTCACAGGTTTTCATGCTTTATAGCTTTTAGTCCATTTGCATATTGGGGTTAGACCTCCAGTTATACCCTCAGGCAATGAAAGTCATCTATCCTAAACTTGCTCCCCTCAAATCTCTGTTGTTTGCATATTTTGGGGCCCAAGACAGTAAAGTGTCCTTGAGTTTCAGGCCTAGAGAGGAATTGTTTCGTCTAAGATAGGAGAACAGTAGCTCCAGAGTTATATGAAAATACGGAAGCTAAAAGTCTTAAGACATCACCATGAATTTTTGGGGGGTTATTGCATACTCCAAGTGTCAGTTTATTTATCTGAACAACAGAGATAATTATGTTTATCAATATTAAGCTTTTGAAAAGCTGAAGGTTGCAAACACTTGAAATAATAATATCATATGCCAAATAAGTGGTCATTGTTCCTAATCATTTAGAGATGATTGTGTAACTTGCTTATAGTTGTATTTGTCCTGTCCATGGTAATTCTTGAGAAGAAGTAATTTTATGTTAAAGCTTCTTACTTCTGGGCCTTTGTCTGGTGCTGTGAGTTGGGTTGAGAATCTATCATATTCCAATTATTAATCTAATAATACTTTATACCTTAATATAAGATTGATTTTTCTTGAGTTTTTGTTTGTTATTAAGGCTCATAACATTAAGGTGATTGCTGTTCTTCTAATATAGTCACAAAATTTAATTGTTATATGAATTGCTGAGCTTTCTAACCTTTTTTTTCTGGTGTGTTTCTTTTTCTGGTTTTTTTTTTTTGTTTGTTTGTTTGTTTTTTGTTTTGTTTTGTTTTTTTTGTTTTGTTTTGTTTTGTTTTATTTTTTTGCCCCCTTAAACTCTCATTGAACTATTCAAAATTTCAGGAGGGGAGAGGAAAAGATAGAGATGAAAAGCAATTGGGTCCAGAGGAGCCCATTGCAAAAATAATAAAATACCTTGGGGGGATAAAAGACTGTGCTAAAGACAGCTCTGAGGAGACCTTTGTCTGAGGCCCTGGAGTTCCTTCTGTATCACTTAATTGAAATCAGAATTAGCAACAGGAATGTTTGCATATTATCAGCATGATCAGGACAAAGCCTGTGGTGCTGTGGGCAGACTTACAATAGAAGGGATTGTGGAGTGGTGTGGGAAGATAATGCAAAAATGATAGAAAGGCCCACAGGGACAAAGGCAAAATGATTTAGGTTTAAAATAATTGTAACATACATTTTATAAAAGGCAGCTGGATTGCAAACCTGAATAGATTTTTCTTATTAAAAGGAATGGTTCTGGTTTGATTTTGATGCTGGCATGAGGCTTTTCTGACAAGCAAACTGTAGACAAACATCAGCACCACCACAAAAACTAAGAAAAAATATTTCTGTTGTACAGGGGGAAATTATTTCCTGAAATGTAGTATATGCAAACTTTGTACTCAATCTAATTTTAAATAGTTTCCCCAAATAATTATTTTCAAGTATTCAAAGGAGGTGACAAATCTTCATGGAAAACTTTAATACTATTTTGTTCATAGGTATATATTTTCTCAGTTAACTGTACCACTGGTGAAAGCTGCCAGATTAGTCCCCTTTGACACCAAAACTCTTTATTTATTCACCTAATAGGTAAAATATAATCAGTATTTTAGTGTGCTCTGTTCCACAGGCTGAAAAGCCAAGCTGTTGTCCTGGAAAGCCTTAGCCATAGAAAAGTAAAAGAAGGAACATCTATCTCTAAAGTATAAACAATGCTTGGTTTTAAAAACACATGAGAATCTGAAATAGACCACACAGCTGAGGGACACGAGAGTGCTTTTTCTTAAATGAGCTAGCTATTGTGTAAGTATCTTAAATGAGATGGAGTGACTTCTTCAGCAGCTATGTCTTATCTGTATGGTTTTCTCAACAGCAATAAAAATACAAATTATTTGTTTATTTCTCAAGCCCCTGCTCATAGTCATGGAGAGTACTTTCAAACAAACTGCTGTTCACTAATGGAAATACCTTACTTTAAATGCCTCAATGCATTGCAGGGTGGAGATCAGTGTGCATCAGATGGAGAAATACAAGAAAGTGAGAAATGAAAAAAGAGAATATTAATTACACATTGATAAGGAAAAGAGAGCACAGAAAGAACATGAATAAGGAGAATCAGCAGCAGCAATGTAGATCCTGGATTTTGTTGTAAGTATGGTAACATATGCTATAATTGGAGGACCAAGAACAGTATACGATGGGGAGAGACAGGAAGTACTGGACCTGACAGGCAGAGTGAGTAAAGAGCAAAGAAATAAACTCTTGCCATTCTCAGCATCACAAGGAAAGCTTATAAAGGTAGAGAGAGATAATATAGTATTTCTCTCACTGAGAAATCTTGTACAAATCAGGTTGCCTGCTCTGCTTGACATTCTATCATCTTAGCAGAGAGATGGGCTTTTGTCAAGAAGAGAGATGGGCTTTTGTCAAGAGGGAACTTAAATGCAGAAGAGACAGTGTGGCCTACAGAACCTACTTCTCCACCTGTGCGTTTGCAGTACCTTCCTTATACGATATTTTAACATCTTTACCCATGACCTGGAGTGGTGGTGTATGGCTGCAGGATGAGAAACAGCAGGAATAAAGGGAAACTGGCTTGATAGAAAGACAAATGTTTTCTTGCCAGGAGAAAAGCCAAGTAGTGGAGCAAGTTACCCAAAGATCTTGTGAAATGCCCATCCTTAGAGATTTCCAAGACCTCACCAGACAAATCCCTGAAGAATTTGATCTGGTCTCATAGCTGACCCTGCTTTCAGCAGTAAGGCAAGCTAGAGAGTTCCTGCGGTCCCTTCCAGCCTGAATTATCCTATGATAGCATGTCTTCAAAACTCTGCTTTAAGAGGTTTTCAGACCTCTCTGTGGCTTACTCAGACATATATCCAAAAGACCAAGTCTTTTATCCTTCACCATATAGAGGTTTTTCAGAAAGTGACTGTGAGAATATACCTGAAGAGAATTAGTAAATCTGTTGTCCTTCAGGGTGGCTTTTTCTCTGCAACTTTCAAAATCTGTCTTTTCTTTTTGTCTTTATTGAAAATCTTCTTAGAAATTAATTTTTCCTCTTTCCTTTGTTTCTTCATGGTTTGATTGTTTCCTTTCTTTCTGCGTTTTCCTTTTGATTTTTTTTAAATATTAATTAATATCCTTCCTGCTTCTTGTCCCAGGAGTAATAGAAATTTTGGACTTTTGATAAAGAAGACAAGAATGATTCTGCTTTTCCAGCTCAAATTCTACTGGATCCATAAACAGATAAAATAATAAGTATAGATTTTATTCTTATTTGGATTTTTTAGGTAAAAGGGTAAAAGAAATACCTTTTTTCCCCTAATTATGTTAGTGTTTAGATAGAGGATCAGAATTTCTTCAGTCTGAAACACTTGAACAGGCATAGACATTCTGTAAGACTTTTGTTTACACAACAGAAGAAAATCATTTCCAGATTAAGGCATTTCTTTGTAGCTGTCTAAAGGAGAGTTAAGTGTCTAGGCTTCTGTCACAACTCATACACACAATGGAGCTGGAATGTTGTTCAGTTAGCCAGTATTAGAGAGCTGTTTTAGAACAAGCCAAGGCACTTTTTAGGTGCTACTGAATGTATTGTTTAGATATTCCCAGACCATAAGTGGTCCTGAGATGCCTTGCTCACATGTGGACACCTGTACTGAATCTCACCCAAACACACTTCTGAAGGCATTGCACTAAAAGGAAATCTGATTTTTCTCTGGAAGTTAAGTGAATGGTACAGTTTTATAGATAATTTGATAATTTTTGTTCCTAAACTATTAATTGATTGTCTATCTCATCCATTATATATAAGATGATATATCTTCACAGACATGGCCACTTACCATCCAGAGCAATACAATTCTATTTTAAGTGCTTTTATTTTACACACTTTTTTATACATTGTTTTACACTTTGTTTTCCTAGGAAATTATGTACACTGGTGTTGTCAAATGGTACATTGGGCAACATAATTTTGCATTTTAAATTCATTAAATCCTTTGAATAGAGATCTTTGAACTAGGGCAAAATATAGACTTGCAGGAGTGGAACTGTGTTAAGTAGTATTAATATGTGTACCTAAGAGTTGTGGTTGTTTGGACAGCAGCTTCATGGATGTGATTCAGCTGGTTTTGGTATTACTTACAGTTAAGGGGTGACTTAAATCAGGATTCATGCAGAGAGGTAAACCTGGGTTAAGTATGTCATTACCTGGAGCACTTGCAACTATCTGTGGTATATCAAACAGAAAATGGACTCTTAGTAAGCCAAAATTACTGACCTAAGGATGAAACACACGATTATCAACAGAAATAGACAAAGACTTATAAGATTATAAATTAGCCGTGGGAGAAGAAAGATCCATAATTTAGTGATTCCATAAATAAAGATGTTCATGACTTGACTGCTGTGCTGTAACATTGCGACCTTATGATCAGAGTTAGAAGGATCTACTGTTTAGCCTTAGACATATTTTTCATAGCAGCTGAAAAGATGTCCAGTTTCTCAGGTCAGGTGACGTGAAATTGATAGTCTTCTAAAATTGTTCAATGGGATCCATGAAGATCCATGATCTGCTATCATCTCAGTGGGTCCACAAACTACTCTCTCTAATGTGACAAAGAGTCAAGTAATTAATTAATCGAGTAATCCAAGGTAATATTAATTTTATATACTAAACTGGTATAGGCTTGAAGAACATTTGTAAATGAGACTGTTGCCAATTTCCAATTCCATATATGGCTTATGTATATGTGTGCAGAAATGGAACCTATATAGGTTACTTGAACCATTTAGGAGAGCACCATACAAATGAGTGGGGTTTTTCACTCTCACAGGTGTGAAAACAAACTGTAAAGTAAAAATAAACCTACAAAATTACTAGCACAGTATGGTGACAAAATGTGATCTTCCAGTGAACAAATCTGTTTTGTACTTTGTCCTTAATCATTTGCCAGAACCTGCTGCCTGATCCATAGCTAAATGCATTTACCTATAATATCACTAATCTTCATTGTACCTGCACAGGGCAAACAAGGCCCATTATTGAGGGTGTGTTTTCAGGATATGCAACACAAAACTCAAATCTAACTCTAACACAGCTGCTAGCAAGATAAGTCATATTGTCCATAGGGTATACCTGGGCCCTTCATTCACAGTCTTCTTCCTAACTTTTGTTTTTGCATAGACAAGTAATAAACCATTTTTTTTCCCTGGAAAATTGTCTTTAATCTCCACTTAAATGATTTCCAACTGCTCACCATGCACACTGAACAAAATATATTCTAGATACCACCTCCATTATACAAATCCTCAGCCTACCCTGTAGAACTCAAACTTTCTAGCAGTAAATCAAACACTAGTTCCTAAGAACTAAAATGGCTAAGAATCAGGTAAAGGTTTTGTATACCTTGCAGAAAGGAAGTCTTAGGCACTTTGAATCAGGAATTGAATTGTACTGTGGACTCACAAGAGAAGAAAAATAAGATGTTCTAATCATACTTAACTATTACTTTCCTATTCTGGGATACCTGCTTCTTTGTCACATAGACTTGTTGTAGTTCCAAAGTAATCTATAGCTTTCAATTCCCTGCATGCAATTCTTGTTACAAATAAAAGAACTTAAGCCTACATCAGCCTACATCAAAGTCTTAATTCAAAAAGAAAAGGAATAAAAAAGCACCTTTATTCAGAAAAGAGTGCCCACTGATCTGCAATCAAAACTATTAAGTCTAAGCATGTCAGTACTTATGTTAAATGGCATATGAAAGTGACACCTGGGAACTACAGTATTTAGTCACCAGGTATATGTGCTACACTTTTGTCTAAAGATCACACCAATTTTTTTCAGTACTCAAAATTCTTATGGATGCTTCTATTCACATTTGTGTGATACATTTAAATGGGTATGGAGTAAACAATATGGAACTGTTTTTCCCTAGTCCCAAAAACTGTTTGGACTATTTAAACTGCCAGTGCTACAGTGGTTGACCTTCATTTTTGGTCTTCTTGCCCTCAGTTATTATAGAAGTAACAGAAACATATTTTCATAGAATTTATTCATTTCAGCTTTTAATGGATACCACATTTGTCACTTCTCAAGAACAGGGACATGCGACTAACTCTCAAATTATAATATTATAGAATAAATGTCATGTACAACTAAGACATGATTGCAGTTTGTTTGGATCATTTCGCATTCTATCATCAACACACAAGAAGGACACATAATTCACACATTGATGTAGTAAATTGCAGAACAAAATGTAAATTGCAGGGTTTATTCCTTATGTAATCTCCTGCAACAGTAGCAATAATTATGAATTTTAGGAAAAAAATATTAATATGGTAGGGGTGGTGAAAACATATGATTAGGGTAGAAGCAAGCAGTCCATTTTATTTTAAAACTTTGATGAATGCATTTTTATTAAGAGCAGGTTTTTATTAAGAGCAGGGAAGGTTTTAAACAGTTGAAAGGTTGTAGGGATAAAAAAGTATCCATTTGTTTGAAATTAAGAAACCACAAAGCATATCTGAATTACTATCACTTTTTACAAAGAAAACAGAAATCATAATTAAATTGTTTGCAGATTGAATTTTCCAGGAATTAAATAGTTCACATTTGGATTAGAGCACCTCAACGCTATTGAGATATGTAAGATGTCTGGTTTAGGAATTCTAACACACTTGCAGCTGTGGAGACCTTCAAATTTGTCATTATGCTGTTCCTTTCTTAGCTCAAGTAAGAGAAAAGGATTCTCCTGTGCTCCAAACAAAAGCTTTTAAATTTTTGATCAATAAGATGTTGCACCAGCTCTTGATAATACGGATATTTGAAACAGTTTAAAAAAATTATTCAATTTAGAAAAGGTTACCTAGATAACTATGTCCAAACCAGAACATTACAATATTTCTAAAAGCAATACTAACTGAACTAAGAATCTTTGATTCTGATTCTGGAGGTTGTCAGGTGTTATATGTTTATCTTTTTAGACTGTTGAACAAATCCCTCTAAGTGTTGAAATGAGTGGGGTTTTTTTTGTTGTTTTTTTCTTTTTTTTTTTTTAATCTTAAGGTTAGTAAATTTTCTTAAATGCGAAATGAAAAGGGGGAAAGATCGTATGTCTCAGAAAAAGTCTTATGTCTCCCTTCCCCCACCCTCTCCCGTAAGAGAGACAAAAGGCAGACATCCCAAGCTAAGAACCATTTACTGGTAGCAACAATGAGATAAGAAAATGAACAGTAACAGCCTCAACATTAATAGCAAAATTACACAAAAAAGAGTGTGATTTACATGCAAAAAATGTTCACAAAGAACAAAATGGTAGACCGTCTGTGTGCCACTTTTTTCTTCCTGACCCTAAGCCATGCCGCCTTCCTTTTCAGAAGTGAGAGTAAGAGGTATATCAAGGCCAGTTAGATAGTGTATGTTAACTATAGCTCTATAGATCATGTCCAGATTAAGAAGCAGGTGTGCACCTCAGTGTGTTTCTTGCCTCTCCAGTGTTGATCCTGGTGAGGTATGTGAAGTCTTTTTGACTCTCCTGGCTTACTACCAGGTTTTTATTCATGTAGAAAAACGTCTCAAATGGAGGGAAGCAAGATGAGAGAAATTAAGTGCCTAATTAGCACCACTGGGCTTGTCCTGCTTAATCAAAGTTCATTTTTCATTAATCTGAGTGATTTTTACAGTAATACATTTAATAGGGTGATCAAAAAGGAATCAGTTTAGAACCCTAAATCCAGAGTGGCAGAGTCAAGTGCCAGGAGGTACCCCGTGCAGTGATGGGCATGCAGCCACCACAGAAGTGATACTGTACAATGTTATGTAGCAATCAATGCCATACAATTAAATTCATTGACTGTCCTCACCCAAAGGCAAATCCCTTGGGGCATGCATTGTACTTCCCCATCCTCTTGCATTACCCACCAAGTGCATACAGGCCCTTGAGCAAAAGAAATCACACAAATGGGTTTGTCTTTGCCTGAAGCAGGAATAACCCAGACTGTTTTCCCCAGGATATTTTTTCTATGCTCTACAGGAAATTTATTCCCTTCCACATGTATATAAAATGCTTGATTGGGCAGGACAGGCCCTATAGGCACATCCTCTAGTGATGACTAACTAGATTGTTTTTGCTTAGCGTGCATCCTCATATTTGAAGGTCCCACTACCCTCTGTGTAGTTTTCCAGTCGATTTTATTGTTTAAATTTTCCACAAGCTGGTGAATCATAAGGGATCCATATAGCCAAAAATAAGACAGGGATATTTTTATGTTCTTTCACTTTGGGATAGATGTGAGTTGAGCCTTGTACTCTTACAGGTACACTGAAATCATATCAAGAACTATGTTATCTCGAAAGTTAATTAAGCATGTTTCTGATTTTGTATAAGCATACAAAAGTGTTTGTTCGTAACAGAACACTCTGACAACAAAAATAAACTTTCTGTCTCTTGTGGGGATTTCTACAAGAACAGGAAATACTAGGATGATAGAAACAGTATTCATTAAATATGTGTCACTTGCCTAGAAAAAGCTTTTCGTTCTTTGGAAATGCTGCTAAGATAAAGTTTAGGTACAAATGTCCATGCTGAATATCACATTGACATGAAACAAAAAGAATGAGGGAAAAAAGTTAGCTGGTATATGTGTTCTATTCTAGCCTAGCCTAGTTTGAAAAGTTTCTAGCCTTTTCAACATGGCTAATAATCATGCCCTTTATAAAGCTACCCTAAATCATGCTTTATTTGAGTTGAAGAAAAACAGAAACACATGAATGGCCAAATGGGAAAATTCTTGAATAGTTTATTTTAAAAATGGTTATATTACTAGCAATAATGGTAGTATTAGATTAGCGTGATCAATTAATGCCACTTGTCAAAATATACCTTAAGACTGTATAAATGTACAAATTATCAAGAGACCAGATTCAAAAACCCTGTTCAAATAGAATGATCTAAATTAAAGTTGTTTCATTCCAGGAGGACACAGAGCTCTTCATACATGACTCAGATTAGAGAGCTGGAATGTCTGAATAACAATGTTTTGTGCCAAGTTATTCATGCCTACCTCACTTCTTGACACCAAAAAGTAGTTTATTTTAGTATAGAAAAATTTGGCAAATGTGAAATATGTTTACACCTAGACTAAGGATCAACAATACCCATATTTTGTGTGCACATTTACAAATTCTCTGCTTCATTTACCTACTAACATGAATTTTCTGTATTTATAAAGGTTTATTCTACGTGGTTTTGAGGCTATGATAGCAAATTTACTTTGAAGCTTTATGTTATTTACAATTTTTGAAAGTCAAATATATTATAATTTTGAGATATTTTAATTTAAAATTCAAATTATAACTACAAATGAAACTTAAATTGTCTGCTTAAAATCACTAGACATATTTAATTTTGCATGTAGTTGTGATTGCTTAAAAGTAGCAATAAAAGTTGAAAAATTCACACACTTTCATAAACCAATTAAAAGATAATAAAATCAGAAATAGCAGAATTTTTAGTAGAAAGTTGAGAATATCTAAAAAAGTTTTGGTATGTTTATGTATGAGATGACAAGAGAGTTACAAAAAAAGATTTTATTGCTTTCTCTGCCTAAAACACAGCTTATGATTGACAGTGTCTTAGAACATTTCTGTGTGTTTTCTGATTTTTATTTTATACCTTGAAAGAGATTATGACTGAAAGCAAGTTTTTATTTTCTCATTTAATAGCCTTGGGTAGGAGACCACACAAACAATCTCTAACACATTACATCCTGAAATAATTTTTAATAGCCATTTATATATTTATATATTAGCAGCCATTCATAATTTTTAACAGCCATCTATATATTGCTGCTTTACCATATTTAGTTATCACCAGTTGTGTTACTTGTTGGTACTGGACATTTCAAATTCTTCTCTCCTTTTTTAAACCTTCTTTCATTTAGCTTTTTCTATTTCTAACTCCTTCTCACCTTCCTTCCCCCTCCCACGTGCACTCCCCCCTATCATCTCCCCATCTTCTTGTTGCAATTGATAACGAATGTGTAATTCCATCTGTTCAGAAAGAACAGAGGCCAGACCAGATGTGACCTGTGATTTACCAAATGGGACGCAAACACAAGGAATGTTGTCTGCCATCTGTTGATGCAGAAACCAGTTGAGCTGGACTAGCATTTCAGCAGAGCTCTCCCACCGAGAAACTGCAAAGGAAATTCATCTGTTTCGCTTTTTTCTCCTCTTCTGACCTGACAGTTCCTCTGCATGAAGTGTCTTGCAATGAAGCTGTAAGAGTTTACATCTAAATGGCTGTGCTCTAGGGAAAATGCAAGAAGGCTTTCACAGCTTATGCTTTATATTTCTGCCAGAAACAGAAGTACAAAGATGATACTTCTCTCTACAGCAAATTGATATGTGAAGCTGCTCTCTGAAATGGATAGAGCAAAGAGAGACCCTGGTTTTCCTCCTTGTCCTCTCCCCTTTCTTTTAGTGCACATGAAAGGGTCCTGAGACTGCTGGAGGAAATGAAGCAGGTGTTAGTAACAGTTACCAAAAAAGATCCTTGTCTCCACTTCATTCTACTTCCCAATTACCCCACCAAGGAACATCTGGTTTCTGTTCCAAAAGAGGAAATGCACAACATAGGGAGTGATCTTTTGTATATTCATATGCACTGATGTAATTTTTAATGTACGAGTTGAAAACACAAGGATGGTTTGAAATGATACTTCAAGGCACAAAAATTCAAAACATAGCTGATGGCAAATTGGGATGCTGGGCCATTCATATGTGGGAACATTTTCAAATTTAGCATACTCATGATTTCTATTGAGTAGAATCTGACAATATTATAAAGGCTGGGAGCACTTTCAGTGTTTTTTTCTGTTTTGTGTAAACTGAAGCTGTATAAAGCTGGCAGAGATTTCTATCCACTTATTTTCTTACAGCTCAAGCAGAAGAGCTTGATCAGAAGAGCAGTGGACTGAGTAATTCACTTCCAGGCACCAGTTTTCCACCTCCAATAATTGTATACAGGCAATTTTATTATCCTAGTATGGATTACAAATAAAATAATCTCTGTTCAAGCTGCCACCCGAAATTTTTGGATTAATATTCATCGTTTTGAATGTTGCAGCTAGAGGAATCTTAGGCTTTAAGATCCTTGAAGATAACTGCAATCCTGTGTGCAGAGTGAGTCTAGCATTCCACACTGATATAGCTATTCCTCTATCAATATATTAACAGCTTTATAGATAGCTATGCCTAAACATTACATTTGAAATGAGAAGAAAAGCCATATTAAGAAAAGACAGAAAGAAAGACAGAAAGGTCCAAGATCCTTGGTAATAATGTTCACAATTTGCTTTTTTTTTTTTTCTTCTTCTTCTTTTTCCTTTTAATTTTTTTTTGTCTCTGATGTTCCTCAGATTACCTAAATGATTAGGAGGTCTAGAGCAAGTTCAGTTTTGATACTCAATTTTTCATCCACCCTGTTCAGAGACATATATCAAAATGATTGACTTCCTCTTTGTACAGTGTAGAAGGGGAGATGTCAGGTAGGTGTGACGGGGAAGCTAAGCAGCTTTCCTAAAACAGTGATGAGCCTTTTTCTAAGTGTATTTTAAACTGCTCGCCTGCACAATCTTCTGGGTTCTGTCTTGTCACTTATTTTGAATCTCTTTGGTTTCTCTGGGTGTTTTGTGTGTTTTGCTTTGTTTGTTACTTTTTAATTTTTTTCCTCTCTGACACTGAGAGTAGAATACCCAAAATACTCCATCAGAGAGAAATACTTTTGCCAAAAGACAAATCTACTTGCTTCTGCCTTATTTCTTTGTTGATAGCCAGTGATCAGTCATTAGCAAGCAGACTGTCAAAGCAACTTTAGCAAAGACAAAATCCTTTCCAAATGAGAATTAATGGGGAAAAGAAAATGATCTTTTCATATTCTCAGCTCTCATAATGTATGGCAATTTATCTCTAGGAAGAGCTGGGAATCAATTAAGCATGAATGATGTATAGGAAGGTGGAATGTGACCTTAACAAGTTGTCTTGTCTCTTGTCTTGATGTTTCCATCTGTTTTGCACAAAAAATGTTCTGATAATGTGGTAAGGAGGTAGATATGATTTCCGAGGGAACAGTCATTATGGGCCACTATCTTCCCAGACCTGATAAGTTTAATCCAAGTTGCCTGGGAGGTAAGAAGTCATAAAATATTTTATCTGAGACAAGTGAAAAAATACTCATAAACTCAAAGGTTAATCACTGCACCAAAAGAACAGATGAAGGAGACAGGGCAGTTTTATGTGTCTCTGTGTGATGTCCTTATTAATCATGGTGCCCCATTTGCTGTAAGTATGCCTCATGTATTTTCTTTTGAAAGCCAAATGGATAGACAGAGAAAGAAGTAGAAGACTATTGCTATCACGTTAAACAGTTTTGCCTTTCTTGTGTCACATATTCAGGGGATTGAATTACAGCAAAGATGTGTTCTAATTCATTCAGTGACTGACCAAATATTCCCTTCAGATAAAAACTTAAACTTCCCCCTGTGTGAGTTGTTATGGATAAGAAATGAAGTTTGAAAGACTACTTATTAAGACACTGTGGAAAGATGTCTGGGGACCCTGTGGATGGATGGCTGGGGGATAAAATTAGAGGAAACGGACAGGTTATATTCACATCCTAACAGAAGTCATAACAGTACGGAAATTATAGAGTAAAATTATAGAGTAAAATGCAGCTGCTACTTCCTAGATGGAATGCAGTTGGCATGCTTGAAAACTATTCCCAAAAACTGTGATTCTCCACACCCACAATCTCCAACCATAGCACCTGCTAAAGGTAGTGAAATGGAGGGTGGAGTGAAGTGGAGACTCCTCATCCAGGTTCTCTTGAAATCCTTGCAGGAAGGGGAACTCGATGGCACTTTGCAGTTAATAAATTGCATAACACCTGTCAGCCAAAGGAGACAGGAGATGCTGTGCTGCTGAACCAACAGGTGTGGTGAAATCCTTCTCCTTGGATGAATTTAGTTCATTATAGCCTAAATGTAATATTAACACACAACCTCCACCCCACACTTACCACCCCTCACTGGGCATGTTCTCTGTATTTTTTTGACTGTATCTTTAAAAGTGACATGAGATAATTTTACACCAATCAGTGACAAAGGTGTTTATGACTAAAGTCTCTCATGCTCCACCTAAGCATAGAGAAATAGTATAAAAATAGGTAGAGAGTGGTGAGAAGTTAGGGAAGACTCCACTTTAACTGCTGGGATCAGTTGCCAGGCTGAAATTGTCTTCTCCATACAGACAGCTACTGGAGATGAACCATACTTTACGCTTGCTGAATACTTTTATTGGGAATTAGAGCTTTCTGTGCATTGCTCTGAATATGTTTTTGCAGTCAGATACTATCACTGGCCGTGCTCAAACCTTAACCTGTCACAATTTTATATTAATAGACTGTTATTCTGTAAACTGTTGGAGTGAGTCCTTCGTAAGTGCTGACAGTCACTGGCAGTGGGTAACATTATCAAATAAAGTGAAAGACCCACTGGTCTGTGTGTCCCTTATGCTGTTGGTGTGTGTCCCTGACTAAGTCAGTTGAACCACCCTTCTATCCAGCAGGACTGCTCAGTGAAAAGTCCTCCTAACAGTACTCTGACAGACTGGTCGGCACAAGGGTCTTTGCTTTCCTGGGGATTGACAAACAAATCAAACACTAAAGGTTGAGGAAATCTCCCCACACCAAGGATTGAGGAAACCTCCCCTTTTCATATGACAGAGACACAGAAGTGCTCATTCTGAAGCAATATGATCTGTATGACTGGACTGTTAGTTGCAGGGTGAAATGTCTGTATGATTCAGCTAATGGTAGAGGTTAAGGGTTCAAATTTGGACAGGTATCCAGTAACAAGGACATTTCTCATGGGGACTGTGGTGACATCAATACTATTTAAAATCATCATTAGCAACTTGGATAGTAGGATAGACTGCATCCTCAGCAGTTTCACAGGTGACATTAAGATGAGTTCACATAGCTCAGCAAAAACGAATGCATTGTTTCACCAGAGGCAGAGTTACTCCATGCAACAGTGCATGCTTGGGGCTGACTGTCAGGAAAGCAGTTTTGCATAAAGGACATAGTAGTCTCAGTAGACAAAAACTGTGCATAGATCAGCAATTTACCCTTGCACCAGTGAAGGCTAACCTCAAGAGTGTAGTCAGTAGGTCAAAAGGAGCGATTATTTCTTCTTTGACGCTTAGAGACCAAATTTAGAACATCATATAAAATTTTAGGGTTGTCACTACAAGTAAGACATTGACAGGCTAGAACAAGTCAGTGGAAGGCCATCAAGATGTTTAAGGGGTCAAAGCACCCGATATAAATGGAATTTGTTCTGACTGAAGAAATATTAAGTGGAGATCTAATGTCTGTTTTCACTTGACTAACTGGAGGATAAAGAAAAGACTTTACTTGACGGTCTACATCAAAAACACAAGAAGCAATGACCACATAATGCAATAAAGGAAAGTCAGGTTGCATAAAAGAAAACCAGAATATTTCTTTATCGTAAGTGTGGTAACATACCGGCACAGGTTTTCAGAGAGGTTGGGGAGTGTCCATGTTTGGAGATCTTCACAACTTTACTGGAGAGACCCAATGCAACCTGATCTATTTTCATGTGTTTGACTTAGCAGATAGTCCTGCTCTGACTTAGTGGAATGGATGATTTCCAAAGGTCCAGTCTAAACTGGACCAGTATTCCATTATTTGAGGACTATTTTCAATTCCCATTCTTCCTGTAAATGATGTTCACAGCAGATGTATCTCTTCAAATGAAATATAAGACATTTTTGATTTTTTAGATCGTAATGGTAACTTTATTGAAACTATCATTTTTAGCTATCAGACTAATAGTAAGTAGACCGTGCAATGTCAAAGACTTCCTACAAATCTAAGGTCAATGTAAACAAAATACAGGGGATAAAAAACTGAAACAAAGGATGATTTTATCTTTCAGTGCTCTGAGAGGCAGATAGTATTTTCAATACAAAGTAAAACAAGAACTACTGTGTTAAATACAATTCTTAGTTGAAGCTCTGAATGCCAAGATGAGCTCTGAATTTGTAACCTGTTCTGATTCTTCAAATGAGGACTTTGCTTGGATGTCTCATAAAAAATAAGATAAAAAAAAAAAAAATTATGTCATGGTTCTGAATTTCTACTTTTTCATGTATGACTAAAAATAAGGTCCAACTACCTCTTTTTGTTTTTCTGTATCTCAGTATAAATCCTTCTGAACAAAATTTGGTACCTACACTCTGCAACATTGATGATTTATCTAACATAAGTTCAGACTATTTTCTCCAAGAGAGCACAATTTTCACTTTTGTATCATGTAGTTACTGTAAACAGCCATAGGCTGTTTGAGAGGAAAGACATTCAGGATGATTTTGTATTTTAATATAACCATTACAAACAACTCAATACTTTTTTTCTCCTTTATTTTTTCTTTTGAACTTAGTAATATTTTGCCCATGTGCTAGAAAACAATGTTATTTATGTTTCCCAATATGAGGAAAACATGAGACTAGGTCTCATTTTCAGCACTGGCCTGGAAAAGGATTTGAGTTACAGCAGTTCATAAATGACTTCATTTATATTTTATGCTGCTATACTGAATGGATCCAGCAGCCTCTTTGGGGAAAGTCTAGAAAATATTCTCAAATGCATTACCTAGCTTATTACATTATGGGCTTTGTAGTTCAGTGTCATAATAAGAAATTGAAAATATCCAATCAGAATGCTTTAATTTGCTTTATTTTTGAAGAAATAACCAACATTGTAGATTTTAAGAGTCAAATAATAATTTGTGGAGCTAAGAATGCATAGAAAATGGTTCTCATAGAAATCAAAATTGGAAAATGAATTGATTGAAATGAAATTTGAGAGTTTTGCTAAATATAACTGCCTGTTCCCATAATCTATGGATTGAAAAGAAAATATTTCTTGGTGTTTTTAACATCAAGTCTATGCAGTTTTGACAGTGTTAGAAATTATAGATTTTCTTTTCCTACTAACAGTAAATATCAGAAAACACATTCAAATAATTTTACATTTTTCTTTGCAAAACATAATCAAAATTTTTTTATAACTGAAGGATCAAAACCTTAGAAAAATAAGAGCATTATTATTCAGATTTTGATTAAAGTGGAGAAGAAAAAAAGAAGTTTTATAGAAATCCTTCTTTGGGAGAAAACCAAAGCAAGAATTACTAATCCAATTTTAAAGAGAGATGGCAAATATACTTAAAAATGTATTTCTAATCAATTATTTGTAACAATAACTGAAGTACAGTTGGACAGTGTAGCAGTGGATTCTCTTCAGAAACCATCTAAAAGTGGATTTATACAGGAAATCTTCAAATATGTTCCTGTTCTAACCAACCACATCAACTACCTTTCTAGTAAACTGAAACTGTTTCTAAGGGGTAATTACTCTGGTCTGTCTTGGGAGTTCATTCAAGATACCCTAACCCATCCTTTAGGCTTGAATGAATTTCCCTTTTGAGATCCATTTATGGTTTTCTCTTTATTTGCTATAAAAGCAGCCTGGGTCACTATCAGGATACACAGACTAAATTACCTGAATGGGAACATATCTCAAGTGCTGTTTAATCTGTTTTTCATTTACTTTTATTTCTATTCAAAGTTCTCAGGTGATCTAATTAGAAAATAATTTTAAGCTAGTATGGCCTTTTCCTTATGCTGGGAAAATGTGGATATTTATTGTGTATTAATGGTGCTATCAAAAATTTTCAAACAGTTCTAAGCACTTAAGAGGAAGAAGTTTTTAATTTGAAGGCACTGAATTCAAACTCAAAATGACTGCAAATTGTCACCTGTGCAATATTTTGTTTATATGATCTTCAAAAATATGTTTATCTTAGTTCAACGATATAACCACTGAGACAGGAATTTTACTCATAAAATTTAGGCTCTAAGGTCAACAGTGTATGAAACAAAGATTTTATGAGTATCCAGATCCTATGAACCCAGTGTTCTTAACGCTGATTCTGAGAGAAACTTCTTGTTCTTAACAGAATACAAATAATTAAATCATTATGAAATCAAAAATACAAATATTGCAAGCAATAATATTTTTAATAGAAAACCATGACATCTTAAAATGAACGGATAAGTGAATGCAGCTATTTAACAACTAATTTTGATTATAAAGAAATTATTGTACAGTTAATAATCACACTAATAGTTAAATGTAAATTTCTCAGAGTCAAGGAGGTTTTCTGGATTTTTTTTCTTGCCAAAAATATTTCCTTTTTTCTAAAATGTTACTTTGTGCTCATTATCCTCAAATAAAGAAACATGGAGTTGTAAGCTCCTGTCTCAAAAATTTGCCCTGCAAATGTCAAAAAAGTTTATTCATAGCATGTATGGATATACATAAACCTATAATGTAATCATATTTTGTTTTGCTCCCCACACAGACTATTAATGTAGCCTTGTAGCTAAAGTTGAGTTTGGTAAAATGTTTTCATTAAGTAACAATATTTTTGTTATTGTTTCAATCAATTGGTCACCAATTCCCTCTATTTTTTTTTAATCTCTTGGGATATACTTATCTGTTACTGCAAGCTTCCACTTAATCTCTTTCTGCTATCAAGTCAAAAAGTTTATTGAAATACTGCCCTGCTACTTGTCACAGATACTTGTCTCATGCATGCCATCAATCCTATATAAACCACTTGCTAAGGTTCCTCTTTTTGAGAAGTAGAAAAAGGTAGAGGAAGCCTGGTCCTACAAAGACAATGCAGAGTACTGCTGTCTTCATTCCTTTTGAATTTTGTTTAATTGTAATTCTTAAATTACAGGTTAAATCACAGAATCATAGAATAGTTTAGGCTGAAAGGGACTTTTAATGGTCATCTAGTCCAACCCTTCTGCAATAAGCAGGGACATCTTCAAGTAGGTCAGAGAGCACTGTTGAAACTGACTTTCAATGCCAGGGATCAGACACCCACCACCTCTCTGGGCAACCTCTGCCACTGTTTCACCATGATGACATGGCCAGTGTACTTTGGGGGTCTGTTCTGATGGGTATACATATCTCACCTATCACCTCATTTCACCTCTTTTCAATGCTCACTATTCTTCCCTTTGTGGCTGCTTCATTTGTAACCTTCACACAGTCTAGATTTTGCACCTTCTATCATGACATAGATGACATTTGGAATGATTGTTAATTTTTATAATACTCCAGCTTTTCTGTCACTTCAGAATCTCCAGAACACCCAGTTGCTCAATGAAATATCCAGCCATCAAGTGGATTTTCTGGTGGTTTGTTTTGTCTTACATAATTTCTGTTTTGTTTTGTTTTCTTTTTTTTTTTATTTTTTTGTGTATGTGTGAGTTGATAATCAAAACCACAATATTTTAGCGTTTAAAGTAAGAATTCATCGCTTCCATTCAATAGGAATATTGAATTGTTAATAATGGAACAGAATTTCAGCTTCTGGCCACAATGGAATCTCAAATTATAGGCATATAATTTGTGATTTACAAGAGTTTTGTTTGTTCCCATTTGAGCTGCAAAGTGAGCAAGGGACACATTAAGCATTCAATTGTCTCTGAAATTCTTTCAAAGCATAATTTCTAATACTTGAGACACAAAATTAATAATCTAAATAAGTGTGATCTAGAAATACAATATAGTCTTCATAGATAAAATATTTCAAAGTTCAACTGAATTAGTAAGTCCCACTCTTAGTAATGAGAAACCAAATAAAGGTTGCCTTTCGGATTTTGAAGAAATTTACGGTAATACACACATAACACCTGGACTTAATTCACAAGTAGTGGGACGCTGAGTGATGCTTCCTACGTCTTTCAAGCTGTGGTCATATCACTTCCCATATCCCAACACCTTGTTACCACATTTGTCCTAACATAGAATTGATCAAGATTTGAGATGTTAAACAGATATTCTTTTTGACCTCTGACCAGAAATACAAAACTACCTACAAGGATTGAGGGCACTTCATTTCTCCACAGCTGATTACCCAAGGTTTTTTCAGGATTTAGATATTTGCAAGGCTTTTTAGCTATAAAACCACCCCTAATGCTATAGTTCGTTAATAAGAAATAATATTTTCAAAATGCCTACAAGCTGAAGATCTAAATTCTCAGTCATATGCACTAGGTGAGAAATTCTTTTAGCATATTTTATTGCCCTGGTCTTGAAAGTGCATTTTCCTGGTGGTAAAGAATGCAAGCTTGTTGTGAAGCAACACAGGTGTTAACTGTGACCACGACTGTAAATTATGCCAAGTACTACAGCTACTATTTTTTTCAATGAATTAAAATCTGCCATTTTTCATGAACCCACCCCATAATCTTCAAGAGGGTCAAGTAAAGACAGATGCTGAAGAAATACAGATTTAAGGGCTATCTGTGCCTTATTTTCTAAGTGTTTTTGTACCTCTTGCCATTAAAAGAAGTGACTTGTTGGTCAAACAGCTATGAGAATTTGGGTCTTCCGTTCTCACTACCCCTTGACAATTTATAATTATACCTACAGTATATAAGATTGAAGTACATATAAAAACTACAGAATAGTTTTCTTCATGTACTTGTGACTTCACTTGAAAGAATTTCTTAGGTTTCATGTCTTTAAAGTATCCTTTCTTCTCCATTTCTTCAATAAATTTTTTGCCTGTTTAACTTTCCTATGTGGATGGTATTGTCTTGCTCCTATTTTAGACATGAAGCTGTCAGCAATGAACTGAAGCAAGGTATTTTCATTCCTGGGATAGGTAGTCAAGTCCTTCTTCTTACTACATGGGAGATGGTGCTGCAGAGTGCAATCCGAACAGAGCACAACTTGCTTGGGAGCATGAGATATCTAGTCAGTGGTTTGGTCTAAGGACATGGAAGAAGCCTTATTTGGCATCTGTCTTTGTTTTCCTTTCTCAGTGCAGTTTAAGGTGCAAACATTAACTTGTGGTATACTAGATATCAAATAAGGAATGTTATTTTCCTCCCCTGCTCATGATAAAATACATCTCTTTCATATTTCTAAACCCACTAGTTTAAGCTTTATAGCATTTCTGCACAACTTGCAGTGGTCCTGACACAGATTTCATACTTAAATTTTCTAAGTAACATATCTTAAAATATCTTCAATTACATGAAATATAATATACATATATGGACATATACTAACACAGAGGTTTCATTTTCATGTGTGTATTTCTTGTTTTATATGACTTTTTTCTTGGAATTAGCTGATGCCAGTTATCTGGAGTGGCAAAATCCAGTCTACCACTATTTATTATTCATAAATATTTCTGATTAAAGTCTGGAGTTGTTTTAATACAACATTATTTTGTCAGAATAAAATGTGAGGAAAATCATGACTTCTGCTTTAAGTTTAGGCTTTTACCTTCCAGAGAAGACAGGAGCTAAATCATTGAAATACAGACACCCCTGTAACACCGTTCAAAAGTGCTTTCCTCTCCCATGCGATGAGAATATTTTCTTGCACTCTAAACAAACGATGGTAAAGTTTCCCAAAATCCTGCATGGAGAATCATAGGATAAGCCCCTTGATGGACAGAAAGGAGGACAGTAACAAAAAGGACAAAAGGATTCATTTAGGACTTTCTTGCTTTAGTATTCACACATCAGGGGGGCAATCAATAATCTACAACAGCAGGGCAACAAATTCCAACATGAAGTCTCAGTTTCAGCAGTCTGAGGCAGCTGAATAAAACTACAAATAAACTGCCTGTGAAACAGTAAAATTTTATGCAGCATAGAGTTCTTATAAAGAAAAATCCTTGTGAAAATAAAAATATATAATTTGAAGATTCTATATTTTAGCTTTGTTTCTTTTAGTTTGAGGGTTGTTTCTAGGATGAAATTCAATTTAGAAGTGCTTTAAAGCCACCAAATCAATTGCATTTAGGTATTTAGTTTTCCAAGAAAACTCTGGTTAGGGCATATTTCATCCAAGAACACTAAGACAGGAATACAACAGCACAGAAAACAGCCAGAATACCTGCCTCAGTAGTGAACTTCTTTCAAACTAATGCACGCTTCACTGCCAATGCCTGCTTAAAGAAAATGGTGCTAGCTATTTCCTGTTGTCTGTAAAAGGATTCTTGGTCATTCTGTCAATGTGCAAAACCTCTTGAAACACCTGCAAGTGCTACTATGTCCTTGCTCATATTGCATCATTCATCTTGCCCACAACGGTGTCATTGTAACAAAACAGGCAAAGAGTGGAAAGCAGGAACTGCCTCCCTGCCCCAGTACTCCTTTAAATTGTGTGGTACATCTCAAACTTTGGGAAATATGGGTAAGGTATTCCTGTGCTCCGTGAAACAGTCAGATTTTTTGTTTATAAAGAGTAACAAGAAATTCCCATCTCATGAGGACATGTTAGGCTGTCAGTACCAGTTGAACTGTGGTGGTTATTGTAAGAACATCAGGAAGGGGCTAACTGGTGCATTTCTTGTCAGCCTCGTCAAGAAAGCCAAGGGAAAGGAACTCATGAGTGTGATGCAGGAAGAAATCTAGGGTTACACAAAAGGAAATACCCTGAGAAATCCCTGGAATTGCACTTTAATGAGAATGATGCTATTTTTGATTTTAGACTTTGTTTTAGAATTTAAAACCTGTCTGTGTTAGAAGTTAGACTTTAAAGCTACATAAGGCACATTTTAAAAGCACTTTTTAAAATTGGTATGTTGGGGAAAAAAGCCCCAAAACCCTAAAAGCTTTGAATACTTAATATTGCTTGATTTTTTTATTTTTTTTTTTTTTTTGGTTAATATTTACTGCCATAGATGTATATCTCTTTCTTTTAATCTGGTCAGCAAAAGAAATATATATGGATTTTAGTACATAAAATTTCCAAAAAAAAAAAAGAAGTAGGAATTAAATTCTCAAATCCACATTTCTATTATTTAGATGTCATGATCTTCATATGTATTGAGCATTCAAAACTTTAATTAAAAGGAGTCAGAAATGGTCTGTAACGTTCAAATCTAGTTATCAATTCAGCATTATCACTTATAATTTGGGAGCCAATTATTTTATTTCTGCTATCTGTAAGACAGATTGTATTGATAAGAGGCAAAACTAATGACAGCATAAATAGTAAAAAGATTTGGTTTATACCATCACTATATTCAAAAGCAAAAGTGTTCTATGGAAACATGTTCTGGGAGTCCTCTGAGTAGGACACAAGAGTGGCAATATGCAAAACTAAACACTTGCAAGATCTATCCTTGCCTAGAGTTGGAGACAGATATTTTAATACTCTTTTCCCTTGTCAGTCAAATGACGTAGAATTTTTATAATCCAAATGGTAGTTTTTTAGTAGATTTAGTTCTGTATTAATTAACTTCAGCACAGTCTGACTGTGAAACAATTTTCATTTTACTTCATCTAAGCAAAATCATGAAGAGTACATTCACGTGTCTTTCCCCCTCACTTGTTTGCCTTGAAAATATAAATATTGATTTTCACAAATACTTTTTCCTATTTTTGCTATTTTAGAATAACCTTTTTTTTCCCCCATAGTGAACCTGTCTTACCTAAAGAGAATGTAAAGTCCTCTTCTACTGCCCAAAATTTAAACCGATTTTCTAGAGAATTTTGTAACAAGCATTGATGAAGATTTCTGATGTTCTACAGTGTTCATAGCTAGCTTAGGTTTTGCATTTGGAAGCTTCAGTTTTGCTTGAAGGGTTACACAGTTAAAAATCTCCAGTTCACCTGAGATCAAGGGACTGTTTATTTTTCTATTAAGATTTCGTTATTAAAACCACTTTATGTAAGTGCCTAGCATGAGGTCCTAAAATGATTTTGTAAACATCATATATACTTATTTAGACAGAAAGAGTATATTTATTTTCTTTGCCTAAATGGCTCAAACACTGTTTACTTGTGATATATTTTCTTAAGGAGAGTGGAAAAGCAGTTAAATTATATTAGTAAAACATTCTGAAATTCTAAAGGGTTACGTATATATTAAGTATTTTTATATAACATTCAAGTGTTAAATTAGCCATGTGTAGATCATTGTATAAATTGTCACATTTTTTCCAGTCTGTAAAATTACAGAGGAAAAATAAGGCCAGCCAAGGTTCTGGGACAAAACGACATTGGACAGAATGTAAGAATTGCAGTCAAACTTAGGGGTAGCAATGCAATGTGTTTAGCAGCACACTGCAAATAGAATGTTTTACCTGAAAAGTTGTTCAAGAAGGAAATGTTTTAAGCTACCCAATAGGCATGTAGAAAAAAGCATCAGTTTTCCTTTTGATGAAAATAAAACTCACAAATGCTAAGACTAATATTCTGTAATATTAACACAGAGTCCTTCCATTCCCTATTCTAAGTCAACTTCAAGACTCTGATGGATGCATACGTGCTGCACTAAGAAACATTTTTAATTTTTGAAGAGGATAAATAGCCCGTGCTATTTGTAGTCACCGATGCACAGTTACCTCTTTTCATGCTCAAATCTAGCTACAAAGACCTTATAGAGAGCCATTGTCAAGTTATCACTAGTTCCTGACATCATCTATTGTGTCAGTCTTAGATAACTTGACTATTGGTTGTGCCATGCTAGCGAGCTGTTAAAGCAGCAACACAACCAAGCTTTGGTCCCAGTTCCGTGTCTCGAGCCTTCAAAAGGATCAGGGTATGTTTTTTTCCAAGTAACAGCTTTTCTTTTTTCAGTTTCTTATTGACATAATAGTAGTTATACTGATCTTGCTATATTCCTTATCTGGTCAAGGATCAATAAATACCACACATCTTACAAGAAAGAATGATGAGCTTTCAGACAGGAAATACATATAAGAAGTTTAAGTCTTTTTTTATCCAAAACTGAGTTTGAATTTTACCTCATAGCAGTGTAAGTCTGGTGTAGACCATTGAGAATGAGCAAAGGATCCTTATAATCATTGAGAAGAAACTTGGCTTCAAAAATATTGGGCATATAAACTGAGACAAATGTAGCCTGCCAGTTTTGATCTATTTTGCAGACTCTGAGCAGCTTAGCACTAGTATCTATAAAATGTTTGGTCTTCTAATTTCTTTTTAAAGGATGACTGGAATCAGCTTAGCTTGTGTAGAAACCTGGCCAAAGGGAGAATTTTATTATTGGTAGGATTTTTAGACATGAAACTAGTGTTCTACAACCATAATGCTTCATTCTTTCTGCTTTCTTATTTGATTTATTGTCATTTTATTATTTCAGGAGCAGAATTATATTAACTATCAGATATAATAATGTTTAATTATAAAATAGAATTAGTTTTCTGCTAATTTGAAGATTGCAACATGTATAACTTAGTTGCGTGCTATAATCTCATTAAAAAACAGAAAAGCTTTGCCCTTTCATCAAAAAACATGGGTATTACTTGAGCACAGAAGTCTTTCACTGTCACAATAAGAGGCCTGTGACAGGCTGTGTGATACTTTGTCTTGTACTAAAGTCACATCAGGTGAGGGGAAATTTACTGTTCAAAGGAATTTTTATTCAAATTACTGTTGGCTTTCATTGCTTTATAACCGTTAAGTAGGTTTTCATCCAATTAGGTTTTCCTTCGAGTAAGTATTACAGCAGAGTGAGGAATGCTACCAGATCAATATTTTACTGTTTCGTGATAGAGCTTGTATTGCATGGGTCCAAACTGAACAACCTGTGCAGCTGTTCAGCTCTCTTGAATCACCTTTTCAGACTGAACCACTTGAATCTCACTAATCCCAGCTCAGATATATGATTCCAAATAACTTCCATTCAAATTAACAGTCTTTCCAAGAAAGAAAAATGGAAAACAATTGGCTTAGGAAGTGCGCAAAGCATATGTTTACAGTATTTTTGCTCATTTACTCAAATTGAGTAAGCCAAGTGGCACAGAAGGTTGAAACTGAACAAAAATTGTTTTAGCTGTGCATGGTTTGAAGATGAGTAGCTGGTTCATCAACTCACTGGAGCATGCAAAATTCATTTCAATTATACCTTTAATGTCAGGAGAAGTCTGTGTCACTTGTCTTTTCCTTCATTTACTGATGTAATGATTTTGTTAATCTGTCCTATGTAATGGAAGTTTATTATAATAATTTGTGCAAGGTCCTGAATATGGATTTTAAAGGTAAAGAATGTTTTGACTTCATGATGGAGATGACAATGACTTTTAAAACAAATATAAATTCTGTTAAAAGTTGCTAGATCTGGTGGACTTCAGGGCCCAAGAAATTTTTCCTCCCCAGCATGCTCTCACTGGCTTTGGTGCACTCTTAGAGCCAGTGATGCCTCCTCAATCTGATAGATGGGAAGCTGCTCCAGTTCTGTGTCCTCAGGTCCTCCATACATGCACAGTGACATATATGCTGGTGCACATATACAGACACACACAGAGTA
Organism: Orthonyx spaldingii; assembly: GCA_013397795.1. Classification (NCBI taxonomy): domain Eukaryota; kingdom Metazoa; phylum Chordata; class Aves; order Passeriformes; family Orthonychidae; genus Orthonyx; species Orthonyx spaldingii. The sequence goes on along the minus strand of VZTJ01004808.1, from coordinate 212,133 downwards.
CTTATAAACAGCCACAAAGATCCACCCAGATGGAGATCGATGCCTGGTCCACATGAGCACAAACATCACTGACATAAACATGCACAACACAGATGACCCAGTCTAGTTCTTTGTCTCCTGCTGGTCAGAATTATGAATAAATGGAGTAAGTGGAATATGCACACATAAAGAGCACTGGTATCTTCTCTAGCTGGATTCCTAGTCCTTGGTTTCCTCCAGTTGCTGCTCCACAGACCTTCATGCCCTTTATAAGAATTGTCCCACTTTAAGAGTTAGCATGCAGACCACTTGTTGCACAGGCAATGTTAAGAAAAATTCATATTCACAAAGATTTACTGGAAGGATCTCTATAGCTGCTGGCATACATCAACTCTAATAGTGAAATTTATGTTTGTGGAAAAACAAAATAAAGATGATTATAACAGAGAGAGACAAAGACAGAAAGGAAAAGAGAAAGGGAAAATTCTCCAAGAAGCTAGACAGGAGTCCCTATACAGTTTTCTTTGGAACCTGAGAAAATTCCCTACTGGTTGATGGTGCTTCTGGCACTAGTTGAAATGTGTTAATTGATGTTGTACATTGATTGGAAGCTAAAATTCTGCACACAGGTATTGCTGTATTCTATTTATCAACCATTTAAATGACTACAATCTACTTTGTTGTGCACCAGGCCTGATTCTCTCCACTGTAAAACTAAATTTGTCAAGAAAAGAAATAAAGAAAAGATGGAAAGAGATGTGATTCTGATGCCAATGCTATCATTAAACTGTTGAGAACATAGATAGCCAGAGCTTCAGGGTTTTGCAGGTGCAAGACCCCAAACTAGCCTGAAATGCTTTAGCAGATCATAAAACACACACTTAGAAGTGGAGCAAAGAGAACATTCACATGGAAAATAATCAGTAACAGAGTTTAAGAAGAAAGAACAAATTGAGGTGATCAGGACCAGGGGTCAGTCAGACAAACATACTGACCAGCAACATGCTTACATACCTCTTTTTCTTTTTTTATTGCCTTTTACCTCTTTTTTCTGACACTTTCCTCACTTTTCCAGCTTGATCACCCCCCTTCACCCTGCCATTAGCCCTCCCCTAAATATCATCTAAATTTTAATACAATCCTAAAATTCTTTTCTTCCTGGATCTCATAATAAATCTTACTCATATTTAGGCAATAATCTCCCTTTGGTTTGTGTGGCCTTCTGACTCCAGTTTATCTCTTTGATGCATCTTGATGGATTTTTACACTAGGGACAATAGGTCTCCTTTGATACTCTTTGAGTAACTCGTTTGGCTTGCTCTGTTTCACTGATTCCTGCACCAATCATTGTTTTTTTTCTGATTCTCACCAGTCTCTGTGAGTTTAATGTTGCTGCCTTTCAATTAAATAAGCTATCAATGCCTAGGAAAAATTTGATCAAAAGTTAGTCACAGAAGTCCGTACATGAGATAATATATTGTGTGGAAAGGCTATAATCTATGGAATAAGAAAAAAAAAACAAAAACAACCCCAAACCCAAAACAATAACAACAACAAAACCAGCCCCAAAA
>VZTJ01004808.1:177936-210519 GCA_013397795.1 Orthonyx spaldingii | reverse complement strand
AAAAACAAAAAAAAAACAAAAAAAAAAAAAAAAAAAAAAAAAGAAACAAACAAATGACAAAACCAGGCAAAATAAAAAAAGATATATTTGCAGAACACAGAGTTTCTAGAAATGTTAGTGCTTACACATTCTTTATATTCAGAAGCAGCTTTACTGCAAAAACTTGCCGACCACACAAATTAGTGGTCTACCAGATGTGTGACAATCCAGCTTGGTGAAACAATTGTTGGAAACCTGACAACTTAAGGCAGAGTCGAAAGGGCCCTAGCTCTTTGTTTCCTAGACTGGATGCCACCTTGTATGTCATCTGTTCACTCTTTCACATGTCATACATTCCTATTGGAAAGAAAACCTCACAGAATCCAACTTCAAAGTTCATCCTGTGAATCATTTCGGTGTCGCTACCAGTGACAGCTTGTTCAATGCACTGCTGCAGTCCCATCACTTTCCTATATTGTTTTTCCAATAACAATGTATAAGTATCAACAGAATAGCATAAATGTTTCAGAAAATTGACAGGTATACCTATGTTCAGAACTGAAATGTGGAAAAGCTTGTGTGGGCTTCAGGCAGCATTAACTTGATAACTGCTACGGTAAATATAAACTGAAAGCATTAAAAGTGACAATATTATCTTAAAGTCCTAAGATTTTAAAGCAGAATTTTATTTTACGTTTCTTTTCCCATAAATTGAGAATAAAAATTTCAGCTTTTTTTAACCCTAAAAACATTTTTGACAATAAATGAATCAGGAAATAAATGAAATATGAGCTTTTCACATAATAATCTGAGACTTTACTTGCAGTGTTAGAACAGATATTAATGTATTTTCAATTGACTCATGCTGATTGGAAATGTAATGGAAAAATAGCTTAAATGCTTAATGTTTTTCCTTTATCAAACAGTTGGATTCAAGGACACCATTGAAATAGGCAGGAAACACATAAACAGCACTGTTTCGGTATTTGTAAGTTAGATTTTCACAAATCAACATAGAAGATCCACCAGATACTGAAAAAGTTGTAATTCTCATTTCAGGCTTATTCATTGAACAGGTTAGATAGTCATTATATTTTATCATTTGGTAGTCTGGGACTGTTGATTTTTAAGACTTTGGGTTTTTTTCAGGTTAGTCACAAACTATGCCTTTTCCTGACCTAATTGATACATTGATATTCATATCTTTCCAAACCAAAACCAAATGAACTTGCAAATGTTCCTCATGTCCCAGAGGACAAGCAAAGGACTTCAAAGATTTGGAGTGGATTTGTATAAATCGGATATTGGCAAATGTTCATTCATTTAGAAGATTTATTTCCTCGGTTATTCTATTAGTTTGGATTCAGCTTTAACCTCCTTGGTGTCTTGTTTAAGGAAGTCTGGTTGGTGACATAAAGCATACAGAGAGCAGTGACAACTCAGGCTGAAGGGAGCAGGGCTGCTCCCACAGGACATGACACTGGACTTGGCACGGAAACAATGGGAATTACAGAAGTCAGAGTACTTCAGTGCTTTTCTGCATGGTTAACTATACTTGCTTTATGAATCTTTAGGGAAGTGCCTGATAATCTTAAAGCACACATTGGTGGCTCTTAAATGTCTCAGAAAATGTTACCTTTTTTATCCCAGCAGACCATCTCTGCTGCTGAACCCTGTTAAGGCTCAAGTTTTTCCAAGACTATGCACACATGAATGTTGTTCAAAACAGGAGATGAGGGGGGAGGGAGGAGAGGTGTCAAATATCTTTGTGAATCTCTGAAGTACTAACTCTAGGGATTTGTTTTGTTTTTCTGTTTCAGACACTCAATCATATGAAGCTGTTCTGCTTTGTTAAACTGCCATGCTGTTGCACTGATATTTAACATTTGGTGGAACCCAAAGTGTTTTCTCAAGAATTATATCCCACACAGAGTAAAACTGAAAATCTTCTTTACATGACCTCCTGTATTTGGCATTGCTGAGTCCACACCTTGAGTACTATGTCCAGGTCTGGGCTGCTCACTGCAAGAAATACATTGAGGTGTTGGAGCATGTCCAGAGAAGGGCAACAAAGATATGAGAGATCTGGAGTACAAGTCACATGAGGAGTGACTGAGGGAACTGGGGTTCCTTAGCCTGGAGAAAAGGAGAGTCAGGAGGGGCCTTAGCTCTCTACAATTACCCAAAAGGAGGCTGCAGCCAGGTGAGGGTCAGTCTCCCAGGCAACCAGCAACAGGGCAAGAGAAGACAGCCTCAAGCTGCACCAGGGGAGTTTCAGGCCTTACAGGATGAATTTTTTCACTGAACAGGAGGTTAAATATTGGAACAGGCTGTCCAGGGAAGTGAGTCACCATCCCTGAAAGTGTTCAGGAAATGACAGGATATGGCATTTATCAGTCAAAGGTGTTGTTCAGTCAATGGTGTTGTTCAGTCAAAGGTTGGACTCAATGATCCTGGAGGTAATTTCCAACCTTAGTGATTCTATGGTTCTATACTTGTGAAAATCTCACAGCAAAAAGACTAGAGGACTGATCACTGGCAAGATAACTGCAGATAATTATAAAAACTATGTCTTAAAGGATTGTATTTATGTTTCGATATTAAATGTTCAGTGGCAGCACGCTTGTATTTTTCACTTGTACCCTTTAGTGTTGAGTTTGCCAGATGTCTCAGATTATACCGAGTTTCAGATTTTACTGCAGAGCAAATAATAATGATGATGCTGGCAGTGACAGCAGTGACCAAAATCTAGAACTTCAGTTTCTAGTCTGTAGGAAAATCTACTAGTTCAAAATTCCTTTTATAAAAAGTGAGAGAAAAAATATCAGAATTTTAGGTCTGAAAGCAAAGTTTTGAGTTTCAAAATGTTTTGAATAAACACCATGGTCAAGATCAAAATGAATTAACATTATAAAAGCTGAAACCACAACACTAGGAAACTTGTCTACCCAAAAATCTTTTGGCAATCCACATATTTCCATTAAATATTTCAGATTTGCTAAAGTGATATTTTCAGGAAATCATAGTTTTAACACTCCTGGTTTTTTACTTCAGCGTCTGTCTTAGCTTGTCTTCAGGACCAAACCCTTATCATGATTTCCACGCCACTACACTAATTTAGGATTTGAAAACCTTGGATGAGGTGTGTTATTGAAGTAATGTGATTTTTAACATTAGTGGTGCATAAAATACCAATGCATACAGAACCCCCGTGGGAGTGTCTCTTTATGTAAAAAAGCTCAAACATGATTCAGTGAGTAAAGAAGCAATGTTACATTATATTCAACCAGGCATTCATCATGTTATACCTTCTACCAAAGGCAGAGTACATAAAAATAAAGACAACACTTTAACTCATAATTGCAATGGGACTGGCAGACCTCAAGTACATACTTCAGTGCACTTACTTTTATATCTGTCTTAGCTTTCTGTATATTCTACTTTGAAACCTCTTATGAATCTGCACAAATAAGAAATGTTTTGAGTTCACTGCAGATTGTTGCATGGGGAAAGTTTTATTTTGTACAGTTTTATAGAGTTGCTATTTTTGTTCTCTAAATATTGGTAGCTTTCATAACCTAAAAACACTCACTTTGGATGTATACCATATTTGTACTTGGAAGGAAAACATGAAATCTATGTCATAGAATTCCTTTATACAAAATATGTGGAAACATGCACAACTAACCCACGAGTGCAAACAAATCCTACTGTGACTGGTCTTCAAAGTATAGGGTTTTTTGCAGACCATAACTACAGCCTTGGAATTGTGCTGATTAATAATATCTCTAAAACTATTCAAAAACTACTATGAATAAGAGTTTGACAACACAGATCAAGTTGAGTCACTTTGGAAATTGTCTTAAATGAGTGAATCTGCTGAATGTATTAAGAAACTATTAAATAAAACTGTCAAAAATTATTAAAATGCACTTGAAATTCTCACAGTACTGAGAGCTATGCATGTTTTGGTACTTCCTGTTTATGATGGAAAATATTCTTATTCCAGGTTTTCTGTTCTCAACACAATTACATAAAACTAATATTATGTACAGATACTTTGAAATTCTGAGGTTTTTGTTTTGGGAGTCATTTTACTAAAATTTTCCTTTTTTTTTTTTTTTTCCTGAATCTGGGTGGATCATGTTTTCATTCTGATTCTCTTGATTTTCTATCAAAAATGTACTAGGTACTTCAGGCTCCATTACGCTCCTCCACCAACAGATTGAGAGAAAAAAGGATTGTTGTAATGTATTTTCTGTTTTATTCATCTGGTTGTTGAACAACAATTTAGTGTCCAGATGTATCCAGTAAATAAATGGTATTATAAAAGGATAATAAATAGTGCCTACCTTTTAAGAGCGTTAAATTACTTTAAAAAATGTAGTATTAATAAACTGGCATACACTGAAATTGGTATAGTCCACAAAAGTGGAGAAAAACATTGCACACAGCTGTGGTGATTTGTGTACTGACATTTACCATCTGTAGAATAGTCCTTCATGTTTAAAATCTTTTTTTATGGCTATGCAAATAAAATGTACTTTTATGTTTGTATTCTTATGCTGTATTGATAAATTTTGTGTTATTTCTTCTTGTATTTAAATGGAAAAAAAAAAATAAAAGAAAAAAAGAGAATCCAAAATGAAACTTGGTGAATTCTGAAGTCTCTTTTATGGAATGTCTAGTAACGGAGTTACCAGCAAGATAATAATCAGATGTTGACAAGCACAAGACTAAATGAGTTAAGCAGGAGTGAACTAACTATATTATACATTGTGGTATAACATGAAGAACTATTGCACTCAAAATAAGTGCTGGAAGGATAGACATATTTGCACAAGAAGAGATAGATATATCTACACAATCTTCTAAAAATATTCTCAGATCCAAATATGTTATTTTTTGGTTTTCTTAAATTTGGTTTAAGATTTTTGCATATGCAGTATACTTGGCAAAATTTTACTGAAATATAAGTAGTAGTCTCTTTTCTTCAGCTGTAATGATTTTTTAAACAGTTTTTAATCCTGATGCCTAATTGTGAGATGAAGTCTTCTGAGATTAACAGGTATTTGAAAAACTGGCTCCAAAGGCACAATTTAATATGTAACCACTTAGATCTGTTTCAAATTAGTATGATTTGCCAATTCCACAGCTAATATTTTAGCTCTTCTGGCAGTTGTGTGAAACTGCACGTTTCAATGTTCAAAAACCTCCATCAGTGTCAATGGGCAAGTTAAAGCAATGCCAGCACAGATACAGCATATCCATTGCACAAAAAGATACTGCAACTCAACAAATATTTTCAGGAAACTTTTATTTTAATGCTGCACTGAATTCAATGCAAGTTTCCCTTTCACAAGGGAATGTAGTGATGCACAGGAGGGAATGATCTTAAGCTGAACATATTAGGTATTATCTAAAAGATTAGATATTAGGAAGAAATGCTTTACTATAAGAGTGATGATGCACTGAAAGAGGTTGCTCAGAGAGGTTATGAACTCCCCAACCTTGGAGGTCAGGCTGGATGAGGCTCTGTGTAACTTGGACGCAGGACTGGAAGGGATACTAAGCAAGTCTGCAGATGATACAAAACTGGGCAGAGCTGTTGACTCCCTCAAAGACAGGAATACCCTGCAGAGAAACCTGGATGAATTAGAGGAATGGGCAATCACCAACCAACAACAACGAAAAGTACCAGATTCTGCACATGGGATGGGGTAACCCTGGACATATATACAGATCAGGGAATGAGATTCTAGAAAGCAGTGCTGTGGAAAGGGAGCTGGGAGTCCTGGTTGATGGAAAGTTGAACATGAGCCTGCAGTGCCCTGGAAGCCAGGAGGACCAACCCTGTCCTGGGGGGCATCAGACACAGCATTGCCAGTCGGGCAAGGGAGGGGATTTTCCTGCTCTGCTCTGCGCTGGGGCGGACTCACCTTGGATATTGATTGGAGTTTTGGTCACTGCAATATAAGAAAGATATTAAACTATTAAAGAGCATCCAAAGGAGGGCAACAAAGATAGTGAAGGGCCTTGAGAGGAAGCTATATGAGGAGTGGCTGAGGTCACTTGGTCTGTACCGCCTGGAGGAGACTGAGGGGAGACCCCACTGCAGTTACAACTTCCTTGTGAGGGGAAGAGGAGGGGCAGGCACTGATCTCTTCTCTGTGGTGATCAGTGACAGGACCTGAGGGAATGGCCTGAAGTTGTGTCAGGGGAGGTATAGGTTGGATATTAGGAGAAGGTTCTTCACCCAGAAGGTGGTTGGGCACTGAAACAGGCTCCCCAGAGAAGTGGTCACAGCACCAAGCCTGACAGAGTTCAAGAACGCTTAGACAACACTGTCAGGCACATGGTGTGAATCTTGGGAATGTTGCTGTGCAGGGCCAGGAGTTGGACTCGATGATCCTGACACATCCCTGCCCACTGCTACACCCTTCCAACTCAGCTTATTCTCTGATTCTGTGGACAAGAGTGAGAAAATATAATGAAGGGTTTATAGGTTGAGATAAGGTCCAGGAGAAATCACTCACCAAATACCATCACAGGTAAAGCAGACTCAAACTGGAGATATTAACTGAATTCATTACCAACAAAAACAGAGCAGGATAATGAGATGTAACATAAATTTTAAAAACACTTTTCTCCCATCCCTCTGTCCTTCCCAAGCTCCACCTCCTCCCCCGCGGTGGTGCAGGGAGACGGGGAATGGGGGTTATTGTCAGTTCATCACAAGTTGTTTCTGCTGCTGACCAGGGAGAGGAGTCCTTCCCCTGCTCCAGCATGGGATCCCTCCTATGGGAGACAGTTCTCCATTAATTTCTCCAGTGTGAGTACATCCTATGGGAAGTGGTATGAACTGCTGCAAAGTGGGTCACTCTTCCATGGGGTGCAGTCCTTCAGGCCTGCTCCAGTGTGGGTCCCAAAGGGGCTCACAAGTCCTTCTAGGGAACCTGCTCCAGCATGGGCTCATCTCTCCACAGGTTTGCAGGTGCCTGCCACGAGCCTGCTCCAGCCTGTTCCAGAAGCCTTTCCATGCAGGAGGATCTCTGCATCCCTGTGGTTTTCCATGGGCTGCAGGGGCACAGCTGCTTTACCATGGTCTGCGCCATGGGCTGCAGTAGTATCTCAGCTCTGGCCCCTGAAGCACCTCCTCCCCATCTTTCTCTACTGACCTTGACATCTGCAGAGTTGTTCTTACATATTCTCACTCTGCTCGTCCCTGTCTGCAATTATAATTGCCAAATAACTTTTTTTGTTCCTTCTTAAATACATTATCACAGAGAAATTGCCACCATTTCTGCTGGCTTTGGCCAACAGCACATCCATCTTGGAATCAGCTGGCATTAGCTCTGCTGGACATGGAGGAAGCTTCCAGCAGCTTCTCACAGAAGCCACCCCTGTAGCCCCCACAACCAAAACCTTGCCAGACAAACCCAATGCATTCCTAAAAACAGACTTTCCTCTAGAAGAAATTCTTGTTATTGCCTTTGTTATTTGCATTGAGGGATGTGGAGCAGTGTTTAGAAAAAAGGAAATAATAATAATGAAAAAAAAACCAAACAAAAAAAAACCCAACTGAAACAAAAAACACAACCACACTTTTTTTTTTTTAGAGAAGTAGTTTCTGACAAGAGGGTTTGGGGTTACTTCTTTTTTCATTGCTATTTTGCTTTTTTTATACTGGTGTCTTGAATTTTGAAAAAAAAGACATTCAAGTTGACTTGGATTAAGTTTCTACTAGAGTAATTCCTTTGCTATAATAATTTAATAATTCATAGAGACATTTGTGAGTTATCTTCTAGTGATAATAGAGAAGATAGCATAGAGGGAATTGACTGAGTAAATGAATATTAATTTTATTCTTAGCAACTGGATGATTAAAACCCCCTCAATATACATAATCTCCTTAGGTTATATTCACCTGAATCTATGTGAAAAATGAAATTATAGTGGAATATTGAGCGAAATAGACCTGGAGCATAGAAACACCTCACTTCTGGTAAACTAAAGTAAAAATGGGACCAGATTGTCATTGATCTCTTATTGTTGTTTTGGTTTGTTTTTTTTTAAATTCTGCTATACCTGAATATCTCAGGAAAAATTTTGGTCATTTAGAGGAATTATTTAGAGAGGGGAATCATCTGAATATTGTCTGTTAACAGTATGCAGGAGGCAGCTAGAGATGCTGTTCTGCATTTAACAGCATCTTACATACAGCTGTGAGTAATTGTACCCATGCCAAGCAGGCTGTGGATTGCCATTAGATGAGAAAAATATTAGCCAGCTTATATTTAGTACCATAAATCTTGAAAATAGCAACGAGAACAATGCAAAAAGCTTTTACATGACAGATTTGATCTTTCTGTTTTATGCATCATGGTTCTAGAAACTGGAAAAAAAAATCATAAAAGGGATAGTGTATTTTCTACAAAAAAAAAAAAAAAAAAAGGAATGTTTTCCATAATACATTAACCCCCTTCCATCCTTACACCATCTGTTTTAATTGACACAATGCAGTCAGTGAGCATTTGCATGAGACTGAAACTGTCCCCTGTTGTTGAGGGTGGAATACCTATTATTCATGCTGAATGCAAATTTGACATCAACTGTAAATTGAATGGCTTCAATTCACACAGAAAATATAACCATTTCCATTTAGGTGTTCTGTCTGCCACTCATATATATATATACAGTGATGATGTATAAATTTTGCAGAACTTGTATAAATTTTATTTTTGGAGCAAAATATTACTGTTTATTCATGCAGAACCAGTCACACACCCACCTGTCATGAAGGGTCCTTAATATACTAGTCCTACTATTAAAAAATCTGTCTACTTACCTTTTCTGGGGGTTTGACAGACATGACTGTGTCCTTGTAGACCAGTACATATACATGAAGCAGCTACTTTTTCCAGAAGTGGTTAGTTTGGGAAGACTACCAAACCCTCCTAGAAAAAATACTGCGATATACTCTTTAATGGCCTTCATTCCATTCAGTGATAAATACTTTATTTATCTGATGTGTCAATGCTTATTTTTTGTATCAATACAAAATTATTAGTAATTATAAAAAAACATAAAAGCAACTTCAAAAAGTGCAAACATTTCAGAAGCTTGAAAAGACATTTGTTAAGGCTCAAGTTTTTGTTGCTATATACAGACTACTGCTGATAAATATAGTTATTACATAACCTAAAAATCCGTAGCATAAAAAAGAAGACATTTTTATTGATGCAAGAGGAGTTTGTCCTTAGTCAGTTCAACTTCATGGATCCCTGACAAAAAAATAATAAAAATTTCCTCCAAGTGCCCTTGTAACTGTGTTACGAATAACACCTTTTGTTTATTCTTAGGATTTCCAACACAAGCGTATCCATTGTTAAGATACACATCATGCTGATGTTTCTTGCTAGAGAGTCTCAGAAAAGGTCAAGACAGATCTGAAAAAGAAAAAATTACAAATCTGATTAGAGCAGGGTGAGGTTGCTTCTGACTTCACTTGTAAGTAAGAAGTCTCTGCTTAAGTCTTTGGCGTCTTCTTCCTTTCTTAAAAAGGCAAAGAAGAAAGAATCATAATCCTACCTGTAGTTCAAAACTAACTTACAGAATTCAGCTTTGGACAACAACTGAGATATTTTATTTCCCAGGGGTAGATAGTGCCTTTTATTAAATTGATTAAGAAAGAAAAATTATTTAATTTAGTTTTTATGTGTTTTTATAACTGTTCTAACTGCTCATTATGTTGAATGACTGATGACTTCATCATATGTTGTGGGTTTTTTCCTAAGGCAAGCAGTTCTTTTCAACTGTAAGACTTGTCATTATTGCTTATGTATACAGAAGCTTTAGTTACGAGATTATTATTTATTTGCCATAGACAATTCTGAGGATTTTGCAGGGTTTCTTGCATTGTTCTCACTGAACATATGCATATAATCCTGAAGCTTTGATTCCACAAAAGTATTAAGACATTCTTGCAACTATGCATTTGCTAATTCTTGCATTAATTAATGTCTATATAGAGTTGTATAATAAATGTTAAGTCTGTAATGCATTTCACCTATAGGGAAATTCATCCTTAGTGTCTACAGGATCATAGGATCATAGAATAGGTTTGGTTGGAAGGCACCTTAAAGAGTATCTATTTTCAATCCCCCTGCTCTGGGGCAGAGACACCTTGCTCTAGACCAGATTGCTCAAAGCCCCATCCAACCTGACCTTGAACACTGCCTGGGATGGGGCATCCACAACTTCTCTGGGGAACGCATTCCAGTGTCTCCTCATCCTGACAGTAAAGAATTTCTTCCATATATCCCATCTAAACCTACTCTTCTTCAGTTTGAAGCAATTCCGTCTTGTCCTGTCACTACATGCTCTTATAAAAGTTTCTCTCCATCTTTCTTGCAGGCTCCTTTCAGGTACTGGAAGGCCACAACTAGGTCACCCAAAGCCTTCCCTTTTCCAATTCTCTTAGCCTTTCCTGCTACTTTTAGTGCAGCCCAGGTTTGGCTTTGGTGCTTTCTGAGCTGTGAGTGCACATTGCCAGGTCATGTCCAGCCTCTCATCTGCCAGCACCCCCAAGTCCTTCTCAGCAGGGCTGCTCTCGATCTGTTTATCCCCAGCCTGTTTTGATACTGGGAGTATCTGATCCAGATGCAGCACCTTGCACTTGGTCCTCTTAAACCTCATGAGATTCCCATGGGCCCACTTCTCAAGCTTGTTCAGGTGCCTCAGGATGGCATCCTGTCCTTCAGGTGTGTCACCACACCACTAAGCCTGGTGTCGTCTGCAAATCTTCTGAGAGTGCACTCAATTCCTTAACCTATGTCATTAATGAAAATATTAAGTAACAATGACAGTATAGACCCCTCAGGGACACCACTTGTTACTGGTAACCATTGGGACTCTGAGCTGTTGTCCACTGTGCTCTGGACGGGACCATCCAACCAAAATCTTATCCATCTATAAATCCACAGGGATGTACAGTTAAAACTGATCATGTTACCTAAGATTATTTTAATAATCATTGTAGGGATGTTTCAAACTCAACATAGCTGCCAGCAGTTTTTTTAATACACATTGTTGAAGTACTAGACTATTTCATGCTGTAAAAGCGCCAATGCTTGATTCTGGGAGCTGCTTGTAAGGGAGTTCTGTTGTACATTTGATAGGATGGTGATAGAGGATGATTCGGACCTCCCGTCATTCTTCTTGTGCCTCCATCTGTGGCAACTTGGAGGAATTTTGGCAGAAAACCCTAGAGTACTGAGTATAAGAGAGGCAAAATAGTTCAGCATTTGGAAGTTCAGCTTCAAAGCTCATACAAAATACATCCAATGATTACCATTATAGTGGATACAAGCTAATATACCATCTGTATGCAGAAATTTGCTGCTCTACACCATTGCTTATTCATTCAAACAGAGATAATGAGATTGTTTAATGATGATCTTCATGCCACAGAAACATTAATCTGCAGGGCACAAAAACTGAAACAAAACACAAAGAACACACCCTCTCTTATCACTTACTGGAGAATGGACAACTTTTCTCAAATATGACAAAAAGAGTATTTGCAGCACTAATACAACTACTAAATATATTACTGAGTCTATTGACCCCCATCTTATGAAGACTGTAAGCTTCATATTTTTATTGGAAGATGTCAAACTCTTTGTTTTATAAAATATGAAATAATTTAATTTGTGTGGACCACCCATAAAACAGGTCTTGACTATGTTAATTTACTTTAAATGATCGTAGCTAAATTCGACAATTTTAGAGAGAATTCATTTTCTCAGATAGAATTCACCAGGCCTGTGAATTCGTTATAAATACCTGGAGAGACACAATTTGAAATCTGAAGTGTCTATTTGAGGCTTAAACACATCAACAACCTAAGAAGTCTAATTCTCTTTTTCAGCAGTTTGGAGTTTAAAATATTCAAAAGTCCCATTCTTTTTATCACAATTAATTAAAATTCATAAATAAAAGACTTAGAAATAAGTTGACCTAAATAAATATAAATCTATGTGGATTTTTATTTAAATACCTTTAAATAATGAGGACTTAGCAAAAAATTAAGGACAATTTGATTTGAGCAACCTGATCTTTCATTCAGACTTTGGGAAGATCGTTCCCTGAGCTGTTCTTGTCGTTTAGAACGACTTCTTTTTCCAATTAAAATGGCAATTCAGGAAACTCATGAAAACTTCTCACAGTGTCTTAGAAATCCATAAAATCTATCATGCCTAACAAGCAGCAGGTCTGCCATACACATTCCAGAACGTGGCAATCCTGAACAATCCTGTTGACAGAGAGTAGATTAACAGCATGCTATATGTAGAGAATGTGCTATGTCTTGGAAGCAGTGATTAATGAACCCATGCTGCACAGTTGCCATGTGCCTGTACAATATGCCTGACAGCTGGGGAAGTTTCAGGTATAGCTTTGTGCATGTGTGACTCCCTGGTACATCACATACCTGAAAAATTCAGTGTGTTTTGAAGACTGGTTTTATGGCACAGGCACAGACCAGCTGTGATGCATGTGTACAGTATGTCTGGTGCTTTCAGGCATCACAAACTTGCTGCACATGAGTAACTCTGTACAATCGTCTTATTTTTTAGGAAATCCCAGACAGCCCTCATTCCTCCTCAGAAGGACTGTCTGTAAGGAAGCTGATGCTGACACTGTCTGTGTTTGACTCATCCAAAACAATCCTGACAGTAATATCCATTTCAAATTGCTCATTTGTGAATAGATTTCAGCATCTGGCTATCACATATCAGTGTTTGTCATACATAAGTTAGAAACCAGGGTAGTGCTATCTTCATAGTCCTGTCTTCTCATTTCGCTCTTCAGTCAAAGGGCTTCTGAAAATTAAGAGGAGCTTTTTTTAATTTCAATTTTGTGCTAAAAATAGTTTCTCTAACATTGATGTCTCTTGAAGTTTCTTTTCCTTTAAGTTAAGAATGATGGCAAAGTAAAAGCTGCTTACTGTTAACCTTAATGTCAAAAACTAATCTGTCTTTAATGGATATTTATACAATTTTTTCTCAGTAGTAAGTGAGAAAATCATTCAGAATCTCTACCGCTTTAATACTATTCACATTAAGAAAGGCAATTTAGCTACCTTAGTACCCTTTGGGATTTTTATGTTTTCGCATCCATGAAGCAGGCAAAATTTTGGAAAAAGTGTTCTATTTGAATTCCACATCCATTTTTTCATTACTTCTGAGAATGGAAACTTAGCAGAAAAAAGAATGCATTCTTTGGTTATTTTTATTTGTCTGCTTTAATATGTCCAACAATTTTCAAAACAATGCATTAAGAACTGAACCATGACATTTCTGACATCTTAATTTAGCTTTCTCAGTATGTGTAACTATGTCTCAAGAGGCAAATGGTAAAACTCCAATATCAGTTACAATTGCCTTCATGAAATTAAAGACAAAGCTGCTTATTAAGAACCATAGCACAACAAATTAGTTTTTTCCTCCAGCATAAATCTGTAAATTTTTTTCATATAATTTTTCAGAACTTTTTTGTTGGTTTTGATAATGATCACAGAAGAAAATATCCTAAAAATATTTACAGAATGACTACTCATCCTCTTTTGAAAGGACCAAAAAAAAAAAAAAGAGCAAATGTACCCAGAGAATCACAGAATCACAGAATTAACTAAGTTGGAAAAGACCTTTGAGATCATCAAGTCCAACCCATGACCTAACACCACCTTATCAACTAAGCCATGGCACTGAGTGCCACGTCCAGTCTTTTTATAAACTCCTCCAGGGACAGTGACTCCACCACTTCCCTGGACAGACCATTCCAGTGCCCAATCACTCTTTCATGAAGAATTTTGTCCTGATGTCTAACCTAAACTTCCCTGGCACAGCTTAAGGTTGTGTCCTCTCTTTCTGTCAGTCGTTGCCTGGGAGGGGAGACCAACCCTCGCCTGACTACAACCTCCTTCCAGGCAGTTGTAGAGAGCGATAAGGTCTCCCCTGAGCCTCCTTTTTTCCAGGCTAAACAACCCCAGCTCCTTCAGCCATTCTTCACACGGCTTATGTTTCAGGCCCTTCACCAGCTTTGTGCCCCTCCTCTGGATGCATTCAAGTGTCTCAATGTCCTTCCTAAACTGAACACAGTACTCAAGGTGTGGCCTCACCAGTGCCAAGTACAGGGGAAGAATGACTTTCCTGTTCCTGCTGACCACACTACCCTGATACAGGCCAGGAAGCCGTTGGCCTTCTTAGCCACCTGGGCACACCCTGACTCATGTTCAGTCAGCTGTGGTCCAGCAGCCCCAGGTCCCTTTCTGCCTGGACACTGTCCAGCCACTCTGTTCCCAGCCTGTAGCATTGCAGTAAGTAGTTGTGGCCAAAGTGCAGAACTTGACACTTAGACTTGTTAAATCTCGTATTGTTGGATTCAGCCCATCTATCCAGTCTGCCCAGGTCCCTCTACAGAGCTGTGAGGAGTTTTAGACATTATTGGGTTTATAGCATAAATTAAGAAGTCCTGTGGTTAAAGAAATATTCAGTTCAGAAATGTAGAATTGGACACTGTAATTTTAATTATTTGTGTAAGGATATATTAATGTACACTTTCAAATTTCTTTAATGTCTGCCTACTTTGCATTTTAGTTTGATATATTCTGTAACACTTTCATCGTTGTTAATAATTTTTACTTACCTTTCTTATTCTCCACCTTCAGTGTGATACACAAGTGTCTCCTCTCCTGGTTCTCCTGCTTTCTGTGGAATTTCTACTTCTGGAAGAGATATCATTGACCAGCTGAAAAGAAAGCAAATTTCTATAAACAATTCTAAGCCACAAAGAGTGTTTCCAAAGTGTGTTCCCCATCTAGTGTATGAAACTTTAGAATATCCATTTATTTCTTTAACAGGCAAGGAAAGTAAATGATAAAGTTTAAGGTTTGACAATGGACTTCGCCCTACAGCTTTGTAAATCACTGGCCTGTAAGCTGTCATTTCTGTAGTTCTAAAGAACACAGTACTTATGAAAAAGGTAGTCAGATTAAAAATAGGCAGTTCTTTGGGCAGATTTGTGTTAGTCCCCAGGCTGATCTTGTAATTGAGGAATAAATTAAATAGGATTAGCTTTGAATTTGTCTTAACATGCCATGATGATCAAGCAAAGGCAGTAGATCATGGGGTGGTCAATCATACTTTAAGTGAAAACAGAATATACATATTTGATATATGTTAGATCCTTATTGGTTTACATTAACGTGCATCAGTTGATTAGTAGAAGATCTGAGAGTTTAAATTTCAACATGAGAGATTTAAATTTTAACATGAGAGATTTAAATTCCAACATGAGAATGCCAAAAAAGGTGCCAAATAAATAAATTTATTGGTCTTGAAATGTAAAAATATGAAGGAATTCCAAACTAATAGGTCAAAATATAACATCTTCACCCCTTGGAACATTATTGTTATTTACAGTTTCTCTAAGACAACAAGGAGGACATTGGTACTTTTAAAAAAAATTTATGGATATTTGAAGATACAGTATCATATTGTCTAGTGAAAAGGTCTGGTACCAGACGGAATTAGTATGAAAGCTTATTCAACCTATGGTTTCCACCATTTCTGAACACAGTGAGCAAAATGTTGTAGAAACCAGTTTAAAGGCACCCCAAACACTCAGCTGACAGTCTAACAGCAATTAGCTTTGTGTAATAATAAGGGTTCTTAAAATAAATTTTGCTTTTAATTTTTTTTAGATACAAATGAATAGAAATTTTTCTGTTTGGTGGTCAAGAATGAAGGATGGCCATTTCATCCCAGGACATTGCCACCCTTGCATTCACAGGACAGATGATGCACTAACCAGATTGCGTCACCTTGGCTACAAATGTCATTCTAGAAACATACCACCAGTACTGCTAGAGAGTTAACATATTGAGGACAGAAAGCATTTACTCGAAGGAGTAGGAGGGAAAGTTTAATTTCTTAAGCACATTTAATCTCTCATGGTTCCAACCAAGGCAGGAGTCCGATATTTTTTCTTTAAGATGGACACTGAAAATTATAGCCTACAGCTTCAGAGCAGCAAGATAGACTCAGCCAAAAACTATTCTCCTTTCTTTCTTTTTTTTTTTCTGCATTCAATAGCAAAGTGATTCTCTTTGAGCAATTAAACTGAATATTCAATAGAGAAACTGAAATAGAATAATCACGGAATAATTTGACTAGGAATCGTGCCATGAGAGGAAAAGCTATTGTGATATCCCTGGAACTAAATGTGCTGGAAAATTCATTTTTCTTTTATTCTGGAACATTTCCTTGGGTCCACTGAGTTGATGAGTGCCCTCCTTTCTGTTTGAACTTAATTAAAAATGGAGGTTCTCAATATTTGTCATGTGGTGCTTTATTTTGTTTGGTATCAAAGCTTTGAATGGAAAGAATGTTCTTACAGTGTGTAGTGGAAGTTCTTATCAAATAAATTTGGAACATCTTTAAAAACATCTTCAGTTTTGGAAATCTGGAACCTGATAAAAGGGACAGTCTTCATTCAGTTGATTATGAATGGCTAAAAATTACATATGTAGCCCTGAAGAATAGAGAACCATTCTAAGAAAACCAACTTATGTAAGACATGCATTTCATTCTAGGCAAAATTTTTTCAACACTTTGATCCTAGTTTACCCGTGAGAAGCTGTTCTCATATTCAAGACCTAAGACAGCTTTTCTTTAGCTAGTCTGAACATATCTTCACTATTTGCTGATAATAGCTTTTTGTCTGATTATTGCTTACCTGAAGGTTGCTTGTGCACTGCAATCTTGATTTTGCTGGGCATTTTCTGTGAACTAGGTTTAAGTGTTACAGTACAAAATGAAAATAAGCATAAAATGAATTGAGTGACATTCTAGCCTGAACTGGACTCTCCCTCAGTGTATTGCAGAGCCAATAGGTGCCAAAGTAGCAATTCCTTAGGACTCTCATTCTTCAAAGTATGATTGTATTAATTGCCTGTACCAAATTCAAAATAGAATTATATATTACTGGCAAGAAATTTGGACAGCTCAAGACTAGAATTGCATGTAGTGAAAAGGAGATATCTGTGGTTCTGCTCCCCCTAAGGCAGAAAATAATATCAAATTTAAGATGCGATGATGGAGCAGGACAAAATTCTACCTGAAATATATTTCAGTAATTCAGAGATTGCCATGAATTCTTAGTTAGATAGATGTGAATTTAGCATGGAAATATTTAAAACACTGTTTAATGTTTTGTTTACATGTAAGTAGTTGCACTAAGGCAGTGACTTATGTAGATACTTAAGTAGTTGGGATTTGGTAAAAGTACAGGTATTCAAACTAAAGATCACCAAGTCATCCCTCAAAAAACACAGTTCAGGTAACTTATATTATTACAGCATAATCCTATTTCATACTCTTGCCTCAGAAATATTCCAAAGGAAATTGTCACTGTATTATGAAGAACAGTTAATTTTTTAATTTTTCTCTCTTCTTTTTGAAAATATTTTCTGTGTTTTATGAAGGGGTTTGCACTTCACTTTTACTGGAAACTTGGATAGTCATCATTTAGCTTTTCTGAATGTCTTTTTTATTCTGTGAAGTTTATTTCCACTGCCACTGTTCCTGTGGACAGAAGAACAGGAAAGACATACAGCTAGACAACATAAGCACTCAATGCACTGGCTGCTGGTAAAAAAAAAAGGTAGTTTTTAATTGGAATTTCTTCAACTTTTAAACAAGACTCTGCTTTAGGTACTTTTTTTCTCTTCAAGATAAGTGAATTGGTGCCCAATGTCTTTTACAGATTTTAGCACAAAGAACAGCTATATCTTTTAAGAACTACGTCTTTTGAAATGTCACATATCAAAGATTAAAATTATTGCTCTGTGGTAGATTAGAAGCAAAAGAAATCCAGCTAAACAACCAGAGAAAAGCCCCAACAAACCATAATAGTGAACAACATTTTCTCTGATGCCAAAGCACAAATGATGAAATGACAACCTCAAAAGAAAGCGGTTTTTTTAGGAAAGTACATTCTTAGTATACTTCTCATTATCTGGGCATTCAAAATGAGTCAGGATGAGAGGCTTCCTTTTCATGCAAGTAGTGTGACAAACATGAAAGATTATCAGTCACTATAGAGTATTTGATCATGTATTTGTTAATTTCCAGTAATTTCAATAGTTAGCATGAGTCTTTTGTGTAGATCCCTGACAGGACAATGCTACTGAATCACCCATTCCACTGGTTGGCATGGGATTTTTATGTAAGATATATTCATTGTCTTAGTTTTGAATAGGACATTTGAAGGTTATGGCGAACTGCTTAATTGCTGAGTATTTCAGTTTCTTACATGGTGAAGCTGAGACAAACCTGAATATGACATTCTAGAATAGACACTGAAATCCTGACTGTTGGGAAGAAAGGATTAAAACCATGAGCTTCAGCAAGGAGGAGAAAATAGTTTTGTTCAAAGTGACGTTGCAGGTGGGAATGCTAAAACTGTTGGTGTGGGAAAGCTCCATTTTTTATGCCTTGTGTTGTTCACCCTCTGCCTGTTTCAAGAAGTAGAATTCTTTGCATTTCAGCTGTGGTTTGATGGTTGCCCTTGGTTACCTGTGTTTGTTAATTCACACACTGAACCATAATATTTTAATTAATAACAATTTTGATATTTACCATTCACAGCATATGGTCACCTAAGACAGTTCTAAATAATGTTATATTGTTGAAACTCCCAGGTACCTTGAAAAGATTTAGAGTAAAAAATCCTAGGCAAGATTGCAAAATGTAGGAAAACAAAAGACAATTTCCTGTTACATTTCAAAATTGTCCTTTACTGCATCTGATTTTGTAAGCTTAATCCTGTGAAATGAAAAGTTAAAAAGGTTTGGAGAGAATTTAGCAGCTCAGAGAAGGATGACAGTAAATGAATGATTCCTTTCAAATTACTGGTTTTTGTACCTAAGTTTACACTTTCACCTTCAAGAGAGTATGGCTCAATAAGGCTGTTTAGTAATGAACAAGATTTAGTATGATTATCTGATAGTTGCATTCACCCCATGGTACAAAACCTGAAGACTGAAATGGCTCTGGTCAAACTCTGTTTTGTCATCTTAGAAACAATTCTTTCAGAGGTGAGGGAGAGGAGGTGTGAATATTTGTTGCAGAGACAGCTGTCTCATATTTAATTCTTAAAATTGTTAGTGGGTGTCTTTTATTTTTTATCATTCATGGAAGACAAAACATAAGATAAATACTGGAACAGAATCATGCAAAATTGTGATCAGAGTAATGAATAAAAATCTATAAATATGAAATTTTAAGCCTTGTGGTCCATCTCTCAAATTTTTTTTATTTGAACTGTGCAGTGGATCAAAGACATGTCCCCTGAAATATCCCACCTCCACCACCAGTGCTCATTTGCCTGGTTGATTGGCCTGTCTATCACTTCTGTTCATGAGTGTCCTAGTTTATAGGAACAGGAAAGAAGTTATTTTATTCTCTATTACCCAAGAGTATTTCAGCCATATGTGCAAGTAGGCAGGTGGGCTGAGATGTTCAATCCCAACCCATCTCTTCTATTTATATGGTTTATTAAACAGCTGAAAGGTTTGGAATCTCTCATTTCGTTGTAAAATCCATTTCTCTGCATGAACAATTCACTATAAATTAAATACAGCCTTCAGACCCTGTAATATAATTCCACTTGTTCCCTAAAATTAACTCTTTCTATTTAAAGAGCAAAGACTGGCATTACACACAAGGAGCTGCCCATCAAAATTGGCAATGAATGAATCCTTCAATGGTGTTTTTCATAAATGATAGACAATGCTGGCACTGTACCATTAAAATAATAAATATACAAAATTTACAAAGATCAAGAACCTTTCAGAAGAAGCTAGATTAAATTCTTAAGACAGAACATATTTCATAAAAGTTAAATGTTCTAAGGACTGATTAGATCAAAAACTGAGAAAGGGTTTCTAAATGCTGGGATGATCTGACATCAGAAATGTATCATTACTCTGTATTTGTAATGATTTCTCACTCATTGTCTATCTCTCAAGTTCTGCTTGAAGCCAAACCAATGCAGATCTTATCTATTTTGATTTGCAGCCTGCAACACTGAAGTGAAGACAGAAGAGAAGGCAATGAAACTTCATCTAATTGGTTGTGGTAAGAACATGTGGCTAGGGAAGCCTTTGACTGGTGGTGGATACTCAGTGAACATAAAAGGGTAAAAAAAATAAGAATACATAAAGCAAAGAACAGACACAATGTAAAGATAAATAATAGTATTTTATCACTTACCATAATATTTCATTTTCATTAGTTACTACTCTATGCTAAAGTATGTGTGAAATTTGTCAAGCCCTCTGAAGGACATGATGATCTTCTATGCAGAGCAGATTTCCCCACTCTGACCTGATACCTTTTTCTCATGTTAAATAAACCCATTTTAAGGTTAAGAATTACTAAAAGAAAGAATTTGCTGTTTGTTGCTCCCCACCCCACCCAAGATTATCAGTGTCTGAAGTGTACATATCTCTGCTTCTCACTTTTCCATGTTTCCATACTGTAACTTGTAGTTACAAAACCAGATAATTGTAGTTGTACCTACATGCAAGAGGAGATAAAACTAAAAAGTTAAGAAATTGAAATGCAAAATTTTGCTAAAAGAGAAAATGAAAGAAAGGACTGATCAAGATAATTGCTCAGTATTCGTGTCTTTATTATGCATATTAATTAAAATAAGGGCATTTTGCTAAGCAGCTTTTGTGATGTTTATTATACTGTTTTAACCAATGTCCTTTTTTCTCACAACTCAAGCAGGGGCAAAAAGTGGTAGACTAACTATCCAAACTATGAAAAAAAAATTATTTAGCATGGCTCTTCTGCTTTAAAATTTTGCTATTAGGATTCACAATGACATCACATAATAGGCTAAAAAGGCTCTTAAGGACACAACCTCTTCTTTTGCAAGAGAAAAGCATATGTTTGAAACTACTTTTGCCTTGCATATACAGACATTTTCCCTCTACTACTTTTGAAAACCATCTCCTGTCAAAAAGAGTCAAAACTATTCAAAAACATGAGAAGTGAAATATACTAGACTCCTCTAGTTCTGCTTAGTGGGATGTGATTTACCTCAGTCGCAATTTTTTAATTTACTCAGAAATGCTAGTTAATAAGGATGGATAAATTCCAGATGATAGGAAAAGATTTATGTAATAAATGAGCTGGGGACATAATGGTATTGTAAATAATGGACTCTATTTATACATAATTGACTTGAGCCTCAAAGATCCTGGCTCCCTAATTCATCCAAGATTAATGAGAGACATTAACAACCACTCAGATTACAAAACTCTTGAAAGAGTGACAGGAACAAGATAAAAATATCTTTTCAAGTTTTTTTTACCACAAAAAATATTATCCCCAGGTGCAAGTTAGTCAAACTGTCAAACAAAACTGATGCATTTGTTTTCAGACTTGTTTTCTGATCTTGTCTGAATTGAAACGTGCTGAATTAATTCTCCCATTTTATAAAAACAATGCAAAAAAGAAAAATGAATTATTTAATAACGAGGATGGATGATAATTTCCTTATTTTTCAATTCATTTTGCGAATAGAAGATTCTATCTACAAATTATTTCCTCTACAGTTGTTATTAGTTTTTAGAAAACTTTTTTGGGACATAAAAAGTGCATTTTGTATTTTCCATTACAAATTGCTAATAGTTTTTTACAATGAAAATTGTCTAAATTTTACATTTGTATTAGTTTTATCTTTTTCTGTCCTGAAGCAGTGAGAAGAAATCACAAATAGTCTCCATTGCATGGAACAGGGAATAACTCATCACCTCTTTCAGAAAGCTGAGGAATCCTGAAATATTTGTGGGAAAAGAAAAAAGTGTTCACAATTGAGTTTAGCTTATTTAGACATAGAACTCAGATTTATTATGGAAGTAGCTTACAAGGGGAGATGTTTTTGGATAATAGGTGACATTTCAGTGAAGTAGAAATCAAATAACACAATGCTTTTAAAATTGTTTTTTTTGGACTTTTCATCCTCAGTGTTTCATACCTAGGAGGTTTGCTGATTAACATTTCAGAACAGATTCTGAATATTTATTTTGTGATTGTCTCTGTTATTCCTACTGTTTCTTGGTGGACTTTCTTGGAATTTCTGTCAGAATTCCTTAGGGATGCATGAGTTCATTAAGATATCACTTTAAGTTTTATTGCATTCACCCTTGTAGGTAAACTGATCTGAACACACAACTCAGATTAACAAACAGCACACAATGACACATTGGAACATGGTTTGGGTCAGTGGGTCAAACTTCTGTCTTGCTTTGTCTTTTCATTGGCCTCCTTTAAATATAGCTAATATATAATTGGATTAGCATTTCTCATCTGCTTAAAGGCAAAACCAGGCATATTCCATCAATGGGTGTTTGTCTCACATAAATTTAGAAGATTTTGCTGATTAATTTATTTTGTGCCAACATTTTTAATCTCATAGTGTAGTATGTGCCCTTGAGATATTGGAAAGAGCAGTCTCCCTTTCCCCTAGACTTACATGTCATCAAATCAGATGTGTCACTGACTGCAGGTCAAATTTGCAAAGCCTGCACCTGCACACAATGATTACACTTGCTGAATTAATCATATCTGCATTAGTTTTTGCTAATGAATTGCCAAATAATTGCATACATTTTGTGGCCATATAACTACTTGATGTTAATGACATTCAACTGTACATTTGCTTAGTGAAATTCAAGAATGGCATTAGAACATGTAAATACCCATATTTCTTGCTTTTCTTAAATTTAAAATGTGACATTATAATATGCATAGAACATGAGTGGTATTTTTATAATCCACTTATAGACACTATTTAGTAATACTGGTTGAATTATTTTTTTTAAAGGCATGTGCTTTAAGACATTTAATAGGAAGGAGAAATGCTGAAAGATAAACCTGGATAAGGCTTTTCCTAGTCTCCTTTTTATTCTAAAGTAAGAGAAAACTTAATTGTTATTGGTATAACTTTGTAGCAGCCTACAGAAATCATCTGAGGAGTAAACACTAACTTGCCACATGTTTGCACCTTAGCTTTTGCAGTGGAGGTTTTTATTTCCCACTTTATATGAAATAAATGGCTACTGGAATGCCATGAGCCCCACATCCACCTATCACTGAACAAAGGCCCTCACGGTTCACCAGTGGGCTGGTAAACTGACACTGGGCAGTGGTGACTTTGGCTCACTACCACCCAAAGTGAAATTTGAGCCAGGTGACCTAAAGTCTCCATGTTTGTCAGATTTCTGAGTCATCTGTTTGTCTTTAGAAATCTGAGTGTGGTTTTATGTATTTATTGGAAATAATGGTGGCATTCCTTACCTACGTGATAGGATGCAGTGTACACACAATTCATTCAAAAGCTAAAGCTATCAGAAAAAATTACTGAGGTTTTTCTTGCTTTGTTTCTTACTCTATTATCAGTAAAATATAACATGATGGATACATGGTGTAAAACATATCAAACCACTATTGCACACATTATCCAAAGAGCAGGCAGAGCATATTTTCCTTGTTAAGTTTAATCTTATAATGTTGCATTGTAAGTGAAAACAATTGACTGTGCATAAGTGCACTAAAGCAAATGCACTGTGGTGAACCATTTATTACATTTAATCAAGTTTGAGGGACATCTGGAATTCTCTCACAACTAAATCAGTGAATTACCATTTTTTGCAGACAAATGGAAGAAAAGTAAGGAAAAAGAAGAAGGAAAATGCACACTATATGACCAAATGACTTGGAAAACATATTTTTACCTTGACATCCACAAAGACATCAATAAAGGTCCAAACAAGGTGTCAGTTTCTTTGCCGTTTGTTTTCTAGTGTTCTTTCATTCTTATGAAATTTTTTTTCTTGCATTCTCAAGAAAATAATTTACAGCTATTTTGAATTTTCATTTTAGAAGTAGTATGAACAATGGAATTAACATTAAATTATGACTTTGCCCTGAGCACTTGGAGGTGTATCTTCTGCATCTTTATTGGAGTCTGAGAGTCTCTATTGTCTTTGCCACCTGCAGCACTGCAACCCTAATTTGCACGATATGTAAATTCCACTAATATCTTATTTGGAAGCAAAAAAAAAAAAAAAAAAAAGAAAGGAAAGAAAACTACTGAGTGGAATTTTTCTTTTATTTTTCCTAAGCCTCTAACTGGCAGACCTAAGATATAGCCAAATCTTTAGCTGCAATTATACTACGTCATTTTATGTAGACAAAAGGGCACTTCATTATAGGACAAGACACTCCATTAGTGAAACAAATGCCTCTTTGTTTCTCTTGTTAGAGGTTCTAACAGCCATCATGCAGAAACTGTATTTTTTATATCCTTTAGTACTAGAATCTGTTTTTTTGAGTACTAGAATCAAGAGTTTGAAACTTTCTTTAGGACCATTTATTTTAACGTTGTTGTCAAGTTGTCAGGAGATATTGACAGCCAGGTTTCACTGACATAAACTGGATAGATTCAGCATAACACAATGGTTTTTTTCCTTTGGGCAATAGAAAGACTGGCAATAACAGTTTATTCTACATATATTTTTTTGGTTTTTTTTGCCCTTTACAAGTAAGCCTGTATGTTAGGTAAAATGTCTGATTCATTTTTAATCTTATGCATTCAAAATATGTATGTAAAAGTGGGTTTATACATGAGAAAAAATGGATAGGATATGGAAATATCACTTCGATCTGTTACATAATTAAACTTTTGTAAAATTATCTTGTGTTTTCAGATTGAAGTATTTCAGATAGTTTTATAAATCGAAAACAACCCATGTAGAGAAAAACTAAAAATGCAGATAATTTGAGCTTAAAATATTTGCATTTGTTTAATTTAAAAGGTCTTAAAAAATGCATTACAACTATAAGATTCTGACAGAGTAGCAACTTCCTAGTGAAAAATACTTTACAGAGCCCCTCATTTTATCTTTCACCTTCTGTTATATCTTAAAAGTGTATACAGTAGTCAGGACTTAGATATTAAGTCCAAATAGCTTGAAACCAACCAGATGTCATCATACTAAAAATAAAATTCACAGGGAAAATAAACATTATTATTTATTTATTTAAATTAAAATCTAACAATCCAATGATCTTAGATTTGTTATGTCCTTGCACTGCCTTTAATAGTCTCTGCTTTGCTTGTAAATTAGAGTTGTGAAATACTTTGCTCTCCTGCATATGCTTAGAGCACAGTCAGACACTCTGCTGATTTAGTTCAGGCAGGTTATGAAGGTACTGACATCTAGACCAATGCTAGTATTCTGTGAGCTAAGATGCAGGAGTTGACTATCTATAGATTCCCAGACCATTTCTACACAAATCCAAAGGTTTTAATATACATGTGGAAAGAGATCAACATTTTAAATTTCACTGGGTATGATTTGGCTTTTTTTCTGCTAGAAAATTAATTTAAAATTATTGTTACTATGCCCAAAATTAGCTTATGATCCTTTTGGAAAACTTTTTAGCTCTATATTCTTTACACATTGCATGCACAGAAAGCATATGACTGGCAGGTCATGATGGATTCTAAAATTGTTGACCTACAGAATAATTTATCCATAAATTCAGATTCTTTATCTTCTTCTGCATTGCTTCATTGTACTTGGGGTTATAAATCTGAAGAACTTTGTCATATAAGCACAGAAAACTCATTTCATAAACACAAGGAGAATTTGGGGGAGGTGAATAAAATAGGTGCAAGGTTTGAGAATCATTTAGAAATATTCTGACCAGACAGAAACAGTGAGAATAAGACATTGAGCTGCAAAATTAGGAAAGAAGAAAACCATAAATATAATATATACTCAGTACTTTAGAGACAAGGAGACAGGAATAAAGATTACTTTTTTTTTTTTGGTGGAGAAGATGGTAAAATTACAAGTACTTGTCACCTCAGTCATCTGACACATTGCAGTACTTGTCTATCAAAAGTTTATGTATTTGAGCAACATGTTTCTAAGGTAAGGAGTACAAATGCTAAGAGATAACACAGTGTAAATCTGCCTCTGTTTGGTCTTATTTCATTCTTCTGTGAGATGGCTCTACATAATGCTTCATGAAGACATGTACTTCTCTTGTTCAGCTGGAGTTCAGCTGGCCCACAGGCTGTCCAGCTTTCCAGTCATGTATGGACTTTCCAGTCATATATTCTGGCAAGGCATTAAGTCCTAATTTCGTTTCCACAGCATGCCGTTTGCTGATCACTTGCACTACAGGTAGCACAGACCTGATTTGTTTCTACCTGTTGTTCCTTGGAGGTGACTGAACCTGTAAGTGCTCATGTCACCAACATTATACAGTTAGTATGGACTTAAGGATGGGTTCACCTGAGGTGACTGTATATTTCTTTATAAGCCTGTTCCCAAACCACTTACAGATTCAGTGTGTTACAAATGCTTAGACTGCAATAATCAGAGCTAGTGATATCATCCTCTACTAGTGTGACATGAACCCAAAATGAGATATGGTTTTATAAAATGTTGAAAGTTAATCTTCTGCTTGTGACAGAACACAGAAATAGACCATTTGAGTATCTGATTACATGTAACTTCTACTGCGTATCTGGAGGGAGAACTTGAAAAAAAAAAAGAATCATGCTTTTAGCAATGATTCAAGTTGCTAGATGACAGCTTTAAAACAAAGCATTTGGTTAATTGTCTTCAGGAATTTTAATTCATTCTTTGTATCCTGGCGTCTCTTCTCCCACTCGTTATTTTGTGACTTTTAATGTCCTTCATGAATACAAAAGTGAAATATTTGGAGGAGGAGGCAATAAAAGCCACACCATCATTCACAATAGAATATTTTTAGGAAAGCTGCTTGTTTATGAGCTTGTTTTATCCTCCTCTGTGCAGTTAAAATTGCTTTTAATTTTTGAATCTTGTGTATCATAATTAGTAATTGATTTCAGTTTTGTAATATCCTGACTGATGTGATCATCATTCATACACTAAATAAATTTTACACAACAGTCTCCCATAGTAGATGGCACTTCCTCTAGCTAACATAACATTCTATGCCTTTTGTAGTAATCTATTGAAATGATTTCTAGATGTATTGAGCTCATTTTAGTAATCTTTTGCCACAGAATTAAAAGAAATGCAGTTTAACAGGAATGTTCATCATCAAGGACTAAATATGCAGTGGCTGAATTGGTACTAAAGTACAGAAGCCAGATGCTTTGCTATAAGAAAGAGTACATTTCATTATAGATGATGTAGTGGCATGCCTCATTTATGAGGTCTGATTATGCATCTCCAGTTGTTAGAAGGTAACTATGGAACAAGCATTGAAGGAGGACTTGATTGCACAAAAGTGCTAGGAGGAATATCAAAATGTCCCCTCTTTATCCAGTACTCAGAAACAGAGTTGAAGAGGATACTTAGGAAATGCCTTTCATCCCCAGAGGCTGTCACATTTTGTAGAAACAGCGATCATTTCTGATCCCCCTGTGAATGCAGAACCCTTTTTCCGGCAACACTGTGTACCAGAATGCTTCACACATGTGAACCACAGGAGGTTTGGAAAGATGGAAGATAGTACTGAATATGATAGTAACCCTGCCACCTGAGCTGACCCTTCAAGCTTCCAGCTATTACAGCCTTACAGGTGGAGATGTTGAATCCCTTCCTAATCAGCCAGTAGCTAAAAGTTTAGTCCTTATGTCTCATAAGACATAAGAGCCAGTGACATTTCAGCACTGGGACTTAATAACGTACAAGGATATTAATTTGCCTGTGATTCAAATTTAGTGTATTTGCAATGTCTGCTTAGAGTAAGCATGATTTTCCCTGGGTGCATTCAGCCTATATGGGATATGTACAGTGTCTAGTTTTGTTTGTGAAGTCCAAAGGGAAGAAAGTCAAACGGACAGCATCTTGTAATGACTTTGAAATATTCTCTTTACTGATTGCCTTGAGAAAGAAATATCATATTCAATGACTGCAGAGAGAAAACCAAATAGTGAGCACCAAAGACACTCTGCATACATTGATCATTATGCTATACTTCTCAGGATATCTTTAATGGTTAAACATGTCTTAGACCTTGTTAAAGCCCAGACATTCTGAACAGCTGAGGCTTCCATTGGTTTTAATAAGAAATTTGTAACTAAATCTGTGGGATCACCACATGTGAAAAAACCTTTTGGTGCTAAAACACTCCATCCCAATTTTTTGTATCCTTTTGGGTCTGGAGGGGCTGGGACTGGAGTAAAATTTAGTTCTAAATAAGATAGCTTCCTTGAACAAATGAGGAAGGGCACGTAAAGAGGACTCATTTCTTCTAAACGTACATGAAACTGGCCTATCACAGTAAGAAACCGCTATACATGCATTGTAAGCCGCAGATGTACACATAGATCAACAGTATAGATTATGTTCTGAGTTGATTTATTTTATCAGAACTTGAGACTGTCTTTATAGAGCAGGACTTAGGGTCCTTATTAACAGTGATGACAATATATTTTATAATATGAAAATGACTGTAGTTACTCACTAAGAATTAACAGCAAAGAAATCTCAAAGTAGCAAAGTGATTCTATAATATTCACAACTGACTGGATTTGAAACAAGAGGTCTTCTTTGGGACTGGTTATTTTTCTAATATTTTATACTGGGGACATGGTGGGTTAGGATGGAAGAGTTTGTTTACCAGAAGTAGGATGGCCTAAAATTAAAGACAGTTCCATTAATAGATGTTACACAAAACCTACCAGAATCTCTGGCCATTAATTTGTACCTTTTAAGTTTTGTTCTAGCAGTGCTAGTAGTTTGATCAAGGCTCAAGTGCATGACTGGGATTCCCACCACCACCACTTTAAACATCAGCTTTATTCAGTGACTTAACATTTCTCTGACTTAGAACATAGAGTTCCAAGGTAAGTGTAATTTATTCCTTTGTCTCTTGGAAGCATTTAAGGTTTAATTTAGTCATGTATATATTATGAAATATTTAGAAGTGTTATGTAAATGTGAAGCACTGTAATGATCCCTAACTTAGTGCTGTTGTTAAGTCTACTTACCTTGCTAAGCTTTAGGAACAACTTCAAAAATCATGTTTTTAGGAATATTCGTACAAGGGTAGTTTTGTTCAAATTTCTTTACATGAACAATTTATGCAATGTGACTCTCTTCATGTGGTAAGGGTAAGTAATTAACTTATTGGGCCTGTATCAGAAGTAAGAGTCCTATATGAATATGAAATTCTGTAATTGGGACGGGAAGGAATAATAAAGGGAATAATAGGAATAATAGGAATAATAATAGGAATCGGGCCAAAAGTAGTTGGAAAAACTGTAATGATATAACTACATGAATTCATAAATTTAATGTATAATTCACTGTAAACAATTTAAATGATTATTCTATCAGTCATGCAATTTTAACATAGCTGGATTTAATCATTAGCTAAACAGAATTAGCTAAAATTTTCAGTTAATATTCTACCTGATATTTACAGTTACTGTGGCAAGAAAACCCATACATGACTAGGTTTTCCCAAAGACTGGATCCCTTATGAAAGTTCTCTGAGAAGAACATTTTCCTTTGAATAATTAAACCATGCATCATGACTTAAATTACAGTGCTACTGATTAAATTAAATCAAGCTTCTCCCATGTTACCGTGTTTCTAAAGATAATTACTATCCTCTCCTAAAGTAGTTTGTCAATTTGAACAGTGATTTGGCAAAGAAAGTTGCACCTGGACTGCTGTCGAGTCTTCTAAGATTTTAGATGTTTGCTATTTATGAGAACTGGGATACTGCAGGTAGGCCTTGGCAAACCCAACCGATGCTTTGTTGTATAGACATTTTTTAGTCCCTTTTTATTGAGTTAGTTGGGTTTGAGTCATTTTCCAAGAAAAATAGAACCCGTTAGAAATCAAGATATCTCAATTTTTCCTGTTATATGTAGTATAAGTTAGATAACTTCAGATTATCAACAAAACCAGATCATTATTCATTATGAACTATAGTTTTTAACTGACAAAAAAACTCTGAAATTGTTTTGTCAGTGACAAGAGATTGTTTGTGGTAGTATGGAGATATAACTTGAAGAAAATTACCCATTAAGAATATGTTCTCAGAGATCAAGAACTGAAAGGAACTCAAAGCCTTAAACCAGCCTATAAACCTAATCATGTACATGATAAGAAATTAGAAAGTATAAGTTTTTTGCAACATAAACAGCGGCACTTCATGAAAATAGGGTAAAACTGTAGCATACTCTCAGTCATCTCACAGTGCCTGTGGAAACTGAAAGAGTTTCAAAGGAATGCTTCAGGCTTAAATGTCTGCAGAGTACCATGATGAGAAGTATGTTCACCAGGAAGATTTGATATACGTCTTCTCACCCATTCTGCACATCATTTAAGTAACAGTTTAAAGAAAAGTTTCTGAATTAAACACAAATCTAAGTCCTGAGCTGATGCAATGCACTTAGGTCACTTCTAACCCCTATAGGCAGAGCTGTTTGTGTAAAACCCTTCTTTTGTCCTTTCTTAATCACCTTCCAGTGAATCCAGTGAAAGTTCAACTACATATTTAAAATACAACATTCTTATCAGGATAGCATGAGACCTTGCATTTTTGATGCCAAATGCTTTATCACGAGATACAGCACACTCCAGAGAGGTTAGAAATGAGTTCTAAATTACTCCCTCAGGGGAATAAACTGATACAGTACCAAAACCTGGGGGCAGGTTGTCATCCTTGACGTAGTATGTGATGGTAGAATATCCATCAGTTTTCTGAACTGAGTCCTCTCTGGCTTCTTTTCTGAGAACAGAGGGGAGGACAACTGTTGGCAGAACTCAATCTAAATTTGTAAGTAGTGAGAAATAACAATCTTAATAATACAATTTCCTTATGTGTTTTTCCTACTGTGATGCAAAATCAGTACAATGTCTTCCTATTATCTTTAAGACTTTTGCATATATTGCAAACTTAAGTTATCCTGTTTGTTTGTGAACTAGAAAAGCATTAATATTCTTAGATTGCTACTATTCTATAAGAAACATAAAAATGTCATGGCCAATACAAAAAGAGAATCTAAAAGAGAAAAACCAGAATATTCCTGTCCTGTGTCTGTATGAACTTTTCCCCTGTCCTTAACATGTACAGAAAAGAAATACATTTTGAACTACCTGGCTACTGAGCTAAGAATCTAGGTATAGATTATATCATAAATGCTTGTAGGTGATGGTTATCTATGATTAGTGCTATTGCATGCTAAGCTGATGTTTTCACTAAATAGTGGCAACAGAGCCTTAGTCAACAATGATGAACATGAACATGCTGCATATCAGGATGTAGTGGCAGAGGAACAATGGCAAAAGGTCTAAAAATAAAGTAGAATGCTGGGGTTTCATAGATTAAAGGGTAGGAATCCACATCCCTATTACTAAAGTAGAGTATTTTGTGCAATTTAGTGATCTTTTATGTCTATCTCTGTCATTAATAGCAAGCTTGGGAGAAAATAATCATTAATTTTAGGAGATTTAACTAAATAACTAATGCGCGTTGTATTCACAGTGAAATGATGGTGTTTTTTTTCTGATAACATTGAAACTCACCAAATCTGTTGCACAGGGCCTTCAGTGCCCAGGCATTTGTAGCAGAATCGCAGAGTAGCTGAGATGGGAAGAGGCCTGTGGAGATCATCTAGTCCAACCCCCTGCTACAGGAGACTGCTCAGAATCATGTTGTGTTGGGTTTTGAGTATCTCCAAAAATGGAAGCTTCACTTTTTTGGGCTGCTTCTTCTAGTGTTCAAATATCTTTCCACACAGAAGAATAAGCATGTGTGAAGATCCTATCACTGCTTTTCCTAGTTGCCCATTCTTTTTCTTTTCAATTGCTTCCTCCTTTTCATTTTGTTTGTGTGAGCTGGGTTTGTTAGGGGTTTTTTAAATTGTTTTGGGGTTTTTAATTTCTTTTTTTCATCACTGAAGTTAGTGTACAGTGACAAATCTCTGCAAATAATGCTTAAAATCAAAATATTTTGTGCAATTCCTTCTCTTTCTTGGATATCCTATCATATTATAATTTTTTTGAGAATTAAGTGCAGTGCTGGAAGTCCAGAGTTTGAGCTGTATTTGCAGGTGTGCCACTGAATTACTGAATAATAGGAAAGAAGTAAATTTTTTCTCTGCTGCTTCATCAGGAATTGATAAGAATGGCTGGTTAAAATCTCCAGGAAAGTATTATGTGGAAAACCGCACATGATCACAGTGAAAGCTTATGGCCTATGTTATATTACTTTATGATTTTTACTACTTTGGAAAAGTGCTTTAGGATCTCTGTATTTTACTAACTGATTCATATAGTTTGTAATAGGAAATGTGATAGTGAAATTCAATAGTCTCACCTAGTGTCATTATCTGACATGTTCATAGTTCTGCTAATTCTATGTTCCTTGGAACTGTTTGCAATAATGAATTGTCCAGACTTTTGACTGGTATCACATGATCAGATAGATGCGG
>VZTJ01004808.1:16238-177892 GCA_013397795.1 Orthonyx spaldingii | reverse complement strand
GGGGGGAAAAGACAGCCAGAAAGGACTGATGAGCTATTTGAAAGATGGCTGGTGTGTATCCCTGCTGCTCAAGGTACTGTGATGCTGGTGAATGGAGAATGCCTCCTGAACTGCATTATAGCAAGGAATATCCAGAGCTTAACCTGGTCAAAACCAAACAGACATCCAGAAAAATTTTAGGAGATCATGACTGTAAGCACGACAAACATGGCTAGCAGTCACCTCCTCTATTCCATTATTTGAGTGTGATTAACATTTCACTAAGGAATAGTTAACTGACAAAAATGCAGAAACAGCTTTCTCTCCTTTTGGCTCACAAGATGAAGAGATGGTGTACACTTTTGTTCTTCACAGCTAGATACAGGTATGAAAGAGTATGTTTGTCCAATTAAAAACTGTAGATGACAAAACTGCTGATCAGTGTGGAGTAGCAAACTAAAATCCCATCACTACTTACAATTTCTAGAACACAGAAAGTGATTTTTAAAACCTGTGAAGGACACAATTTTTCATTTGGAATTGTGTGCATTAATTAGATAATTGTGTTTGCAAATGGCTAATTGTCATTAGTAAATTCCATTACCCTATCAGCATATATAATCATTGTAATTATGCACTCAAATGTAGTACATGCTCACTAAATTGTTTAAAACTTATATCTGGCAAGGCCAAAGATATATTTAAGGTAGTCCCTTCCTGTAATTCTTATCACACACCTCATCTTCTACTTTGTATTAATTGTTTAGGACCAAGTTGCATTCTTTACCTCACAAGATAGTGAAAAAATTCTCCTACCAGCCTTTCTTCTAATTTCTTTAAACAATTTTTTGCTCAATACTTAATCTTTTTTTAAAAAATTTTGATTCTTATAAAAATGTGGATGTTATCACTCGCCTGGTGTCCCAGCATAACATACCAGTTCCTTTTGATTTGGGCTGTCAAGATGAACAGTGGAAGGCTTCTCTAAACTCAAAATATGGTTGGTGTTATGCAACTATATAAATCACATATTTAGTTTTTTTCTCCTATTGTATAAAGCTGGTGATTTAGCTTCAATGTCCCTTATGTCTGCACTAAACATTTTCTATAACAATGACTTTCCCAGCACAGAGCCAAAGAATTTCTTCCCATTCTTTCTAGTTCACTTATCTTTCAAATCTTGCTGAAAGTGATAGGTATTCTGAATAAATTAGAAATAAACACTGAACATACCTGTGAATCTGAAATTATACTAATGGACAAGTTAATGCTATAATTGAATCCCTCAAGCAAAAACTATTTCTGAACAATTTTGTTCCTAACAGTGTATGAGGTGAGGGGTGGAGGAGCGGGGTGTTCAGTCCTGGTGTTTTTGTAAAGCCAAAACTCAGCCTTGCATTTATCTGGAATGCAATGCTTTCTGTGAAATATCTTAGTTCCTATTTTATAGACAATAATGCAGGTTCACTACATAGTCTTCAATGTATCCAGGAGAAAACATTGCTTTCTCTTTACCCAAAATATGACTTTCTGGTGAAGAGTTTCATTGTGCAAAACAGCAGAACTGTTGGCCTCAGTCTTGTTCTCATGAATGCAGAAAATCTTTTCAATATTCTGGATTCAAGCCAGAAGTAGTTTGAATTTCTTATACTATAACAGTGTGGAGCATGGAAAATGAGTTCAATGCAGAAGGTTCATTTATAGCACGGATTTCTGAGATGCATGCATTGCTTAGACAAGAATTCTGTAATTCTTGACATTTTGTAATTAATCAAGTCAAGACGTAGAGATATATCAACATTGCAGTTAAAATTATACAAGTAAAATGGGGCCAAATAATTGTATGTATAAATGAGCACTGTGGTCAACTGAATAATTTTTAAGCTGGCTGTGAGTCCCAAACTCTGTGTTGTATGAGGACTTTTTCTGTCAAATATAGATGGAATATATCTCAGATACTGAATGGAGCAGATGTCTGTAAGTTATCTCTGATTTTTGAACCATGTGTACTACTATGAGTAAATGTTCCCATTAAATCAATCACAAGTTGATTAAAAACTTTTATTACTGAGCTTTGAAAAGTACTGTACTGAGCAGAAGGACACAAAATAAGAAAATTTTATTAAAAACTGCATGAAGAGCAGAAAGGAACTGGCATTTCTAAGACTGAAGGACTGTCCTTGACATTTTGGGGAACTGAATTTGTGATTGTAGACTGGATCATGACGATCTTGTTCACTATATCTAGTTCAAAAGGAAGAGTGGTCATTAACTATATAAGTACATAAGAAAATACAGGGGGTTTTTTTGTAATTTAACTCAAGTGCTGGCTTTACCCATGTCATTTTCCCATTGCATCCACAAGATACCACAGATATGGTTTTGAGAAAGCCATATCTGCAGATGAAAAGGTTGTCAAGAGACACACAATAGTGCTGAAAGAAAAGGTCTGTCTCACAGATCATCCTCCAAATAGTGTCTATTTTAGGCTAGCATTAGAAGAGGAGCAGGATAGACTTAGAAAAATTTTCATTGCCCTACAGTGACAATAAAGTCAGCTACCGGTGGAATATAAAGGAAATGAAATCTTTATCTTTTCTAGTAACAAAAGAAAGTAACACAAGAAAAATTTAAGTATGAAAAACCAGAACACTTTGAACAATCTTTAAGGAGAGATGTTTTGGTCCAGATTCTCAATGTTCTTGTTTAACTGAGTCACTGTTTTAAATCAAATGTGCCATTCATATTCAAAATTCTTTTGAAAGATACTCTTTCTTCAACCCATATTTGGTTTGTTCTTGACATTCAGATATCTCACAGGAAAATGCAAGCAAGTTATGTCAGCACAGAAAGTTCTTGGTTCATATTTGCAATTTGATCAGACAGAACACATTAGGACGATCCAACTCTGAAGAAAGGAAAAAAACGAAAGTTGAAAAAATAACTTGAGGAAATAAATTTCATGTAAAAATTTTGTACATCTGCGAGAAAAATATTTATACAATGAATAGTTCAGTTGTAATCAAGTTAGGACAACCACCAATGAATCTGTGCAATTAACAGCAAAAGCAGAGGGTTTTTGGTAACTGAGAATGGTTCAGAGAAAATAAAATCTATTTCACCAAAACCTGAGATCCATAAGATTGATATGAGGTACACTCTTGCAAAGATATTCCATGCCTATGGTTCAAATATTAACAATGAATCTGAAAAAAACGGTGGTATCAAAATATGATGAACACAGTCATGAGAATCTAGTAAGCAAAAAGCTCAGTTTCCAGAGTCTTCCAATGATCATATAAATATGGGCAGAATATATGTACTTATTAAAGTCAAGTACCTGTATTTTGGTGTGTTAGAGACAGAAGTCAGTCCCCCTGACAACACACAATATGTCTAAGACTAAATGTTCTTTCTTTATTGCTATAATGGGTTAGGCATAATAATTTTAAATCCTAAGTTATTGTATACATTTGTATAAATTTACTTTTTAGTGCTGGTGTATTTGACAGAGAAGGAAATATGTGGAGCTGCACTTGTTCTCCCACAAGCTGTCTGTAACAGTTTCTAACTCACTGGTGTTGAGGAGCCAATATTAACACTTTCGATCTGTGTCAGTCAGATTGCTGTGTTGCTGGCTCTGGGATGAACACAAAAATATCCTAAAGACAAAAGGGAAAGAAGATTAGTGAAACCTGTTATCAGTAATGAATGAGGAGTCTTCAAGATATACTGGCAGTTTATCTGAATTTTTATTATGCTGTTGTTACTATTAATATCATTTTAACATTAATATTGGTATAGATGTAACTATAAGATCATGGAAGCAAGTGAAAATCTTGCTGTTCATGCTAGTTTTTGACTTAACCTATTAAGACTTGTATTGTTGAGCTTGAAGAGATGATGGTTCCACTTCTGGCATTCCCCCTGCTTGTTTTATTTACAGTCCTGAAGAGACGATGGTTCTACTGTCGCTGCCGGGGCACTGCCCGATCTCAAGCTGCCCGGTGGCTTGAGTGCGACCTTCTACGCTTGGCTCTCAGCCGAGACCTCTGCAGCAGCCGGGCTGAGCAGATT
Source organism: Orthonyx spaldingii (assembly GCA_013397795.1). NCBI lineage: Eukaryota > Metazoa > Chordata > Aves > Passeriformes > Orthonychidae > Orthonyx > Orthonyx spaldingii. The sequence goes on along the minus strand of VZTJ01004808.1, from coordinate 173,836 downwards.
CTGGTCTCCTTAGCAGCAGCAGCACAAGCAGGTGCAGCTCATCCGAGGGAGCTGGCAGTGTCGATGGTAACAAAGTAACAGCACGGCGGTGAAGGAGCGGGAGGACTCAAAGTAGCAGCAACTCCAGTTTATTGCCCTGAAGCAGGGTGCTACAAAGAGCCGAGGTCTGAGGGCGAGCAGGGGTTTAAAAGGGGCGAGAAAAGGGGCAGTCCAAGGGGCGGAACAAGGGAATAAACCAATGGGGGCACAATACGTAACCGGGGAACATCCAATGGAGCAACAGAGTGGTGGAATACATTAACTTAACCAATCAACAGAACCTGGTAACAGAACCTTCGGGTAACTTATGAATATTAAAACAACTGTGAGGGGACGGGGGAGGAGATGGAACCTGATTGACAACCCTGAGTGGCGGGAAACTTTCACTGCCTGCCTTCCCCATCCCCCTCAGACTCACTGTTCTGAGGGGAATAATTTGAGCACCTAGTTTCTTCATTTAACCACACGGAGAAGGCAGGAGTGGCCGATTGACCCTCACTCTCAGTGACCACAGCCACAGGCTGGGCCACCCCAACATTCCACTTCTGGTATTCCCACTGTTTTTTTGATTTACAATCTAATTGCATCTGATGTCTGTGGTGTGTGGCTTTATTGTATAAGGACCAATGGCTACAGGGACAAGTTCAGTGCTTTTAACACAGGAGTGTGATTTCAAGGGAAGAATAAACAGCAGGAACAGATGAAGTGCTAAGCAGCCAACTGCTAAGACCACTTTGTTGGAATAGTTTTAGCCATAAAAAAAAGAGTGTAGTGAATAAAAACAGTAAAATAATAGAAGTAGATTTCATTAGAATGATCATCAAAGGTTTCTGTGAGACAAAATTGGCATTATTCTTTCAAAAAGATACCAAATACACTGCATCAAGAATAAGATCTTCTCCACAGCAATAGTACACATTGCTTTGATAGATGCTGGGGAGTAATGCTTTGAAGAGCCTGGAGTTGAAAAGTTCAGAAAAATTCTCCCATACTGAGATGTATAGATTTTTTTATGACATTTAATAAGTTTTGCTTTGAGATACATTGCTTTTCTTGTCAACAATATTTTTTTCCTATAGAAAATAACATTTAATAATGCAAATAAGAAAGGAAAAAAAAGAAAAGTAAAATTGGAAGCAGCATGCTTACCTGTGTAATTCTTAGCTGAAAAGTAGAACTTTACTCTTGGGCTTTGAATCTGTCAAGTTACTGATCAAAGATTTTGCAGTTTATAGGGGACAAATTGTTTCAGCTTTCCAAGTCTTAAGATTTCACCAGCAGTGAAGGATCTGGAGCACATATCCTGTGAGGAGTGGCTGAGAGAGCTGGTTAGTCAGTCTGCAGAAAAGGAGGCTCAGGCAGGGAAGGTTCAGGTTGGCCATTAGGAAGAAGTTCTTCACAGAAAAAGTGAGTAGATATTAGAACAGGCTGTCCAGGGAGGTGGTGGAGTCACCATCCCTGGGGGTGTTTAAGGAAAGGCTGGATGTGGCACTTAGTGCCATGGCCTAGTTGAAATGGTGGTGTTTGTTTATAGGTTAGACTCGATGATCTCAGAGGTCTTTTCCAACCTAATTGATTCTGTGACTGTGTGATTTCTTTGTAAAACTAGCAATATTTACTTTGAAATGTACTTTTTGCAGTATTTCCCCAACCCCTTTTCTTTTTAAGAGCTGCAATGCAGTCATCTACTGGGTTTGCTATATAATTTTAATATGATGCAGTGAATATAATGTCAATTTTATCAATACTATCAGTATGGGGACATACTGGGTAAAACCAATTTGTCTTGCTTTTGCCCTGCCCCATGGATAGGAATCATTTCTGAAAAGTGAAAAATAAAAATGCAATTTTCACATTATTGAGTGGTTTTATAGTCTTTGTAAAAGTATATGATAATGAACATCACATTTTGGGAATTAGCAATGTAGAGGTCTATACAGGAGGAAATCTCAACAGGGACATGTTGAAACATTTTGTTTTTGACAGCATTATGGAAAGGACAATAAGAGCAGAAACATCAGCGCTGGCCTTTACCACTTTTTATCACTTAGAGAACTCCACCACATCCTACCTTTTAACGCTGAGAGCAATTTGGGTGGTCAAGAATGGTGTGCCAGGGACAAAGAACAGCAAACTTACAATATCAGTTCTGTGATTACGAGGACATCATTCTGCCCTCCACCTTTCTTGAAACAAAATAATCACATGAAAACCCAGAAGTAATTTGGAAAATTTTTTTATAGACAGACTGAGCAATACTACAGACTTTCCAAGAGCCAAAAGCACATTCTGTAGGGAAACAAGTTACTGTCAACATAAGATTAATTTCCTTTGAGCATCCTCTTTTCCCTTGAGAAAATAAAACAATGTGGTTGATATTGATTCAAAAGCATGTTCTTTTTGAATAGCATTTTAAAGTTAGAGCTACAAAGGCATGTGTAATTAGTTAGAAGAATAAAGTGAAATTTTGAATGGAAGACCTTCACGCAGCTGGGAAGAAATAGAAAAAGCATTTTTTCATATAGAACAATGAGTTTTATAAAAACCTTGGTTTAATGAACGGATCTGAGCAAGTGATTCACAGCATATAATTTACTTGACAAGTTAATTTCTTTCTCATCATGAACCAAAACAGAGGCATGTTTTTTTGTTTTGGAAAAGGTAATAATTTATTTTTTATTATTATATAATCTTTTAACTGTACAAATGATTACAAGTTTTCAGGGAGTGCGAAAACTGTGTTTTGTACTCTGATATTTCAGTATTAAGTTATGATTACATCTTATAAATTGCATCATATTCCTTCTGTTCCCTGAATTTTTTAAGATATCTCTGAGATATCTGTAGTCCTTTGTTTTGATAAACATCCCACTTTGACTTAATACAGTTAATTTCAGTGCAACTGCTCCCATGTGCAAGTATTTAACATTTGATGTGTGAGAAAACAGTGTAAAACTTCCTGTGTGGGGTTTGGGTCTTATCCAATGGAAATCAGTGAGAGTTTTTTCCATTGATTTCAGTGGCAGTGGATCACTGTTCCTGTGAGCATCTTGATGAGTGAAAACTTAAGTGCATGAATGTACATGGGTCATGAAGACAGACGGGCTGTGAAGAGAGTTGAACAAATACTTAACAGAATTTTTCTTAGGAGTCAGATTGATTAATTGCCTTGAGTGGCCTGAAGTTTCAGTTGGTTAAGATTTTTTGCTTAAGTCCTTCTTAAACTTGATGCTTGCTATTCTATGCCATCACTGATTCATTTTGCTTCAGAAGTGGTGAAACTGCGAAATAGGAAAATCTCCCTCAGCATGTGACCAGGACAGTCTTGATTTCAGGGAATTTGTCAGTCTCTCTTATCACACAATATAGTTAAGCGTGTGGGTATGAGGGCACTTGGAAAGGAAGAAGCAACTTTGTTTCCACACAGAATGATATTTGTCCAAATTTTATAATATCACTGGAAAGAGGCAATCCAACTATAAGCTTTTTGGAAGGCCTTGTTCTTCCCATTTCACTGGGAGATGCTGCTACTCTTCATGTAACATTTCTTTTTTTGGGCTTGGATAATAATCGGGGGTAATATTTTAGCCCAGAGTACTGTGCGCTGGCTGGATAGGTAAGAGAGAATTTGCTTCCAGGCAGATTTGACAAGTCCTAACAGAAGACCTCTTTGTTATGTGTGATTTTAACATACATTTGAATCTTTAGAAAAACATGAAATTCTGGGTTACATTTTTGCATAGATTTAAAAAAAAAAAAAAGGTACAAGATTAAATACTACCAAATATTTGTTATCATCATGTAATATCTTCTTAAGTATGATTTTATCCTGTTCATTTCATTTGCAGAGATTTAATTATAAATGCCTGGTAACAGATGGTTTTGTGACATTTGATGAGGCTTTCAGTGACATATATCTGAAACGTCAATAGTCAGAATTGAAGTGCACTGGCATCACACCATGAAGTAACTTCCACTGCACCTCTCTGCCTTATACCTAACAAATCATTGTTTTTCTGTGACTGTCATAGACATTTGAGTTGCTTACAAAGTTTAAAAGAATAAAAAATGTAGCTTAATCATTAAAAATTAATGGGATTATGTAAACCCCATAGTTCTACTTATGCCACTTGAATGTGAACAGAAAGTTTAACACACCTGGATTTATAAAATAACTTTCTTGGTGACTTTTTCAGAGAGTGTCACTGAAAAAGACTGTATGTGACTGACACATCATGTCCCAGGAGACTTAGTTGACTGGTATTTAAACACATTCTTTAGATAAACCAAAAGAGGCTGCTTTAACACCTGCTATGGACAAATATTTATGTACTCTTTATTTTCAAGAAAAGCACATATCTGCTGCATGATACAGGTTAGCTGGACTTTCTCCAATTCCACTTCATTCTTTACTTAGAGATGAAGTTCTAAAGAGTCTTGCTGGAAAACATGAAGTGCTCCAGTAGAGACTGATCTCAGTATCTGGGAGAGGAATGTTTCCTTTTGTTTCCGTTCCACTTTGTGCCTCAGACTAGTATCATCACCTTTAGTTTAAAGCACATTTTTTGTCAGGTGTAGTCAAAACATAAGTCATGGACTGCATGGATTTACCTGAATAAATAATCGGGAAAGCACTTTGTATCTAAATACTCTTACGAGAGCAGGAGAGTTACCACTAAACCACAGAATGAAATAACAAGAACCTGAAGACAGAATTTTCCCAACTCTTTCAAAGAGAAAAAAAGATTTTAAAATTCTTTAATCTTCCTTGGAAACTGTTTACTTGAGTCTTATTAAAAAATACTGATATATAAGAGATTAGCTCAGTTGATTAGAGCATGGTCCTAATAAGACCAAGGTTGTGAGTTAGATCACTTTATCGGCCATTCACTTGGGAGCTGGACTCAATCATCCTTTTGGGCCCCTTTCAACTGAGACTATTCTGTGATCTGAGACTTTTTATCCTAAGTAGCTCTTTGTAGAACTTCTCTCTCCTCAAAGTTAGAAGTTCATTCCTAATAGCTTTTCAGAACTTTTGCAGCTAATTGGATTGGTCTTTTCATTGTCAACAAAGATTTCAGACTGAGAAATCAGCCTCTACTATCTCAAATATTATGGATACTATCATCATGATACTTGAGTGCTAACAGATCCAGCTACAACATTACCAGAGGTTGTCCCTGTCTCTTCAATAGCAGAAATACCTTGGTCCAAGCATAACCTGAAACCCTCCATCATTTTTCCGTGTAGATCCAAACCTCATTATTACCTTCACTGCTAAGAAGTTCATCCTGTATAACTGGCTGCATGTGTAGTCAGCTGTGAATGTTTTCCATTAGATTTGCAGTCCAAACTGCTGCTGCAATTCTTGTTCCCACTTCAGTAATGAAAACTGAATCTGTGTTTGAAATACAAATACACTTAATCTAATTGCAAAGTACAAACTATTATTGTATCATCTCTCTTGATCATGCATGTTAACAATTGGCGTCTTCACTTTACCAGACCAGTGTTATAATCTCTTCCTGGTCTATTTTCACATAGGTAGCTATTAGTAGACAGAAGTTTCCAGTAATGGCACCTTTTTTTTGTTGTTTTTCTGCCACTAACAGACTAAGGACATACAGAAAAGAAACAAAAATACTGCAAAAATTTTCAAAATAATGTCAAGATTCCTACTTCACTTCTTAGTTTGCAGAAGTTGTGTTTCCAGCTTCTATTATAAATTATTTGTATGTTTTTTAAGCATAAAAGGTATTTATTATTGATTGTGCTATGGTATGCACAGTCATAGCATTCTTTAAAAGAAAGATTATTTAAATTGACCTATGTAAGATGTTTACGATAGTTAAGCTTTAATGGAATTTAACAAAGTAACATTTGAGCAGCGTTCACTGGGATAAAATTGTCCTGAAGATTTTTAAATCAAGTTACTTCAGGTTTAAGTAGTTTTAGTAGGAAATTTGCCTGCTAGCTACAACAGGGAATTTTAAGTCAATAGTATTCTTAGATTTTGTTCTCAGTGGCAAGTGCTCTGTTTCCAGCCTGATTTCACTTTCATGTCTCAGGTGTTGTTTCTGTGTGAAATCAGTGTAATAAAAACTTGCTACAGTCTTAAGTGTATCATGAGAATTAACGCTTGAAAATGAGATATTCTCCACTGACTGATCAACGTATGTTTATTCACTCAGTAGCAAACACACAGCTAATGAAAGTGAAACACTGCCGAGCTCCTGAGTGGGTGCTGTCCTGGAGCCAGAGAGAGAGTAGGAGCCTTGCCATGGGTGTCCACATGTGCAGCAGATCAGCCTCTGGCAGCAGCAATGTCCCTGTGACAGCTCAAAGGAAAATTCTGCATCTTTGTTGAATACCATCATGAAAAACAGAATAAAATTAAAGGCTTCTTTACAGTATTTCTTTTGCTTCAGATATGGAAAATGCCAAGTACAATCTATTTTGATCAAGCTGTCAAAAATTTATGCCATAGTATTTGACCATGAGATCTATATGCAGAAAACCTGAGATGTATCTCTTCTTAAAATGCTGTTGGCAGCTTTATCATTTCAAATAACTGACAGGGTACTTCACAATAATTTGTTTTTATCTGCTTATAAATTTTATCTCTTTATATGTTACCTCTTTTATTTTTAGTCAAGCAAAAGAACCAGCTTGACTGATTAGATGGAAGCTTAAAATATATAGCTTGAATGCTTTTCATCAAAATTATTTGTCTTTTCACAGGACTTTCTTCACAAGGAAAGCTTTAACCAAAAACAGGTCAAGCATCTCTATGTTCTAATTTGAATGGCTGGTCACATTCTTTCTTTGTAAAGCTTTATTTTAGCACTCTCCTTCCTTCTTCTTTTCCAAAATTATTATGCCATACTGTTGAAGCACCTGCCATGTTGATTTCATTTCAGTGTTGGGTGAAAATAGTTCTAGTTCTGTGAAATGATTCATACATGCACAGAGTTTTTAAAGCACAAAAGGTTTCTTAGAAATGAAAGGTTTTATGTAACTGTAATCTCTCATTGCAACGAAATGTAACTCAATCAAGAAGAAAACAAATCTCTCTTTCTCTTTCTTCCTGAAATTTTTCTCAGAGTTCACATTTCTGGCACAACTGTACTTAAAGATAAGCAACTCTTAGGCTGAGCCCAAATTATTATCTGAAATCAAGTAATGAGATCCTTCCATAGCATATGCAGCAAATAAGTGTATGTCAAAACAAATGCCTGGGAAGTTTTCAGTGCTAATAATTTTGTTAGCATTTGCATGAATACCTTAATATAAAACAAACAAACAAAAATTTACAACATCTGTTCCAAGAAAAGTATGGTTTGGGTTTTTCTTGTGGGGAGTTTTTGTGGTTTTGTTTTATTTTGCTTCTTTTTTATCTTTTAGTATTATTCTGTCTGGAGAAAATTTATGTTTTCTTTACAGTGAACCTCAGTGTTCGTTGCACATGTTTTAAGAAAAAATATAACTACTGATTCTACTGACCTTGAATAAAACTGGTTTATACCTTCCTCCTACCTAATCATTTAAGCAGGGCCTAGGTTTGGAGCACAATTCCTCCTCAGATCTAATCTTAAATGTCCAAGCTGCTATCTTGAAATCAGGCTAAGCTGAGACTTGTATTTCCTCCCAGTGAGCTTATCTTCAAGTCTGTAATTTCATATATGTCTGTATGTTCTGCTTGAAATAACATTCGCATCATAGAGGAATTTATTTCAACAAAACCTCTAACTCACAGTAGGGGACTGATTTGCTGTGTTGTAGGGCACAACAGTTTGCAACAGTAAGGCAAAACAAGAGATTGTTTTCTTGTCTAGGCATTTGCTCCTAAGAGATCTTTAGTTTCATTGATTATCTCGTATTAGAGTTCCGAGGCGGGTTGTGAAATGACAGACCTGGCAGAATAGAGCCAGAGGCACTAGGAATACCTTAAATAACTAGGGCCACTTCAAAGCTAACATCATCCTACAAATAAACTTAATGAGATGATATGCCTAAGGAGTCAGAGATTTTTAAATACTTGACTGACACTTCCTTGAAAGTAATTTATTTTATAGATCTCAATCAACTGCAAGTTTTTACTTTTTATTTCCTCTTGTTCTGATTCTTCTCAGATTAAAAATTACAGAAAACCACCATTAGAACACATATATCCAAATGCAGTGGCCTGATTAAAAAGAATTTTAATAAATCAAGGGTTATACACTACAGCTGTTTGACTGAGAACTGTTTTAAACATATTCAAGTAAAAAAAAGCGTTACTTTCATGTAATAACATATAGTGAAATTTTGAGAAATTTCAGTTTGAACAAGGAAGAACTTTAAGAAGCCTGAAAACAAAAAGCGTTTTGATTACAGTTTCGGGTAATACCTTTGTATTAATTGTATTAAGACAATTGTATAATTGTCTTAATAAAGGATACCTTTTTTAATAAGACATAAATAAGTGTGCATTCATCATAGAGTTATTCAGTACCAACACTTCCATTTTACAAAGGATTTGCTCTACATGCAGAATAATTGAAGAGAATATAAGAAATAATTTTATCAGCTCTTGAAAGGAGGTGGGCAGGAGAAGAATATTTTCTTCTTCCAGGAGGTGTCAGAAAGCACCCAGAGAATACATACAGCATGGTTCTTCTGCTTATTCCTGAATAATACTGAATTTACTGTGCATAGACATGCAGTATTACAGTGTACATAGATTGTAGCTCTTGCCAGACATCCATAAGAGCAGGATTTCTGAATGTCCAATATCTGGGTAGGAGGTTCCCATCTGCAAATGTACATAGAGAAATCATAATTCACCTGAAAAAACAGGATAGGTCTGGGAAATGTGGATGTTTGTTTTATGTCTGTGTGAGCCCAAGTCACACACAAAGCACGACTGAAATCAGAATGGTCAGCACAAACATAAACCATGCAATGTTTCCAAATAAAAACCTGCCAGTGCAAAGTTAAAACTGATCCTGTGTGAAAGAGTGACCATTATAAAGCAAAGATAAAGGAAAATGAAAATAATTCCTGAAAAAGCTTATTGGGAAGGGAAAAGAATGTGTAGCTGAATGAGTTGCTGTGACTAAGAACACTGCCTGAAACACTGGAACAGCAGATAAAGATGCCTGAGGATTATGACCTACTAATGAATGAAACTGGAATATGATAACATGTTTTTACATCCTAAACCAATATTAACATTACACAGCTGAGAACTCTGGCATCCACACACAGCACTGGAATCATAAAAGACTTGCTAACTAGAGACAGGCTTATTTGCAGGACATGTGATTAAAGCCTGCAAGAGGGATTGTAGAGAAACAGATCTAACTCCACAGAAATGTCTTTAAACACCAAATATAGCTGAAACGTGCAGAGAAATGCCCAAAGCGGTGTTCAGAGAAAGTACACATAATTAAAATAAGAAAGTCCAGACAAAAGACATAACAGATGAAAAAAAAATAGAACACTTGCCAATTTCAATTTATAATATACAAGGTCAGGAAACTATGGGAAAGGTAAAATTAAGCGCATTTAGTTCACAGGAAATTTTACAAAAATTATATGGAGAGTATAATCAAATGCTACTTTCAAGATGGCAAATGAAAACAAACTTCAATATACAGGGTCTTAGGACCCAGAGACTTCTAACTAAGAAAAGGGGCATTAGAAATAATGCTGAAAACTCTTATGAAGAGGAAAATAATTTTAGTAAAGCTGAATCTCTTCAAAATGCTGTGCTGTAGAAGTGAACTGCCAATCATGCAATGCCATAATGCAGCTATTACATCAACAGTTAATTTAATTGCAGCTGGATGGTGAAGTCTGTTGCAATGCAATCCAGACACAGTTACAAAGAGCAAAGCTTGCCTGGAGTAATCTGACCAGGTGCTCTGGATGTGCGACAAAATTGTTCTGAGACCACTGAGTGAAAACCTATTGTTGATAAGAAACCTTTAAAAAGCAAAATACTGTGATTAAGGGATCTTATTAGGCAAAGCAGAGGTAAACCACAGAAACAGATGTTTTAGTATAGTGCTAAAACAGAATGGGAATAGCACAGTTAGTTCAGTTCAACCTTCTAACACAGTATGTAGGGTATATTTCAAGGAGCTGAAAACAGAGGCTGAACCAGAACTAAAAAATGTCATAAATTTATTGGGAAGAGGAGGAGAAGCAGTTTTAACATCCCTTTCATTGTTAGTCTCCTACCACTACGTCCTACGTCTCTGATGGCATGTGCTTATAGTGAGGAATTTCACCTTCTTTCCTTGTGAGACACAAGGGCATATTGTTCTCGAGCTGTAAGCTCATGGGATGATCAAAGGCAGCCCCTCGGCAAGACCCAGCTGGGAAGGGAAGAATTCAGGCTTGTTCCTTCTTTTGTTCTTTTGGAAGTTTCTTCTGCTCGCAACAAAATTCCTCTGTGTGTATTTGTAACTGTGTATAGGTAACATATCCATATGCTATTAGGAAACGCAAAACTGAATTACAATAAAGACTTTAAAATGGCAATTATACTTCTTCCTCCTCAAAGTTACACCTGTTATAACAGATGCCCAAAGTTACACCTGTTATAGCAGATTCCATACATTTATTTTAAGCACACAGTCAAAATATTTCAATCTCTTATGCTGGATAACAGTAAAGAGAAGTATTCCAAAACTCTTTGACTTATCTCAGCAGCTGTTATTAATTCATGTCTTTTAATATCTCTTTTCTAGGAGGTATTTATTTTCGCAGCCATTTAGACACCTATCTACATACCTTTGGAAAACTTGTAGCTTTTGGAAATATACAATGAGGTGGAATTTATATTTGAGAAGGAAAGTTAAAGGACTTGATGTTCTTACACAGATTTTACTTAAACAGCTTAGTATCAGCTTTCCAACTTTCTGGTCTTATTTCTCTCTGCACATTCCTATCGGCATACGTGTTATTCTGAGTGTGAGAATACAATTTGTTCATATATCTGGATCTTTTATTTCTAACTTAACATTTGAATTCAGAACTGTGAAATTTTATTACATTCCTCCTTTATTTTCATACTTCCATCTTGTTAAGCAGACTGTTGGGTAATATTTTTGTCTTTGTTTTTCTGAGCTCTTATTTTGGTCTCTATTGTCAGAAAAATATATCTAATGTTAGTTTATTGTTGTTAATAAGCCATATGGTGCCCATAATGTAGCTCTAGCCAAATCAACAATGAAGAAGCAGGAGTAAAAAGTTATTTCATTCCAGAGTGGTTATGTATAGGATGCTACAAGGTCAGCACTGTGTCTAGTTGAATTCACTATTTTCAATGAAGAATTAAATGATGAATTAGAGGATAGTCTTATTGCCTTTGCAGATAAGAAACTGTGAGTGAATGTATGAGCAACAAAGAGTGGAATTAGAATGAAATCTATATATACTGAAACAGTTTGAAAAAAACAATTAAGTTCAGAGACAATGCCTTGCGAGGAATAGGCAACTAGATAACAAATGAAATTCTTAGGTTAGTTATGTTATGAACTAGATTATGAGTTGAAGAAGAATCAGCAAGTCCATGCTCTTGTGAAGCAGGTAAACTTTCTGCTTTATAGTCCACTGTGGACTATATTGGGTGGGAGGGAAAGAATAAAAAAGAAACAAACACCGGCAGAACAAGAAAAATAGAAGTAGAAACCAAAATGTTCAACATTGTTATCATGTCCACTTCTGGGCTCTGCATTACAAGAAACATGCGCATTGGCCTGAGTGAATACAGAGGAAAACAACAAAAATTGAGAAACTTAGCAAACATGACACTGTTTGAAAGATTGAAAATATATTTTCACTTGTTTCAATAGCAGTTAATAATAAAAAATCTACAAGGACATAAAAGTGTAAAGAAAAACCAATAGTACATTCTTTAGCTGTGGCAAAAAGCAGTAAAGTAAATAAGAAATTTTCTTGGTTGCATAAATGTTGTTCATAAAATATTCGCAAAACTGTTTAATAAAAAGTAGTTTGGTGTCTGCAAAGATTATTGTTGATAATCCCATCCTGGGCAGTAAGGAGGAAAAGAACAACTTTTTCCACAGCACTTGCACAGAACTTCTCCATATTCAAGCAAAGGATGGGGCTGAGACAAAGGTGGGTTTTTTTTGTTTCAGTTGTCTCATGTAGACGAGAGATAGACTGGAGAAATAGAAGAAAATAATATACTCTATAGTTAAAAGAGTTGAAGTCCAAATTAAAAGTCCAAATCAAGAGGAGGTTATGCTGTGAACAGAGCTTTGAAAGTGAAGACAAGAAACTTGGACTTCATATAAAAATGAAGAGTAAGCTTAGAAAACCAAGTACACAAATCAATGACACGGTATACGTCCTTTGTAGTCTTTCTATTTTTTTTTTTTTTTTTGCTGTATATCCTTTAGCTAATGTAAATTCACCACTTAGAATCTTGCTGAGTTGGTAAAGTGTTTTACTATCAGTTTTCACAGCAGCTGTTTCTGTTTCTGGTGATATTACTTACATATTCTCTCTTGTGTCTTGTCATGCAGCTTTGTACCTCTTTTTTGTCCTGTTTTAGACAGATTTATTGCTTCTTTTCCTGGAAGTGTTGTTGGGGAGCTGACATTTACCTTGGCTTTCTTAGCACGGTTCTATATATTTTCATTTATCCAAATTTCGTGTTTGTATGGCTACATAGTGACAAGTGATTCTTGCCAGGAGATGTTAGCATTTAGTATTGATAGTGGCTTTCAGATGTTACAGCACCTGGAAAGTGTTCCACTATCTTATTGTCAAATGCTGCTTGGTCTACTCAGTTTTGTTGTTCATCTTCTGAGGAAGGAGATGAGCACCAGTATCCATTTTGTTTTCTATTGTACTTTACATACTTTTCCTAATTTGATCCCACATTTTGCTTAGATGCCAAGTTCTGTATTATAGATCATAATATCAGTCATCACATGGAAAACTTAAGGGTATTTTATCTGTATATGAAAATAAGTTCCATTAATTACGAAAACATAGTTGTACAATTTTTCACTATTTCTTTTGGCAACGAAAGTGAAAGTTCTCTTAGTGGAGAGTTTACAGAAAAGTGTTGTGGTGCTATGCAGACATGCTTCAAGACATTGCCAAAGTCTTCAGACAACTGAGGGTTTGTTCACTTATCATTCCAAGTATGTTATGTGCAGACACAGCTTTTCTATTTGAAATCTCTGAAAATTGGTTAAGTAGCTTTTAATATAGTAATTGCTTTTCTGCTTTTTAAAATTCAGTACTATTCTTTCCAAGGGGCAGCTGTCTGACCTGAGGGAATTAGCACAATTTATTTTCACTAATAGTGAATGTCTTCTAAAGAATTTCTGGCCAGAAATAACTTAAAGTTGTAAGGGAACTGATACACACACACTTATTGACAGACACACCTACCTTTTGAAATTGTAGGTCTTGTTTAGTGAACTAAAGACTTAGGTACCCAATTTTTCTTCCAGAAATGAAGACATCAGAACCTTGTTATCATGTAGGTTTGCAATGGAATTCTGTTATTTTCCATAGACTAGTTATTAGAATGTGCACCTTCATGTGTTTCTTTACTTTTACTGTAAGAAATTAAGAAAGGTTTTTGGTTTCTGTTTTCCACCTGGTCCTTCTCCTTTGGTCCAACTTGATTAGCATGAAAAGCAGTTAAACCTCTTCCATGGAAAGTGATTAAAAAAAAAAACCCAACAAAACCAATGAATATTAAGTGAAACAGAAAACAGGAAAAGTTTTAAAATTACTGTTCTAATAATTATTAAAAGTGAATGTTAAATACTTGATGAAAGAGTTTGTAGCTAAGTTCTGGTTTTATTTCAAAACTAGGGGTTGTTAAATGAGTTTGTTATAAGCTATGAATGAACCAAAATATAAAACTGAAATTAATCTACCTAGTTGAAAAATGTCTTTGCACCTTTCCCCACTTCCCTCAGGGTCTTTCTTGTTGTTGCCTTTACTGTAATCCTTGGTTGTGCCTGCAAGTGGGAAGCCGTCAAAAATCCTGAAAGAAGCTACATGTTACTATATCTGCAATAGAAGAATAGGACTGAGTCTTGTCCACACTGCCTCAAGAGGTGTAAGCTTAGATTCAAGGTCAATATCAGCACTGGCAAAGCAGACAGTAACACAGAGTGGCAAAATTGCAGGGAAGGCAAATCTCTACCTCAGAGATGAAACAGGCTGGAATCCCCTCCAGATACTAATAGAATTTCTGTCTGACACAGCAGCAGTGGCAGATTTGTTCTTCCAGGAACAAATTACTTCAGCTAGCTTGAGGGACTGAGACTTCATTAGATCCTTGGACCCAGTTACCTCCTCCTCACCTCTACTTACCTGTCCACTGCTTTTATTGTGGCTTGAGAGAGACACCCTCCACTTAGCCTGCTGCTGCAGTAAAGATTACACATCACAGTGTGGTCTCTAGTGCTTCTTCAATATAGCCCTGCTGTGACAGGAGTTTTTTACATGAGATAAGCAAAGGAGAAGAGTATGACAGAAGGCCAAAGGTGTAGTTAGTCTTCAATCAAGAATATTGATTATGACACTGATTTATTTTTCTGTCCATAATTCCTTGGAAAAAACAGCTAAAATTCTTCTCACTATCAAAACCACAGCAACATGCCATCCCATCTTCTGTTTAAATTCAAAACTAATAGCAAAAAACTATATATGTAAATGGCACAAAGGTCTACTTATGGCAGACAGTTGCATTACCAGTGTTTCAAATGGGAGTGGGGTAGGGAATAAAGATTAGCCAAAGGAGCATAATCCAGACTCAGTTTACAGTTTTTCACAAGGAAAATTAACTCATTGTAGTTCTGTCAATTATTAGTGCAAGCATCCACCGGCAAAATGGATAAAATACTTCCCCCACATTCAGCTTTCCCATTGAAAGATTATCAACTGGAATGACATGTTCACAGACATTATTCTTTTGTCCCTCATGTGCTTTCACACAGTTTTGAAAACACAGTGGAATCACAATAACAATGCAACTGATATTGAACAAGACAGTAATTAGATGCTCAAAAGGTGAAGAAGTGGAAGGAAGAAGAAACTTGAAAACAGGCTAGACAGAATAATGATTTTCATTGTGTTACTTCTTTTTGAGGTACAGCAATTAAATTATAAATTATTTATTTTATTTACACACAAATTAAATTAAATATCAGTAAGAATACAGAAGATCAGTATCTCCTTTCCAATCAGCTTCCCTGAATAGTTTTCTGTCTGTAGGATATTTAGCTTAGTATTACTAATTATTAATTTATGAAGTGCAATGGATGAATTAGAAACTCATGCTGGAGCAGGCTCCTGGCAGGGACCTGCAGACCCAGAGAGAAAGGAGCCCACGCCAGAGCAGGTTTCCTGGTAGGACTTGTGACTCAGTTTGGGACCCACACTGAAGCAGGCTGTGCCTGAAGGACTGTACCTCATGGAAGAGTGACCCATGTTGCAGCAGTTCATGCAGAACTGCTGCCCATGGGATGGACTCAGTTTGGAACAGCTCATGAAGAACTTTCCCTGTGGGAGGGACTACACTCTGGAGCAGGGGAAGGACTCCTCCCCCTCAGCACCAGCAGAAACAACTTGTGGTGAACTCACCATAACTCCGATTCCCTGTGCACCACTGTGGGGGAGGAAGGGAGGGGCAGTCAGAAGATATTTTTAATATGTATTTTACTTCTCATTATCCTACTCTGATTTTGTTAGTAATAAATTCAATTAACATCCCCAATTCTAGCCTGTTTTGCCTATGACGTATTTGATGAGTGATCTCTCCTAGACCTTATCTCGACTCACAAATCCTTCATTATGTTTTCTTTCCTCTGTCCAGTCATGGAGGAGAGTGAGAGAATGGCTTTGGTGGGTGCCTGGCATCCAACCATGATCAACCCACGGTAACAGTTTTCTTAAAAATACACTTTGTAATTGCAACTTTAGTGTTCGAAAATTTTCTAATCCCAAAGGCTGGCTGATTTAAAATTAATGGCCTCTGGGTTTCCTTTACTCGTCTGACTGGGGTTTTTTAGCCTTTATTTCTATTGCATATTTGGAGGAGGTTTTGTTAGTTTTTGAGAGGAGGTTTATTTTTGTTTTGCTTGGAGATTTTTGTTTATTTGTTTGTTTGTTTTTAATTAAAATTATCTTTCCCAAATAATCACCTGATTCTAGGATCCTGCATGTCAAGAAAAACAGTAGACATGTCAGGTTTTCTGTTACTTTAAATGTGTTGAATGTGTTGGTGCAATAGCAATCATCTTTTTGTCTTTCACTTGACCTCGGTGTCCATTGGAACAGGATGCAAATGATGAGTAAATTAACTACAGCTTTCTTTACCAGCTGGCGGAAACAAGCATATTCTGAATACATGTATCAGGAAGAGTAATTTTTTGCAGTTGCCACTCATTCACATATCTTTTATAGTTATTTCAGATTTTTAATTTCGTTATGAATTACAAAGAGATCAGAAGAAATGTCAAAACAAAGTAGCAAAAGACAAGCATTTCATAGCAGCTGTACCTTTTCATGGACAGCTGACGCTTTTGTGAACAAACACCAGAGATGAGGCCCAGAATGGTCATTGCCCTGATTGAGAAGCAGCAGAAAAAGCAAACAGATTCTCATAGAAATTGGCATATGAATTTGTCCAGCTATCATTCACATGTTCAAATGTACTGGCAAGTATTTCTCATCTTTACTGCACCTTTACCACCAGAACCACCTGCTTCTGTGGTAACTTCTTCCTATATAAAGGTTTCTAATAACTTCCATGTGTCTTATGTCTTCTGTGATTAATTTAATTTTATGTCACAAATATTACATTTGATTTATTAATATTTGTTGCAGTATGGATCTTAGTCTGACAATATAAAAGATATTTTGTCTTGGATGAAGACATATTGAAAGCTGAGTTAATATAGTTTGAAATAATAATTACAATAATAAATCTGACATATGCTTTCTCTGACACTTCAACATATTTATCAGTAGATTGAAGAGAAGTATTGCCAACTTCTAAACACAAAGTTATCAGCCATGGTCACCTAGAGAATTCTTTCCATGTTTGGCTATTAGTCATACCCTTGAGACTCATGAATTCATGAAACAAGAATAACTCAAAAGATGTAAGGTTTCCCAATGTTGTTTATCATAACGCTACCTTCAAAGTAGATTATGAATGGCCTATAAAGGAATTTGCTTGAAAAACTGCTAAGTCATCAGATGAAACCCACTTTCTTCCTCAGGAAACATTCTGCTTTAACGCTGGATACCCTTCCAAGTTTGATGAAAGAACACTTATGTCTAAGACATAGGTGAAGAGGAGGGAACTTTGATTCACTTTTAATGCTTAATAGTGTTGGCTTTTCTCAGCGGAAATAATTGTGGGGTTTTTTTAGTTTATTGTTAGATTCTTGTAACAAAATATATATTTCGAGACTAAAAGACACAGTGACTATGGTTTGAAGTGGTGGGGAACCTCTCCCTAGATTAATACATGGTTATTTATTTGACGGTAAATTGGAATGAGAAAATATAAACAAAATCTATCTATATTAGACATGAATTGGTTTTCTGAATACTGATGAATTTAGAATAGATCTTAATGTGTAGAAAACTTTCATTTATAAAATTATTGCTAGTACCCTGGTTTGCCACAATTTTTTTAAATGTACAAATTAAAATACCTTATAATTTCCACAGGTCATTCATCTTTCCTCATGGAAAATTCTTCTTTGGACTGCAGAACAAAGCCTGGAAAATGGGACTGGTGGAGAACAAACAAAACATAGAATTTATGCACACAAAATATTCACTTGGAAAAAAGTCTTCATGCTATGAGTTTACAAAACAAAACAGTCCCCTCAGTTTAGAACATTTGGTACTGGATAAAGAGTGATCTTTCCATGTAAGAGAATATTAACTGGTACAAACTGGCTTTGTTGATGGCATTTCAAGCATTTTTTAGGGACATTTTCACTTACAGCCTGTATGAGATTAGGTAGTGAATATCCCCTAGCAGCTGTTAGAAAACTCGCATAAAATCAGAAAGCTGGCATAAACTTTGCTCAACTCTCTCTTGGTAATTTGCTAGAAATGCATTGATGATCTGGACCAAGTCTATCATGTAGACTGTGTCTATGGTGGCAGATAAAATGCTCTAGGTCTTGGTTTATGTCACTTCTAGAAAGTGGATGTCACAGGTAGCATAACGCAGTTCCGAAGGGGGGGGTGTGGGGTGGATGGAGGCTTCTGCTTTTGCCAGGAGAGTCTAGGAGGCTCCCAAAGACCACTATGGCCAGTACAGTTGGGTACTGTGCAGACAGCTCTGTCCTACCCCAGCCAGTGTTCTCGCATGTATCCACCTCCCCCCAGCTAGATAGCCTGTGCATTACCAGGTTTAAACAGAGGGCTCAATCACGTGGAATTCCAAAGACACTTTATTCCGGAGGTGTCCAGAGGTGAAAGAGGCCGAATGGCCTTGTTAAACCCTTGTTATAGGGCACCGGCCAGAGGGCAGGGGGCACAGGGGTGGAGAGAGGGATGGGGGGATACAGAAGGAGAGAGGGGTGGAGTGAGGAACAGGTCGAGGCCAATGAACACAGGAGAATTAACATATCCTGGTAAGGTAACCTAGGGAGAGACCATTTACTTTCCAAGGGGTGGTTTCAAAGAGCAGAGCTGTCCCACCAACGTCCCGGGATGGGCTCAGCTACCTCAACAGTAGCAGCCTCTTGGACACACTTGCCTCATCTGTACTTTTGTGAGAACAGTTCCTGGTGTTCAGGCATTTCCTGGGATTGTCCAAATTTACATGAATTAAAACCATGCAGAAGAAAATGAAAAACCGGCAGGACAGATGTGCCAATGTCTGAACCTATGCCTTGGCTCTTTGGATTAGTAGAGACCTTGAGATTTTCCATTAACACTGAGATCTTTACCTCATGAATATAGAAATATAGTCTCCTGGTCTGAGATCAGGTCCTGACAGTATTTGGCACACATTTGAGACATGAAATTTCATGTTTCTCTTTCAGCTAATTTGTAGTACTTCTTGACTGACATCACCATCAGAAGTGGGTGACTGGAGATTAATGCTTTCCTGACAAGAATTCACTATAGGCTGTTGTTTCAATTGATATTGTTGGAGTAAAAATCTGGTCAGGTTAAATATGAACATTCTAAGAACTGTATCTAAATTTCAGATAAAACTTTAATGTTTAATAGAACACTAAAAACAAGTGTTAATTATTAATATGCATTACCTTACATTTTGAGATATGAGGGATTTGCAAAGAAATTTGAAGCTATGAGAAACTACAAAGATTTTGGATTTTAATCCAAAATTTAAAATAAACTCATTCTCAGAAGTTATAATAAATTTGACAATTAATATACAGATAATGTTCAAATTTTTGTGCTGCCAAGGTTTTTTTGTTGTTGTTGTTGTTTGGTTTGTTTCGGGGGGGTTAATTATTATTTTTTAATTTGACAAAATAAAGCTCTTTAGATTGTACATTATGAAAAAAGAACATGAGAGTGAAAGAGAAGCTGCATGCACATTTTAGCAAATAATTATGAAAAGTTAAAGTCAATGGACTCATGTTAATTTTTATCAACTCTAGTAATCAAAACAATTATTACCATGAATGTTGAAAGTTTGCTAACATATTATTAAAAATCTGAAATCATGTCAGATTTTTTACAAATTTAATTCATTATTTTTCAGTTTAGAACAATGTAATATGGAACAACAGCAATTAAAAAAATCAATTGTACTTTTAATAAAATGAATGTTTTGCCTTGGTGCATTTCACCAAATCAGAATTGGTTGCTGAGGCATTTAAAAACAAATAGAGAGAAAGCAAAGTTATGTCTCTATGATTTAATTATTACCCTTAAAAAGAGATGTTTCTAAAGCTACAGATGTTTAGACAAATTATTCTCATTAATTAACATTTAGCATACATTGATGACCTCTACATATGACAAAAGTGATAAAACTAACAGAGAGAACAGTGATTCTGCAAAATTCAATTTTAATCCTTCAAGTTTATGTGGCGTTGAGGCTGGATGCTCACACATTCCTGTTAAAAACTTTCCATTTTCATCAATTTCAATCAGGTGTTTTTATTATTTATTTAATTTAAATTACTAGTCTTATTTTACAGTGTAGAGATAAATTCTTTGCAAGCACTTGGAAAGACAACCTCTCTGCTCTAGAATTTTATAAGAGAATGTTGTGCAAAGGAGGAAGGAAAAAGATATATTTAGGTACCTTGTTGCCATTATACAAATTGTGAAAGAAATATACCAGTTTCAGAGAACCTATTGTCCTTACAAATAAAGCATAGTTATCTATCCATCCTTGCTTCTCAAAACATCTTTTCTTGCCTAATTTTTAAAGACCCACAATTTGTATATTGGACCTTGTAGCACCTATAAATGACATAATATTGCAGTATTTCCTCCTCACTCTATTTCTCTTCACATGTATCGGTTGTAAATTCCTCTGTCTAATAGGGAATTGGAAGAGAAAGGAGACACAGATTACAGACAATATTTCTTAGAAGACCTTTTATTCATTAAGCTGTTATTAATAATAGAACCAGGCTGTTGCTTTTAACAGACAATAGCACAGCACACTTATGTCCTCACATAGTTCATTAACACCTTCTCATACTCATTCCCAGCTACCAGAATGAAGAAAGGTCAGGGAGTCAGCCTCAATGGGTGATGCATTTTGGGTGCTCCCCTAAAGCAGTGGGGCTGGCTGAGATGGGCCAGGACCTTCTAGGGAGGTGTTAGGAGAGGCCCTTGGGGGCCTGTTGGTACAGAATCTCTCCTGCAGTCTTTATATGTGCACAGCAGCCAGCGGCCATATGGCACAGAGCCACAGTGGGTGCCCATCTGTGCTTGTGATTTTCCACAGATGCATCATGATTTCATGTCCTGACTTTATCAGTTCTATTGGGTTCAGCACAGTTTTATCACTCTTTGGGAAGCTCTTATACAGTACCTTCCCAATACATACTTTTCCTCTCTTTGGCCTGTTGTTCCTGGGCTCCATTTCCCCTTGATAACCTGTGGAACCCATTCTCATCCATTGGCACTGATGGGGATTTTATGATGTACGCATTGAGCAAAAAAAACACTACTAGATTGCTATTAGAGAGATATTTTTAATGATGATTAGAGAGGCATTTTTCACTTGAATATAACTTTTTTAAAATTTTTGTTTTCCTCTTTTTTCTCTCTTCCTGCAAGCTACACATTGCAAAATATTTACTAAATATTACTTAGATGTCTTTTCTATCAAATTCTTTGACTTTACAAAGTAGATTGTTTACAACTGTGCTGCCCTTCTGCTTAATGGGCACCCGGGGGGAATGTTGTTGGCTTTGAGACTCAGCTACATATTTTCAATAAACAACTCCTGAAGCCAGTGAATGCCGAGAGCTGTGAACATTAATCAGTGATCTATCTGAATGGAATACTTGCCTGTTCTCCCTTCAGGGGATGAAAAAGAAAGGGACACACATCATGATGCACTATTCACAGTCACACACAGTCAAATAAGCCTAACAAAATATTTTAACATTCTCTTTTTCTGCAAGGTTTTTGGTTAGCTTGAAATTGTGATAGCAAAGCTGACTGCCTTATCAACAGATTTTGCCAACTAGAAAAAGAAAAAAATGCTGCCCCAGGATGAGGAGCGGCTTCCAACTATTAAAAGGTTTTAGACTGCTGGTAGATTATGTTTGGAGTTATTGCATTTGCCATGTCCTTTTGTCCTTGAGTCACATTGCTAAGAGGATATCTCTCTGCCTTGGAGGGAAAGCTGACTGCTCAAGTATTCCCTGAATGGCAGTGCATCTGGCAGGCTGGTTTACATGTAGCTGCTGACATCTGCCTTAGAGGAAATCCCTACTCTTGTTTTTAAAACATGGGTCAAAGGCCCAGTTTGGCAATTGCAGGGCTCGTGGTACTGGAGAAGAGAAAGACAGGAGAGATAAAAGGAAAGAATCAACCTGAGAAAATCCACAATTGTTTTTAAAGTAAAATCAGTCATTCCATTATTCAAAATAATTAAAATACAATGATGCCAGGTATGCAGTGGAGTTCTATGCCAGTTTTTTAACAGAAAGCTGTGAATTCTAAATGACCATAGTCCAGCTGGATATGTCTAAAGCACAAACCTCTGTAATGAAATAACAATATTGTCTGATGTATCTTGGCAGTTTCAGTCATTAGGAATTTGCAGGCCTAATGACAGCACTGATTTTCAACTTTGCAAGAACTGACACTTTTACTGAAACTCTACTGTATGTAAATTGAGTTTCTCCTCTTCCATTTCCCACTGTGAATGTTAGGTAATGTTGTTTGTGGCCTTGCCTCCCATTCATTTGAAAAATCTCTTTACACTTACAGCATGGTGTAAAAAACTCTCTTTGGTCCCAGGTATTCTAGAGGTCACACAGTTTCTAGTGAAGTGGTCTAACGAGGGTGGCATAGGATTAAATTATATGCCCCACTACATAGAATTTAAAATCTAGGGAAATTCCCCATGTTACTTGAGGAGGTAAAAAAATTAGTCCCTTTCTCCAAATCAATACAGTTCTGGTGCAAGAGGCTGAATAGAAGGGTACTGCTGCACTGCCTTCCCGTGCCATGAAGAGAGACGTGAATAAAACTAAGAGGTAAAAATTAAATATTGTGAACCCTCTAGGTATTTAAAGGACTGAACAGCTATTCCAGAGCATAAGTAGAATGCAGAACACGATATCAGCAGATCATGAAAGTAAACATTTGTAGCACTTGCAGTTATTTCTATGTATTGTTCAAAGATCTACTGAGCTAGCACTTCCCTGATGTACAAGCAAGGTACACGGCTAAAACAAGCCTGTCATGTAGAGCCTTTCACCTTTAGAAGGCACTCTCAGTCTGCTCCAGGTGGGTAACTATGAAATATTCAGAAATGGGGATTCTAAGATCAGGCTTCAAGTTCATTTAAAAGTATAGAAGAGCAAGGGAGAGGAAGTAGAACAGTAGCTATTAATATTGAAAGGGCCAGAATGATTATTTTGGCCAACCTCGTGCATAAAGTAAGTCATAAAGATATCTAACTCATCCACGGGGTTGTAGTTTCTAGATAATTGCTCTAAGTGTAATTTCTTTCAGGTTAATTGCCTTACAATTTCCATCTGTAAGGCAAATCCAAGTCACTCCTTTTTGAAGACAAGTTTGTTAAAAAAAATTAAATCACAGTTAATTTGGGAAAGAATTTAGATATTTTGTATAGTCTGGTCCAGTGGGGAAATGCTGAAAGTCTTGAAAGAGAGGTGGTTATGAAGTCTTTAGTTTGGTTGGTTCCTGTTTGGACTGGCACTTTCTGACAAGGGTAAAAATATGCTGAATTAATACAAAGACTTCCAGAATATAAATTTGATTGCTTATTGAATTTAATATTTGAGTGAATTCTCCAGAAGAGATGTAGATATCTTTTAATCATAGTTTGCTCCTTCTTTTAACTGCCAGAAAATCAGAAAAAAATTGATCCTTTAAATTTTGTCTTCTGAACATCTTTTACTGACTATTGTTTTTCTTCCATACTGCAGTGCCTACAAAGCATAAATGCTGTTTTACAGCAGTAAATGCATACAAATGCTGTAATCCTTGAAAGTTCTGTGTATGTTTATAAAGTCTGATACTATGTACTTTGATAACCTGATGTTCACTATTTTCAGTATTTCTAGCATCCTCTTTCTGCACTTTCTTTTTCTTTTTGTGATTTCCACATTGACTTTAAAGATATAATATCCAGTACTGTAATGGTATGAGTTCTTCTGAAAGGTTTTGAACCAGTTATAAACAAAGAAGTGTCAGTCTATTAAAAAATTTGTTCCCTTTTGAACTTTTGTTGTAGCTTTTGCTATTAATAGTATTGTCTCCTTCCTGACAGTCTGCCAAATGGACAAGAATAATACAAACCTCATAATGACAGAAGTCTAAAAGTTGATGAATAAAGGAAAGAAAAGCTTTGGATGACTTTTTCTCTGGCCAAGAAATTGTTTCATATAGTGTGACAGGTTTTTTGCAATGTCTGTCACTAAGGCATTACAAACCAGTACTTATTTAGAGTATTTTAATATTTTCTGTTTCTTGCAGCTTCAGAGTAACATGCTCATTAGCTGTAATTGATAACTATAATTTTTTTTTCTTGGAGAAGAGATTGCATATATTTATAAAAATAAATTTATATAGTGATTTTGTCCCAGGGGAGGCCTGAGGAAATTATGTATTAGTAAAGAGAGAAGTATTGTATTTTTACAGTTAAAATCTTCAGTTGGTATCAGTTTTTGAAGCATCCATCTATAGATATTCTCTTGAAAGGACATTTTCAACTGACATCATTTACATTAAGGGGTAAGTAACTGATTTTTTAAATCTGCTTTGATAAGTTGTCATTAAGCAGGGTGATAAGACTAAATGATCTCCGGAGGTGCCTTCCAACCTCAACTATTCTGCTATTCTGTAAAAACAAGAGATCATATGTCAGAGTTTTGGATTTGCTCAAAAATATGCATAGATGAAAGATCTCGCTAACCTCTTTAGTCACTTCATTCAAATAATGCATAATTTACTGCAACTTCTTTTATGATCAGTGGGAACGTTTAAGTTAATTCAGCAGGTGGATCAGGTCTTGAGTAAGAGCTGAGTTGTTTTTTCAGAAGAAGGTCTACAAACTGTAATCCTTAAACATTAATAAATTGTTCACATAATCATATTGAGGAAAAAAGTGCCCAAATTGTTATAATTTAAAACTCTCTAGTGACACTAGATTTTCAAGGCAAATGCTCATTTTTCTTTGAAAGCTTCCTATCCAAGAACCTAAATTACCCTTTAATTTTTCTGTTTCTATCATGATATCTCTTTGGGTGATATCAATTAGTACTGTCTTTGATTTTCTTTGTTCTATTACATTAATTTACATTATAATAAATAGTATAGTATAACATAGTAGGGATAACACAAAATTTTCTCTGGAAACTCAAAGGTTAGAGTTGTAAGAAGTAAGACAAAAATCAGCATAAATTCCTGGCCATGTCAAAGTCCATGGGACAGACTGGTGGCCCTGGCATGAAAAATTCTAATTTTGCGTCATTGATATTTTTTGTCATCATGTCCAAAACAATGAGCTGGGTGAGGCTTTTCCTGACTTCAGTGGCACAGCAGCTGTTTGGGATTCATGAAACAATGCAAAACAGGAAATGTGTGTGGCAGATTTCTGACATTCACCATCGTTGGGCCAGAGTTCAGCTGCCTGTTCAGCTGCCTGAGTAGTATAACAGATTCCCTTTTGCCTTCCTGTTCAGACTGTTTTCCTGAGGTGCTGGATCTTCCTCATTACTGTTCCTTTCTCTTTTTTTTAAATTTCATTTATAATTTTTTATTTTATTTTAACAGAGGTCCTTACATTCAGATGCATAAATGGAAGAGCGGTTGTGGTGAATCACTTCTACAGATCTCACAGACTCTCAGGTTATGGTGTGATTGCCCTCTGAAATGTAACTGTAGTGAAAAACTTGAAAAATACTTTGAACTTGGTAACACCTTCTTGCCTCTGCCGCAGGATTTTCTTGATTTCACTTTTATTACTCATCTGCTTGGAATCAAGATCTTTTGCAGACATCATTTGTTGTCTTCCCCAAAACTACAGTTTTTGTGTTGGCAAGATTCTGAACCTATGCCTTGCTAAAACAGTGCTTAGATCTGATTTCATCCTGGGTTAGCAGAAGGGGAGGATAAAGAATTAAGAAAGAAATTATATTTCCTTAAAAGAAACTTTATTACCTTAGACATTTTTTACCCTGCTTTAAGCCAGAAGGACTTTGGTAGAGATATACTCCAAAGACCTTTTTACTGGTTTCCAGTTTACAGGTATGCGTTATTACCAAACCATTATTGGCAGAATTTTTAAAAAACTCAACTCAGCATTTCTGGCATTTTTCTTTTATTGATCACAGTTACTGTTGTGGCTAATTGCAATGATTTTTGTTCACTGGAGTTGCACAGAGATATTAAACTCCTAGTAGTACAGAGGCAGTGGAAGGAAAGAAATGTCATATCTTAGAACTGGCTGCACTGAACATTCTCCTAGATGCTCTCATCCAATCTTCTCTTCACACTTTTTTCTCATTTATTTGTGTTGTTATAAATTAGAAATGGATTTTATATGGTTTTCAACTTATGTGCAATAAATTCTGTAAAGTTAGCGACAATCTCTCCTTTATGTTTCTTCACCCTGATATGTAATGTAGAACTGTGGCTCAGTAACAGAATAAAAAAATAATTTATGCCACAAGCCACTGATTTGAACAATGTTCCTCCCCTCTTAATGCCTGTATGCCTGTGTACCCATAACTCATCTGTGCATTTGTGAGACCTGAGTGTTCATCCATGTACCAAGATTTCCTTCGCAAGGCATGTTAAAGTGTGTATGGATCATGATTTAACTCTAAAGACAAATCTACTTCCCTGTGGTTCTTGCTTTGAAAAAGAGCTTGGATCACAGGTACAGCAAGATGTTCCTTATGATCAAAATCATTCTATGATGAACTCCAAGGAGATCTAGGACAATTCAGTGACCAATCAGCTCAGTGAGGTTTGTATGAAAAGCACCTGCTCTACAGCTGAGTCATCACTGTAAGCACCTAGACAAAGTGCATCCAGAGGAAGCACCTTGCTATGAGGGGAACATTTATGGGAGCTTTCTATTATTCCAAATACAGTGAACAGTACTAAAAAAGTGCCTACTGTGCTCTTTTACAAAGTAAAGAGCAAGATAATAAACATTCGCTAAAACTTTCAAAGAATTTTGACCATTTGATATATTCAGAAATTAATTCTTACCTGCACTAATGTGAAAAAAACTTAGGGTACCATAAGCCAAATAATTAACTTGAAAGGTAAATGGTCACTGCTGCAAGCTTAAACAAGGTGTAAAACTTAACGAAAAATATCTTTCTTCTACCTTCTTGAGGCATAATATGTATCTAATGCAAATTTAACTTATAACACATCCATACACTATGAGGTATGCTGAAGTGGCCAGAGTGATTTCCAAAGCAGATGATTGTGATTCAATAGTCATTACCTTGACTCACTTTGCTACATCAACCAAGATAGGCATGATCTATAAATACACAAACGTGGCCATTTAGAGTCATTATGAATGCACTCTTACAGATTTCCTGTATAATGTACTTATGAATACACAGAGTGATGCTCATATTAAATATTCTGTGAATTCAAATAAATGTATAAAAGAGATAGATAGCACTTAGTGGTTCTTTTAATACCTTTTCAAATTTAGCTTGCAGACATTTGCTTAGATTATAAGCCTTGCTGGATAATTTAAAACAGTCTTGCCAAGTTTTCTTGAGCTACAGATAAGCACTTGACCGTTCTATCTTTTTGCCTCTAAAATAATTCACATTTATGAATCATACCCTTGACAATTACAGTTACAAATCACTGACACTTAAGAAATATTGTAATGCAGAAGTAATGCATGAAGAAGTGATGAAATTTCTTTGAAAATTAATTATATACACAAAGTCTTGGAAAGTACAGATGCCCTTTTATGATACTGATGCTTCCATTGATATGAGTCAAATATTTCCTTGATTTAAAGAAGAAATATGCCTATTAGAGACATTTGTAAAATAAACAGCTCCTTGATCCCTGCCCTCATATATGATTCATCTTCTTCAGCTTTAATTTTGTTGCACTTACTGAACAAGTGGCACTTAATGAAACAATTTGCTGTGCTGATACAGGATGTCAAAAGGAAAGCACATGCAGTTTCTGCATGACACAGATAATCTTGGCACACAGCTGCAAAGGAATAAATAGTCTTTGCAAAAATAAAATCAAATAAACCCAAACCAAACCATAACAAAAAGAAAAACAAAATCCCAAAAAATAATGCACAGTATCTCTGCCATGTATATGCTTCAAGGAGCTTTTTTTTTTTTATAAACCAACAAATTTTTACATACAGACAAAGAGGTATTTAGGGGGACTTCTCAGTTTTACAAATAGAGAATCTAAGAAACAAAGTAATTTAGTGTTGATTGCACATCAAGACACAAAAAATAATGGAAGAAATTATGACATTTCTCTTTTAGACACCTCCATGTTTGGTTTTGTTTTTCTTTTTTCCAGTTTACTGTAGGGTCTGCTATGTGACTGAAGGAGACGTGACTGAAGACCCTGAATTTCATCTGATCTCTGAAAATTCAGTGTAATTTCACATAATTCCTATCAAAATTTAATGAATTTACGTTCATTTTCACCCTTACTAGGAAAAAATGAAATTATTACGTGCCATATATCTGTAAAAAGCCTCTCGATAAAATCTGAAGTCACTGGCTATTTAGACTTCTAAAAACCCCAAATCAACCAACCAACCAACCAACCAAAACTCCAAGCCCACAAAAAACCTTATTACAGGTAAACTATCATAAAATGCAATAAAATATTCTTGTTGAATTCAGGCAGAGTTGAGCAAATCCTTAAGTATAAAATTATAATCCAACACTACCATAGTAATGCCATCATTCTTCCTGATTTCACTATTTATTGCACTTCCTCACTTGAAAAACTTGGATTTTGAATCTAATTAAACTTGCAATATATGAGGGTATCACAATCACATTGGACTCACCAGAAGAGAAGGAATAAGAATTAGGTTAAGAAGGCCAAAAGAAAGCAGGAGATGACCTCTTCAGTCTAGAATGACAGCTCATGAAGTCTGTAGAAGTGATTTTAGACAATTAATCCATCCAGCCATGCATTATACCAGCCCTGGCATTTACTGAGACAACACTCTTGGTGGAAAGGCCTGTACACTGAGAGAGTCCTCCTGGCACAGAGCTGTGTTGCACAGCACACACCCTTCAGAGCCAAGCCACTTTGTTATCTCTGGCATATAGACAGAAGTAGTCCATGTGCTCTTTAATCCAAGCACTGTTTGGCTTTTATATTGTCTATCAGCTGCATGGGAAGAAGGGAATTTGGCCTTCAACATACCTGTCAAATTCCTTAAACCTCAGACTCCTAAGATTACTTTAAGATAACCAAGGGATTATCCAATATCAATAGAAAACCAAGAGGAACCCTTACTAAATACTCATGAAGCCTTTTATCTCTCAGAGAGTTAGCAGCAATGCTCTATGGACACCCCCTTTATGATTTGTCTCTCATATAGCCAAAATTATTAGTTGGATGAAAACATTGTCTTTAAAGAATCACCACAAAAGGTCTTGGCTAATTTCCCTAAAGCATCAACCCAGATAACATGAGTCAATATCACTATTATGATGATCCCAAGAGGTAGAATTGCTCAAAGAGTCTATATCTCCGTTTCTTCATATATAGTAAACTCTCTGGAGGCATTTTTATTGCATAGCCAGTATTTTTTATAATTTTTTTTTTAGTATAACTTTGGGCTTATATTCTGATGGTATATTTTAGGAGAAGCTGGCACTTGTGCTGTCTCAACCTCACTTTTTTTGTGATTCATCACTCTGGTTTCTATGCCAGCACACATAGTACTTTTAAACATGTTTTCTATTTGATTTTTCATCAAAACAAAATGTTCTAAGCATTAGAGCTTCAAGTTTCTCCTGAAGTCACAGTGAGTTTTGTCCATCTGAGAACTGAAAATGCGAATTACTCTTTGAGAACAATTAAATTGCATGTTCTTCTGGATAGTTATGCAACAATTCTTAAAATGTAATGATTGCTACTCTAGAGGTTTATTTACTGTCTGTTATATACTTCCTTCCTGCTGTTATCTTGCAGTAAAGTCTTTAATAGATTAACAATAGATATTCTCAATATAATGTAATATAATTAGCCATCGATTTCCCAATTATGACATTTTTAGAAAGCTAATACAGTATAGTAACCTTGATTGCCAGGTTTTAGGCCACATTTTACAAAGAAACCTTTCAGAAAAAATAACCTTCAGAACACTTCAGGTAGAAAAGAAACAGAAGGAGATTTATTCAGTGAACATGGTTGGGGAACTGCCTTTCTGGACTAATTTATTTTTTGTTTGTTTTTTTTTGGGAGGAGTGTATTTTTTTTTTGTATTGATTTGTCTTGGTTTGTTGTTCTTTTTTTTTTTTTTTTCAAACACCATAGAAGTTTTATTCTAGGCAGTGAAAGAGCAATGCACCTCAGGAACCTTCACCTTGTCAGCAAACTCACCGTGCTATGTATTTGCTGCTTACAACCTAGAAAGGAAGAGAATGATAGAGTGGTTCCAAAAAAGCAATGTTCTTAAAAAAACCCCACATTACTGTCCTTTTATATCTATCTACTGCTGCAACTAATAGATCGCAGTTTTAAGATCAGGAGCCCATGGCTGGGGAGCCAGTTGACAAAGCATAAATGAAAGATTACCATCCAGGGGGACCTACAACAATCAAGAAAAGAGCTGAGAGGAACCTTATGAAGTTAAACAAGGTCAAAGGCACAATCCTGGCCATATAAAGGAAGAACAGTGATGCAGACTGAGGTTTGTCTGAGGTAGAAGCTTGGCTAAAAGTGGTATGTGGGGCTCTTGGTAGACAGTGTGTGAATGTGAGCCAGCAGTGCACCTGGGCAGCAAAGAGGGCCAACAACATCCTTGGCCAAAAGCACAGTCAGTTGACTGAGCAAAGAGATTATTCCCATCTACTCAGTGCTTGTTAGACTATGTAGAAAATATTGTGCACATTTTTGGGTATCCCAGACACAGGGAAGTCATGGATAAACTTCAGGAAATGGGTCAGAGACCATCAAGATGACCAGAGGAATTGCCCTGAGGGAAGAGGCTGAAGGTCCAGGGCTCTGCCTGGAGGAGAAGCTGTCTTTGGCAGTACTCAAAAGCAGATCCCAGTATCTATGAGGAATATATCAAGAAAGTGGAGACGTACAACGGTGTGAGACAGGAAGATGCAACACAGCATAAATTGAAACAGGAAAGCTTGTGCCTACATAGAAATGTAAGGATATGTGGAATATGAGAACATTCAGTTTGGGAATAGAGATGGGGAAGTAATACATTAAACATCCAGACACAGCTTCTTAGGAGCTGTAGATAACAGGAAAACCAGAAAGGCACAGAGCTCTGAAGCTACTGATGAAAATATTGAAAGGCCTGAGGAGGTTCACATAGCACCTTATAACTGGTAAAATGAGGGGGAATAAGACAACCATGGGTTTCATGAGAAATGACAAATATCTTATAGACTATTTGAGGGGGCTTGTGTAATTGTGAAAAATGTGTTGGGTGTTTACAGGAAGAGCCAAGAGCAGGAAAATGAAGGGATTAAGGAGAATCAGGAAGAAAGAGTGGGTAAATGAAAAGGGCAGGGGGGAGGGAGGACCACAGGTAACCAGCCTGCTACTGAGTATTCTTGTCTGGACAGGCCCTGTGCATGATCCCCACCATTAGTCCTGTTTGTCATAAATCTCTGACCCTGGGTACTTTTCTGAGTGAGGGTCCTGTGTGTGCTTGTGGTAGTCTTACAGATGGCCATACGTACAATTTGTGTGATTTTCTGTGTTTGTGTGTCTGTGGCTGTGTGTGTGATTTTAGAAACTGTGAGAAGAAATGTTCTGAGTTGTCATATCCAATGGACTCAGTTCCCTTAACATTAAAGGAAAATCTGTTTCACCATGAGGACTGTGAGTCTCTGGAGCAGGTTACTCAGAGAAGTTGACTGACCTCTTTCCTCAGAAGTTTTCAAGACATGACTGGACAAAGCCTTGGCAACTTGCTCTACCCTTAAAGCTGACCCTGTTCTGAGCCACAGTTGGACCTGAGGCATGCTGAAGTCTTTTCAGACCTGAATCATCCTATCATTTAAGATTAATGATCCCACAACTATTTGTCCAAGAGGAAAGCCTGTAGGAACTAAAATTATGTCAGGTTAGCTTGACAGGTAGGGTTCCCCATGTTCATGAAGTATTATCTGCACGGAAGGATGTATGTAGGCTGAAGGATATGCTGACTGGTTCAGACAACAGCTCTTTATTAATTACCAGTCCTTTTATATGGCTTTATATACTATTAAAATATTTTTGGCAAACTTCTTTCCTTCTCCTAGTCTCAGCAATTCCCAGCTCAAAAAAGTGGACGTGAAAAAGAGAAAAGTTCTACACTTTTACAGTTCAGCTTTAATACGTCCATTTATTTCTATTCTTACTTTAACTAAATGGATTTTTTTCCTGGTTATATTTTCTGAGCTGGTGGGAGTATGCACAAGTTTACAAGATGCATCTCAACCTGATTGTTGCCAGCCATATCCATGTTAACAAAATGAACAAAGACAGATATTAGCGTGAATTGGGTGTGAACATGCATTTTATTTTTCTTATAAAGAAGTTGAGAGGAATAAAAGGTTAAAAGTCAAGACACCTGCAATAAACTTGTGAAGAGGAAAACAGACTGTTAGACATTACACACTAAAAAGAGGAAAAGTGAGCAGGTCTACTTATTTGTACATCCTGCTTTAAAAAGTTAGGGAGTTGGATTTTCTTAGTATTTTGTTTTTCTACTAGAGCTGAATATTTATACTCCAATTCTGCAATAAGCAGGAGAAAGCTTAACTTCCAATTAAAGTACAGAAAGCATCTTCATACATTTTATGGAATGAAACTGTGTCTGAGATAAATTTCACAGAAGTAGCTCGCTCCAGCTCAGCTTGCAGCAACTGCTTTGCAACCCCACCTGACTCATTCTCCTGCCTAAATAGAGTGGGCCAAGACTGCTAGGAGTATTCAGACATATCCTACATATAATCATGAGATTTTCTACAAACACATGTGTAACTTTCATTTACTTATTTTATATTATAATAATGTGAGTGGGTTTTTTTTTTCCTTTCCTTTATATAAGATCCCACCAGTAAAAGCACTGGTCCCTGATGTAGAGATTGAAAAAAAACAGTGTGCCTGTTTGTTCTATGCTTCAAAGTGTGCATGGAAAGCAAACATGAATATGACTTGAGCTAGATAATTTGGACTAAATGACTACCACTTCAGTTTTCAAATATGCAGCATTTTTCCTCCAGTGATAAATTTGTATTCCTACTCTAACAATAGAAAACTCCATTTGTCTTGAGTAAATTCAGGTATGAATTTCAGTGATTCAAGCATGTTGAACATGGACAAAGTTTTTGGCATCTGTCCTATAAATGTATTGAGTTAAATCAATAGAGAATTCTTATTTCTTAATAATGAACTATGCAACGCTAGTCATTCTAAAACAATTGTTACATGATATATTATCAGACTAACTAGACAATACCTTTCCTAGGTGAGAATGTCTTTCTAATGATGTCTGTAGATCTTGATTTAGAATCAAATTGATTATGAAATCTTCCTCAGTGCTGAGACTGCAGATTTGTAATGACAATGGTTTCCTTTCACTAAGAGGGTCTCGGCACCCAACTGGAGTAATTTGGCATGACTCTGATAAAGTCACTGGAGCAATACAATATTGTATGAGCTGGGGGTATGGTTCCTGAGAACAATAGGGAAAGCCCAGCTGTATTGTCGACAGACTTTTGAATACAGTTAAGAATAAAATCCTTCACACATGCACAAAAAAATAACCACCCACTGTAGAAACACATTTTCAAGACTGAATTGATTTGTGAATACCATGTGTTACCAATCATAATAATTACATATGTTAGGTAAACTTAATGAGAAAGCTCAGACTTTTTTTTTTTATTCATTGACAAAACACTCTCTCCTTCCACAAAGCACTTTAGTCTTTCTTGTTTTTATTCATGATTATATTCTTTGTAGTTTTCTTTAATTTCCAGGGCTTCCTGTTGGTTTTCTTCCAGGTGGAAAAAGGGGACATTTGTTTACTGTAAAACAGCAGAGAAAGTAATAGGCAAATAAAATATTAAGTAAACTTCATAAAACCTTATTTTTAAAATATTACTCACAATTCATTTGAGGGGATTAAACAAAAATTTGACTGCAGATTCTACTCCTGATAAAGACTTAAAGACCTTCCCTAAATTATTTATTCCATGATAATGATTTGCTTTGAAATAACCAGACTTGAAAATTTGTTTAAGTGCAAAATATTATTTTTCTTCCTGTACATGAAAAGGTTTGTTCATATCTGTTACATTGCAATGATGGCAATATGAAAGATTGATTTCCTTTCTACTCAAACTTTATATTACAGCCATGACCTGAGGCTTAACATAATATTTTTAGTGATCATCATCTCAACAAATTCTAATTTATAGGTGTCCAGACCTCAGAACCTCTTGATATCTTAGCAGAATTAAGAAAACATGAAGTTTCCATTAAAAAAACTCTGTGCATTTTTAAACAACACCTCTAATCCCACCTAGTCACAAACAATATCTATAAAATATTAAAATACCAAATAAATTAAATTGAAATGCATGGAAAATAGTATTGGGAATTGTATTTGGACCTAAAGAGTATACAGAAATGGCTCAAGACCTGATCTGTTGTCATCTAAAAACCAGCTTTCATCATGTTTTTTGGTTTTTTGTTTTGTTTTGTTTTTTCATTTTGTTTTGTTTTTTCTTATTCACTTTAATAATTGATTTTTGTATGGTATGTGAGTCTGAGCAAGGAACTCAATAGATAACAGTTAAGGAGATTTATATCTTGAACTCTGTCTGGAACCACAAGTCTATATAATTTTCTAATATAATTTTAAAAACCAATGGCTACAAAGTGACTCAATAAAGTATGAACAACCATACTCAGAGAAGTCCTCCATGTTCCTCAGTGTCACATTTAGAATTAATAGACTTTATTCTGTTTGTGTCACATTTGATGGACAGGGCAGTTGGGCACACCATAAAGCAACATAGCCACCATACATGATTTTATTAGCAGCATAGGGATTTTGGTAAAAGTGCTGTAACTCAAGTTAGGCACCCGTCTCTTTGAAAAGCATGACTGTAAAAACCAGTCATCAGTGCTAGGCTGCACTTACTATTTGAGCTTAAGCCCCGATTCTGTGCGTGACTGTGTCAATATTTGTGAAGAGGAAAATTTGATGTAATTTCAAGTTCAGTAGTAAAAACCCCCAAAACATAACACATTCAGATATCTCTCTATTTGTTACTCTACACTATTGTGTAGCCATTTTGGGTAATTGCCACAAAGTTTGCAGTAGGTGACACAAAAATAGGATGTGGGAGGGAACAGTTTAAGCTGGTGGAAGCTGAAGATCACTTAGTGTAGGTTAGACCAGAGAGGAAAATACTGCCATAATAATGTCATGGTAAAGATTGAAGTGAATAAATTAAGATTTTAGATATAAACAAAAGGTAGCAGCTTGTAGTAGAAGTAGATAGAATCAATTTCCATATGTTTAATCTCACCATGTTTCTAAGTCATTGTTTGCCTGTACCCATGTACAATAATTGAATGTGAGTTTTCATTCATTTTGTAGTGAAGTTTAGAAAAATGTGTTGAATAGAGAAAGTTTTTATAATCAACCCATATATTTTGATATGAACTGTCTACCCTACAATTTGCAAAATACACTATTTTACCTATTCCAAGGTAAAAAAAGAAACAATACAAAATACCAAAGTTGATAGAAAGAATCATTCTTCCTCTCCTTTTATATGTGCCTGCTCTTATGCATTCTGAGCTTTTCATAGCCAGGGGAGCCTACAAGGCTATCTCTAGCGCGTGGAGCACAAGAGCAGCTGAAACTCTGAGGCTTCTGGCCGTTACTGTATTAATACTAGCATATAAAAACTGATTTACTTGGTTATACATGGAACAGTCACTGAGCAAAACCAGTACTAGAAATTTTTATTGGATTGATTTTTTATTTATTTATTTCCAGGTAAGCAGGAAAAAGTTTCTGATGCAAGATCATCAATACAGAAAGTGATTTAAGGGAAACTCAAAAAACCAAGAAATTTTTCACTTACCCCACAGTGAAATGTCTGAGTGACTGCACCATTGCTTGGGGAATGTCTGTGCCTGGAGTTTTGCCACATAGGTATAATGACACCTGCATCTTTTTTCTGTGATGATGTTTCTTTGATGCTAGCAACAAAACTAAAATCTAGTTTCTCCAGGCTATACCTTTGGAAACTACAAAGGACTCAAAATGCAAATACAAGCAAAAAATTTCTCAAAGCATAAATTGAAATAAAGAAAATTTATGAAATAATGATTTCTGTCCTCAAGATAATGCCATAAACTGGATTAGGGTGTGAATAAAGAATCATTTAAGTGTTAAATTTGCTACTATTATTTTCCATGCTTCTTCTTTTCTTATTTCAAGAAGACTTTTAAATACTCACCTACAGCTTTTGTAACTTTACTGCTTAAAGCTTTACTACTCTAGTCAAATATCCTGACTGTATTTATGCCATTTCATGCTCAACTCATTCATACCAAATCATTTAAGATGCTTTACATTTATCATTACCCACATTTTTTTATTATAGAGAGAGCAAGCTTCTCATATACCAATGACAGAACCACAACCAAGAAAGCATAAGAACACTCACAAATCATAAGAAAAATGTCAGACAAAGCATTAGATGTTCCTTGTAGGATATTACTGTGCAGAGAGAGTAGAGGTGGTTTGCTGTTTCTTTGGTTCTTTTCTTGCCTAGAAATATGCCAAGTATTCATGAAAGAAAATTAAGATGTGGGGAAAAACATCTTCAAAGGCAAAAGAATCCGTTCAGGTTTAATTCTGTTTTAGTCATCAAAGCACAAAGGACAAGGGTCCAAGGGAAAAAAGGAAAAAGTTTATGCATGGATTAGGTATCAAATAGCAAGTGAGCAATAGGAAAAACATTATGGTAAATCTTGGAATATCAGTTAATTCCCTTTTGGCATTCTTAGAGTACTACATTTATTGAGGTGGGGACGGCTTTGTTCAAGACAGGATGAAATCAGTTAACAAACCTATCCTG
Organism: Orthonyx spaldingii; assembly: GCA_013397795.1. Classification (NCBI taxonomy): domain Eukaryota; kingdom Metazoa; phylum Chordata; class Aves; order Passeriformes; family Orthonychidae; genus Orthonyx; species Orthonyx spaldingii. Next base: position 136,748 of record VZTJ01004808.1, on the reverse strand, counting down.
GAAGGGATGGGTTTGGCTCCCTTTTCTACTGTGTCGCCATTAAAAAAAATTTAAATTCTCTACACTGTGTAAATCTTCCATTATGAAATAATTCTGTAACAGACAAATGAAACCTTGCATTAAAATGAAAGAATCTGTGTACCAAAATACCCTGAATCTACAGCACAAGCGGTTTCTCAGACTCCCAACCAGTTCTGTGAACTGTTTAACCTCTCAGACTGTTCCTCTTGAAGGTACTTAGTCATTAAACTGTGTGGTGACAACATAGAGAGTATTTCTAGAAAAAGGACTGACAATTGCCTCTGTGGTAATATTAGTTGAATCTCTTCTGCCACGTGGATTCCTACTGAAAGTTGGGAGGGATAATATAAAATGAGATGAAATTGCCTGCTGTGCTCGGCCCTGGTGAGACCACCACTCAAATCCTGTAGTCAGTTTTAGGCCCCTCACTATAAGGACATTGAGATTCTGGAACACGTCCAGAGAAGGGCAACAGAAATGAGGAGGGGTCTGGAGCACAAATCTGATGAGAAGTAGCTGAAGGAGCTCGGAGTGTTTAGCCTGGAGAAAAGGAGGCTCAGGGGGGACTTTATCACTCTCTATAACTGCATGAAAGGAGGCTGTAGCAAGGTGAGGGTTGGCATCTTCTCCCAAGTAACAAGTGATGGGACAAGAAGAAATGATCTTAAGTGGCACAAGGGGAGGTTTAAATTGGATATTAGGAAAAGTTGCTTCACAAAAAGGGAGGGACATGAACTGGAATGGGCTTCCCAGGGAAGTGGAGTCAGCATCCCTGGACATACTTAACAGACAGGTAGATGTGACACTTGGGGACATAATTTAGGGACTTGGAGCTTCTGGGTGAACAGTTGGATGAGAGGATGTTAAAGGTCTTTTCCAAGATGAACAGTTCTATGGCTCTCTGAAATGATTTTTCCCTAGAGACATTTTCTGCAATAAGTTTTTAGTAGGTAATGCTTTATTGTATTATTGGAATTATTGAGTTCTGAAAGATGTTCTATTTTCCATCTCTTAGCAATCATAACTCCCAAATAATGATTGTGTGGACTTATTAAGTCAGTGATCCCTGAAGCTACTGACAGTTCAATGTCCTTTGAGCTGCAGATATCAATTTGGAGAGCAACAGTGTCTTTGAAAATTGATGGAGAAATAATATGATGTTTAAATAACAGCTAATAAAAATAAGACATCTTTAAGTTCATTACAGTCTAGCAAACACCACTCTTTGACTCCCTTCAGCCTACTGACTATCAGGCTTTCTTATGTCTGTAGAAGTCTCCTGCAATCACTCATTTCTCAATGAAATGCCATCAGGCAATTAGGGAAAACAAATACATCTGACTGACCAGAGCCTGCCAGGATTGTGAGGGTGGTGGTAGGAAATTAAGCAATGGGTGTTCCTGCCAGACAGAACATGCTGTGAACATGTGGCTGCTTTGGATTGCTAACAATGGGGATAAACAAATGTGAAAGTGTGAGCTTTTACAGAAATTCATACATTATATATTTCTTTTACTGGAAAATGGAACCTTATAAAAGAGGGGAAAAAAGAAAGTAGTAGAACCAGCTGGCATAGATCTACAAGAGCATTAGAGGAGAAGGAAAATAAATAAGAGGCTAAGTCTTTCACTTACAAATGAAAGGAGGAAAAATACTGAAATTTGCCAACTGAACCTGCTGTTAATAATTAGACTGAGGTTGCTGAGAAAATGAAACACTATTTTTTTACTTCAAATTTTAATTCATAAAGCAGGTACTAATCTCGTTCATTAGACCTGCCTGCTGGAGCCACGTGCCTGGCTGTTGGTTAGGAGTGCTGTGCTGTCTACATTGTGCCTGGGGACTTTTAAAAGTGTCTTCTGGTTTGTGTTCTTAACAGAGGTGGAACTTGGTCTCAAATCACAGAACAAAGCCTCTAACTTTAAAAAACTATGGGTATGGTTCCTGCTTCAAGTATTTTAATTAGGTCCACTTCTTAGGATAGACTTTTTTGTTTATTTATTTGCTTGGCTTTTTGTTGTTGTTGTTTTGATTTTTTTTTTTTTTTTTTTTTTTTTGGGTGGGGGGTTTTAAAANTTTATTTATTTGCTTGGCTTTTTGTTGTTGTTGTTTTGATTTTTTTTTTATTTTTTTTTTTTTAATGGAGTGGTGGCTTTAAAGAACAGATATTACAAGAACAGCAGAGTCCCACTGAGTTGAACTTTATCAGAGCTGTGGTGCAATACATTCATGGGTTTATTTATGGATTTTATTTGTATCTCTGGGTACAAATCAGGGGAGTTCAGGAGTTCAGACTACTCATCTGGTAGATTAAAAACCACTGAGTTATATCCTAGACCCAGTTTCAGATAGAGTCCTGTTTCTTTTTGCCAAATTTGCTACCACGTATTACTGGCAAGCCAATGAAGGGTAGGAATGCCTGGTTAGATTCCCTTTGTAGTGTATTGTCAAAGCCATGGGAGTTTATGGCCACAATAAGAGAATCAAGATTCTATCTTAGAGATGACAGTAATTTACATTTCAACAGAATAAAGAGACAGATGATCAGTTAATCTCAAAGTAATAGAATTTTGTATTGAGAGATCTCTTTCTGTATAGAAATATATTGCCAACAAAAACAATAAAATTCCAATTTTATGTCCAAAATTGCTGTCTGAAAGACTGATTTGACATTTAAGTCAAGATTATGTATTTGAATCTTAATTTTGCTCAATATATTTTCTGGAGTCATTAAAAAGATGACATTTAAATATGTTAAAATACTTTAGATTGTGAACATCCAGAAAACAATAACTTGTCCTAAAACATTTGTTTAATATGAAAAACATTCACACAGAAAAAAAAGGGAGGTCAAACTAACCTTCTATTATACCTTACGTATGAGTGGAAGGGGTACCCCTGGTGCACACTCCTTAATCTTGCATATATTTTACAATATATGCAATATGGGAGCGCAGAAAGGTGGTAAATGCTCCATCCCAGAACCATTTAAGGTCAATTTGGACAGGGCTCTGAGCAATTGCTCCAACCCAAACTATTCTATAATTCTGTAATTCTATACAAGCAAAATCAGCTTGTACTGTAGGCTTTTGTCTCATGTTCAGTTTTAAGGCACAAAATTTTACTCTTGATTTGACTGATATTTACTGAGGAGTTATGAACAGTCAGTAGGAGTGGGAGTATTCGTTCCTAAATTTAGCCATCTAAAGGTGTAAGCTATTTACCAAGACTCCATTTATAGTCACTGAATAGAGTTAGACACCTCTAAATTCTTTCTCCTCTCTCTTAAGGTTCTGGGTAATTAAGCACCTTCTTCAGGAGCCTATCTCTCTTTTCCAGCATAGAGACCCAGAGCAGGCATCTTACATATGAAGCTTAGTGCATGAGTGGTTATAGGTAAGAAAGAAGATTTTCATCTTACAGTCCAAAAGTTCTTTCCTGGATATCTATATTGAGTCTTTTATATATTAGAGTTTTGCAATTGCAAAGGCTGTATTAAATCCAAATCAATATCATGATAACTTAATAAAGACGTAGACAGTTAACAGTATAGAGTAAGTGTGCAAAATGTCTGTAGTTTAGTAGCATCATGGGCTGGTTTCAAAATAAGGATTAAAAATCAAGTGGGCGAATTGAGGTTTAGGTGTTCCACATCAACCTGTCCATGCCAAGAAATTGACAATTAGTATTGTAAAAGTCTGGCAGGGGCTAAGACTAGAGATGTTTTCTAATATCCCTTACTGAAGGGTGAGAAATCCAGTACATTCCATGTCCTTGCTGCTTCACATCATAAGTTAGAAAACACTTAGATTCTCAGTGTCCTGGGATTTTTGCGTCCCTAGAAAAAAGAACAGTTCGTTGAAGACTTGTTTGCTAATAAAATCAATAAAATCCACCATCATTAATCACCTTGTTCTTTTGGCTTTCTGCTTTCCAGAGAGGACTTTTGGCTGTTATACATTGGTGACAGTTTCAGACTTTGTTTGAATATACAACACATGCATGGGTGTGTACGTGCCTGCATCTCTCTATATATGAATTTCACAATGTGTTCACTGGATCATGAATGAATAATATTCTTAAAGGTATACACCATAATATCAGCTGCTAAACAAGTTTTCTCAGTGTTAAGATTATGTATACGTTTGATGATATTGTGATTAAAGCTCTAAGGCCAGAGACTGGAGTTGTTTAACATAAATTAATTGTTAAAGAATCTCTTTTGTCAAAGGACATAAAAATTTAACTTCTAGGGATGAATAATCCCTTCTGTTTCTATAAAATCAGAGAAGAGAGGGACCATCTTCTTCAAGTACCTGTCTCTCTCCACTGACTGTAGAGGGAAATAAAACAGCTTCCTGAAGTTAGTTTAGCTGATGTTGTACTTGATTCTCAACCAACAACACTAAATCTTTGTTGTGATTTTCTCTTCAAGCTGTCTTCTAACTCCTCAGTCTGCTTAGAATGGAAGTATGGGCATGTACTTTAATAGAATGAGATCCGGCTTTTGTGAGTGCTGCTGGCATTTCAGGAGAACAACAACAGTGGTAAGTGTGGATCAACAATCCTTGACCCTGCAGGCACCAGTTGGTCACAGAGTAATTCTGCTGCAGGCTGGTTTTGAAATTCTGGGGCAATGGTTCACTGTTGACTCAAAGGGAGTAGTGAGACCTACAGGATGACTAACACCTGGTGTTTTGTTTGGGAACCTGCCATGTAAGCATTTCAGCACGGGCCAAACCTTATTCCGATTAGCTTCTCTGAGGTGGCACTATAGTGACACCATAGGCAAAAACTATACCTTTGTCAGCTATAACTTGAACATGTGTACTGCTAGGTAAAGTCTTCCAATGCTGATAACAAAGAGCTCTGTTGCTTGGCCCAAAGTAGACTTGTTGTGGTAGTGGGTCTGTCAGACTCTAGGCAGTCATTAGAAAACAATCTAATTGTTTGCAGACAGAGTAATCGTTCTGGATAGGGTTTCAAACAGGTCTCAGGAAGTGAGTCACTCAGCCCCCTTGAAAAGTGAATGGAAGCTGGAAACCTGTTTCCTGAGACACCTTTGAAATCCTAGCTTATGTTACAGTGTGGCTGTTATCCAACCTTAACTTGGGACATGGAAAGGGTTTTCTTTCTCTTTAGTTTCCTTTTTTCATGCCAAATTAAAAGTATGAGGGCCTAAGGAGCATTTACACCAAAGCAACTTTCCACTGACTTAGCCATATAAAGAAGCCTTGTAGTAGGTATAAATATGATTTATACTCACTTTAAGACTCATTTCCACCACCTGAGTGGTGTGAAGCAACCTTTGTTGAAATCAGGTTCAGGTCTACACATTCCAGAGAGCAGCCAGGCTGTGTTGCTCAAACCTGTTGCTGCAGAAGCAGAAACCCTTCTGCTCCAATTGGAAACAGGGCAACAGGGTTGCCTCACTATCCAAACAAACTGTTCAGTCTGTCTGTGTCTTTCCAGTGTCCATTCTACTTGAGAACATTACATCACTATCCAGGAAGACCTTTTCAGTCTTTGAGAGGGTTCTTTTGATTCTGAGGAGTAAAAAGACAGAGATAGGAAAGAGAGAGCAGATGAGGTATCTGGGTGCTCCTTCTTAAGAAATCATATAAATGATAAGAAAGTGTAACTCATCTAACAGTATCTTAATTTTCTAATAGAGGATTTACAATTGGGAGTAGACCTCTTTAGGAAAAGATCTTTAATACCCATATAGTAATTTTTTTAAGAATGAAGAGTGTTTTAGGCAGTATCAAGATCCAAGTTGGATCCAAGTTACCTTTTCTGAAAGAATATCATCTAGGTTAAGGGACCAAAGTAAGGTTTCAGTTTTGTTTTAAAAGGGAAATTACTTTATGTTATGACTCATCAGAACAAGTTAATTTTCCTATTAGCATGTTTTACCTTAAAGCTATAATTTTATTTTAAAATCCATAACAATACATCTGGATTTCATTCTGGAAATTAAGTTGATCTGTAAATATGATCTGAAGCTTTTGAAAAACAAAAAAAATCCCTTTCCCTCATATTTGAAAGTAATGAGCATCGATAAAGTGCTTTTGCCTACATTATTATTATAGAGTGCCTATAAACGATTTCAATAACATTATCTAATTAATCTTCCTGAATTTCCGAGATGTAGATAGAGTTATTTATTTAACTTCTTTTGCAATTGAATGGCAATTAGAAACATCTTGAGAGACTTTCCCAAAATGTTGCCAAGTATCATTTGCAGAGGCAGACTTAAAAAAACCTTTTCTCAGATTCTAATATAAAATCCTCTTGTCACTCATATAATTATGAAGGAATGTCCTTTCAATTGACCTTCTTTTACACATAAAAATAAGCTCTGCTGTGTTCTCATGTTGCTGTATTGTGCAGCTCTTGAAAGTTCTGTGATGACTGTTGTATCTCCTCAAAATTTTTAAAAGATCTCAGGTTGTCATGAGGGTGCTTGACCTCTGCCTGTAACCCAGGTACTCAATGCATCACCTCACTGCCTTCCCGACACGCATATAAAACAGTGTGACTTTATATTTCCTTTTCCAATTACTCACAATCTAATTTAAGCTGTGTTTTGCAAGCACTCTTTTATTTTCCCAAATGACAAGTGTATTAGCTAAGACTGTCAGCCTAGCTGCCAGCTCCCCCAAGCAAGCCCAGCATGCTGTGACCTCATGCATGCAGCATGCAGCACTGACTAGGGGCTCCTAAGGAATAGATGTGAAGCCTGAGCCCTGTCTTAGCTGCCTTGGTAAGCATGTTTTATGATAAACTTTATCTCATTATGGGAGGGAAGGGGGAGCTTTTGGTCAAAGTCCAACTCTAGAGCTTGTGTTGAGGCGGAACTTTTCTGCTCTCCAAGTCTGCCATATCAAATTAGGGAGAATAAAACCAGCTGCTTGCTTGATTATTTATAACATCACAGGAAACTTGGAATGACTTATTAAGGATGGAAATAGTTCTCTTTCCTCAGAAACGGATCTTACTTTGCCAAGATACACAGTGACTGACTGTGTGTAAGAGTGGTACACAAATACCTTCCACGTTGAAGGTTATTAAAATATACCTGGCCTCATTTATCAGCACTTAGATGATATGCTTTTATCCACACAAAATACCTAAAGAAAGGCTGCAGGGAGGCCTGCTAAATGTTTTTAGGGGCAGAAACAGATCTAACAGTAAAAAGAATCCAACAAACCAAACCCATGAATCAGTAAGCTTTTTGTATCTTTGACAGTGTCAATGAGCCTTTAACACTGACCTTGACAAATATTTTTGTACAAGTCAATATCTACTGACCACATTGGCTTTTCATTAAAAATAAAGTTGTTAAATCTGTCCCCTTGCATATTACAAGAGTAGATCTTGGAAATGCAGGACAGCTTTAGGAATAGGAAAGTTTAGTCTGATGGTCAAAAAAGGAAATTTTTTATTGGAGATAGCTTCTAACTCAGAGACTATATGGGTTGTTATCCCACCTCCCTGACCCAGCTCCCTTAACACAAGGCAACATAACTGACCTATATGTGCTGTGAACCAATCTTTATCAAGAGTTTTGTTTGAGACATTGTTAATATCTTATTTATGGAGAGGACTTAAAATGGAAAAATAGAACATGGTGTTTTGAAAGGGAGATGTGCAGGATGAGTGACGTGGACTAGAACCTGTGTCTTCATAGCCCAGTAATTCTGGCTTGGTACTTATTGACAGATAATTCACAGGGAAAATCTGAAAGACAAAGGTGGAAGAATCTAAATTTCATGGATGAAATTGAATTAATTCAGCCCATTCCAAAAATGTCACAATACTGCCACTGCTTGCATTTCAAAAACAATATTCCAAAGAGCACAGATTTGGGCATCTGCATGACTGTGATAGTTTAAGTTAGACTACAATAAAAATTGCAAGATGAGTGCAAGTCTGTAGGGTTTTGAGGAAGTGAGAGAAAGCAGGCATTGACTTAGGTATCAGGAAAATTATATTAAGTATGGATTTCATTTTTTTCTGGTTATATGTAGCTGTTGCTTTCTGAATTATCTGTACAAGTAAAATGACTGTTGCTTTGTCTTATCACTTTGTTCTTTACTTCATTTGCTGGTAGCTTTGTGAAAGAGACATTTTTCTCAGAGATGTCAAACTCATTGTCATCTCTGTGAATGAAATGAACAAAAGAGACTATTTGTACTTTGACTTTTCTGTTCCTGATGAAACTCATAGAGGAAGAGAGCTCTTACAGAGTTTAGAATAGAAGAAGACTGATCCTTCATTTCTACATTTCATCTGTTAAATAGAGCTTTTGCTGGGGCTACTGATGTCCTTTAATTTCTGACCAGAAGTTCTTTGAAATAACTGTGGAAAATCAGTTTCTACATTTTTCAAATTATTTGGAGACCATTTGACAAGACTATAATCCAACTGTCTTTCTTTATGTGTTCAGAAGAGACAGGCTCTGTGCACACCCTGATCCGTAGGTGTTCAATACATTTTATCTTGAACTTTGAAAAATCTGGTTAAGGGTTCAAATCTTAAGAAAAGTACTGGAGGACTTCTCACTGACTCAGTGCCTCAAAATTAGATGCAAGTCTGAGGAGTGAAATTCATAAGGCAGCACGGGATATCTAAAATTTCCAGTACAATCCTCAAACATAATTCATATCAGCCAATACATTTCATGGTGGATGCCTAATCTACACATTTGAAAATGTCAGGGAGGGAAACATCTAAAATTTTGTTTCTTCTGAATTTAAGCACTTATTCATAGTCCAAATTAGACTGCGTGGAACTAGGATTTGCAAATGCTTTGCCTGCGCTTCTGTATGTAAGTCATATGAAGTGTCAGCAGACAACTCTCTCCTGCTTCTCTTTCAGAAGATAGCCAGCAAGAAGAGGGGTAGGAGGAGGTGATATTGCTGAAGAGCTTTTGCATAACAGTCTTGCTATGCAAGTACTTGCCGCCTTCTCCTGACCTATTTTTGAATGAAGTGGCTGTGGGAGCGCTGCAATGTGCTGCCGTTGCTGCTGTTGTGCGCGAAGCGCGCTCGGAGCACACCTACTAAGCCGGGCCACTTGGCAAGCTAAGCACGACACACTGCTTTGCATCCCAGATGGCCTAGGCGTGGAGGATGTGCATTTCATTCAGCTGAGAAGGTGACATATTTTGATGTGTGCAGAGACACCAAGTTAGAAAACAGATGCCTTAGACATGTAAGTGAGTACATAGGGTTTTTTAGATCACCCTTCTGGATATGTTTAAATTACAGTTTGAGTGTATGGTAGGTGCTTAAGTACTATTTTTGATTTCACCTTGGATCGTTTGAACATTGTCTCTGCATAAGAGTTGTGGTAATTTTACTTTTTGAGCATCTAACTAGCGTTGTGTAACAATGCAGTGTAGCAGAGAATCAATTAAAAATCTGATTTGAGAAAAATATTTTTGCTCTGTGTTCGGAAACATGATAAAGTTTTAAACCTGCTTAGATTTTACCCAAAATAGCAAGATATACAGATTAAGGAAAAAAACCACATAATTTTAGTCTCTGACCTCCAAAAGTTCTGCATCTTTAATTTTGAGATGTTTGCATACAACTTATTTGTGAGTTTCTTGTTTGCTTGTTTTTTTTGTGGCTTGTTTTCGTCTTCTTTTGTTTTTCCTTCAGATGTTTCACATTATTCTCTTAATGTTTGTCACTGTCTAAGCAGATAAATGGTATAATTCTATTTTTTTGAAATATCTCACAAAAATATATTGACAAGAAGGAAGCCATAAGGGAGAAAAGAGTGTGTGGAAAGTATAGAAATATTTCTGTCTTTTCCCATGGCTTAAGAATGGTCTTACAGTGGTTCTTATGAATATCTTTATAACTTTTCAAAAGGCTATAAGAACAAAGGGTAAATCCTTAAAGGCTAACTAGATGGCTACTGGGATAGTATAAAAGATGCAGCTATTCTTGTAAACTTCTTCACCAGCAACAAAAATTACTTATTCTCTCCCCTGCCAGGTTTCTTCAGTCTAATTGCTTCCCAAAAACTGAACCTCCTCATTCAACATACAAAGTCTCAGTCATTTTTTCTTTTTTCTTTTTCTTTTTTCTTATTTTATTTTTTCTTTGCATACTTTTTAAGACTAAGCAGAAGACAAGCAATGTCATTAAGTGTAATTCGAGTACCTTGAGTGGTTTGCCCTGTGGAACTCTCAAGTATGCAGATCTCAAAGATCTCAGTTCTCTCAGGTCCCTCAGCTCATAGGCATGGTGTCCAGCAGAGAGAATACAGCAGATGCTGAGACAAATAAGGGCAAGAACATGTGATTGCAAGCAATTGAGTTATCCCTGTTGAATGAGTTCCCACAAGCAGTAATTATATGGGATTTTCTGCCTCCATCATAAGGGTATTGAATACTAACTATACAGATACATGAAGAAAATAAAAGGCTAATGACTATGAGATCTGTCCTCCTTGTCCATTGTTTTAATAAGTCGTGACACATAATAAGCACAAGAATCAACCCTGACTCTGTTTCTGGTAAGGTTCTTTCTTATGACTCTCCTAACGTCTGGTCAAATTTGTAGCTTGTGAGCAATAATCTATTAATCTGCAGTGCTGGTGGTGTAGATGGACTCCTTTTGATGAAACAAGAACTTGTTTAAACTACCTCAATCTTGAAATGAAGCCAGTTCCAAATTTTCCTGGAGTTTTTAAGACAGTTTTTAACTGTTAAAAAATTATATATAGAGAGAAATTTATATGCATGTGAATAAATACATATTCATACTCACTTTTATTTTTGCATTTTTGAGTTCCAACTGGCCTTTTCCTTGGTACATCTTATCCAAACAGAAGAAGGAAGTTTCAAAAAGTTTTCAGAAAAGGCAGCTGTCACTGCATTTCCTGAGCATCTTCACTGTGATCCTCCGGGTCTCTGGAACACTGCTCGGGTCACAGGGGGACATTCTATACAGAGCACTGCACTTTCTGCACAATTATCAACAGTCTTTATATTGAGTCTGGTTTAGAGATATTTTAAGATACCCAGAAGATTAGAAGATGGGAGTGAACCATATTTTATTTTCTCTTGTACTACATATATTCATTTCTGTAGCTTGAAGCTGGGAAACTGTAGCTAAGCTGAGGAAAACTGAAGGAAGCAGTATGAAGTTTGATGTCAAGGAACAGAGTGACTCTTCTAAGAGGATTTTATCTTTGCTCTTTTTCCCATATTTCCTAAAAAATTAGTATGTGTATGACTTTTTATCCACAAAATATTCATTGCCAAGAAAATTATACCTTTGAATAATATATTTAATCACTCCCACCCTATTTCTTTTAAGGTTTTTTCCACCTTCTGTTGCAATCATCACTCTTAGGTTACTTCTAGAGAGAGGCAAAGATAAACAAGAAGAGCTGGAGATCTGTTGATGTTGTATGATGACACATTCACACTTACATAAGTGTCACAGAACTTCTTTTTTACTGTGACATTTTTCTTAATAAAGGCAGTGGTTTTGTTGGAAACTGTGTGCATGCTTATACCAGGGCTAAATTTGTTTCTAATTATCTGGCACAATTGCCATAGCAGAGCATACTGTGTATACCAGCACTACACAGATAGGGAGTTTGTGAGAAGAAACATGCTCTGGATTTAGAATGTGAAAACCAGCTGAGGAGTTCACCACAAGGCAGGGGTGTGAAAACTTTACTTAGAAGTTGTTTTTTTCCCACTGTGTCCTCCCTGCAGCTGATGGAGTAATAGAGTTGTAATGGTTTGCTTACAGGCAGTCAATTAGGCACCTACAGTTACTCCACAGGGTGTAGATTTCAAATGAGTGGCTTATTCATAAATAAAAAGAATTACTGCACATTTTGATCTAGTGTTCTCCATTTCTAAACATCACTACATATTTATTCCAAATCTGGTCACACTTTAATGCAAGGTCTTTGTTTCCTTTTCTGCCCTCTCTACTATCAGGGTAGATTGACATAGACTGATTTGTGATACCTCACTTTAGCACAGAGTACATTGTTTCTCCATTGTTTTTCTGCATTAGTTGTACCAGAATTCACAGGTTAAAAGGTCAGTTTGAATTGGGGAGTTTATAGGAAGACTATGAATCTGAAAGAATTAGTAATGTTGAATTAGTATCATGAATCCTGAAGCTGGTATTGCACTGTGTGGTTTTGAAGGGACAGTACTGGTGGAGATATTTTTAAAAAGAAGTCCAAGCTTCTGACAGTTCTTGAAAACTGAAAATCAAATATTATAAATTACATTGCAGCTTTTCCATATGAACAAGGAGTGACACGTACAGTGCATATGTACACATTATTGAAAACAAGGAATGATAGTTACTGTCTTTACTTTCCTCAAGCATTTGAACAAAATTCATGGAGTTATAAATATATTTATACATGGTCTATTCTGGAAAAAAAAATTAACTCTTTTCTGATCTATGTAAATGTAGACATATACATGTATGTATATATACAAAGAGATACCAATATAGAGATAAAGAATAGATAGTATTTTGTAATATTTTAATTATTAAAATATAAAATAACATAGGCAATCATAGGTAAAATCAGGATTGTCCAATATGTCATGTCTTAATTCCTCTTAAACAGTTCCTCCTGTCCCCCACCTCCAATTTATACATTCCAATCATTGTAATCTCTTATCAACACTTTTCCCTCTTATCCCACTCCCATGTCCTTCCTCTTCTTCCTCTTGTCCTTTCCTCACTGTGGTCTTTAGAGTGGAATGTGGGTGGGATCAAGTTTAGGCAGCAGGCAGGCAGACGGCAGGAAAAGGCTGCATATACAAATGTGTCCCAGGTGTCCTAACATGTCCTTGCCACACAAATGGTCACACTTGCTGTTGACAGGATGACAAACTTCAGCCCAGAATCAGTGCCTGTAATAAGACAATGATATCACTGGCTCAGTCTCTCTGCAGAGAGTGCATTGTGGAAGAGAGAGTTCAGCTATGATATGAATACAAACAGTTGTAAGAAGTATTTTATTTCATAGGACAAATCATTTCATGTAAGAGATATTTTCCCTGTCTTTTCTATTCCATTTTCAATATTTAATATACCTTTTTTGTACTATTGATTTATTTACAAATATGTCATTTATATTTATAACATTAAGTAAATAAATGTATAAATGCAATACATGTGTTAATAGTCACTGGGGGGTCTTTTAAAGAGTAATAAGTATCTCCACCTTATAAAAGATGAAATGTCTGGTCAAAAAAATTTGGATGTTGACATTTGGATGTTGGCACATGTATTGTTATTACACCTACATTTGCCAGGTTCCATAAAACACTGCCAGCCTCTGCACACTTACCATGCATTCAACTCTCTCTCCAAAGAGAAGTGGGATTTTATAGCATTCATTACACAGCAAGGAATACATATGAGAACTTTGATAGACAGCTATATAAAAATATATATGTTTATACACATACAAACACAAAAAATATATTTATTTTGGTCATTTATTCATTAATAAAAAAAGACTTCACGAGGGAGTAATATAGAAAATATGTTTTCTAGAATAGTTGTCACTTTGGGGTACATTAGTTAACATATTTGCTTCAGAATGAAGTGCATCTACAGAAGTATAGCTGTTATTTAGGTTGAATATTACCTCATATAATAATTTTTTTTTTAGAGATACCCACTCATTAACTGATTTCCTATGAATGCTGCAACAGGGGAGTTCAGAAAAAAGAAGCAAAGAGGAGAAAGATAATAATACCAGGCTCCAGTCCAGAAAAAATGTTGTAGGTAGGAATTAACACGTGTTGCGCACTTTCAACGTTCTCCAGGCTGCTTTTGTCTGAGTAAATTCAAAGCAGGAGCTGCATTTCATAGCTACTATACAGGATACAGAGCACAAACCTCTAACGCACACCTATGAAATAGTGGCTTGTACAGAATCCCCACACCATGGCTGTCTGGAATAGTGGGATTGCATTTCCACAAATTTATCTGTCAAAAATATTCTCATTTTCTTACAAATATACTTCAAGGCTTTGATTTCTAGGAGAGATCAGCATACTTTTGACCCCTGTAGAGCACTGCCAGTCACAAGGACGCCAGATTCAGGCCTGCCTAAAGATGGAATTTCTGCAGCACTTTAAGCTTTTTCCAGGGAAAAGCTTGCTGTGTGTACTGGTATCTTAGGAGTGGCATTTAAATAAGTTCAGGCACAGCTAGAGCCTAACAGAGTAAATAGGACTAGCAAAAAGAGGGAACTGCATGGAAAAACGATTTGCTAGTCTATAGTCCACCAACATTTAGGGAGCCTGAGCATAGCCCTAAACGCAGTCACTTACAGCTCAGTCTTTCAGCTGTCAGAGTAACGGGTGTAGAGCAGCTGTATGAGGAACTACATCTCGAACATCAGAGGTGAAGAAGAAGATGGTTGCAGTATGCTGGAAGTATCTTTGTCCCAAAAGTAAAAAATACGGAAAAAAACCTCAACAAACATTCTCTTTTCCTTTTTTTTCCTTCCTAACAGTGCATACTCTTTAAATTCCTAACTTATATAGATTTAATATGTAACAGTTTTATTCTACAATTATTCTATTCTAAGAATCTGTGCTTGAAGATTACTCTGCATCGCAACAGCTTTCTGAGCAACCCAGTCCAGTTTGCACAACCCACAAGAATAGATACAGCTTCTTTAGAGTGCTAAAGTCCTGGTGTATTTGAAATTACCTGCCAGAACTATCTCACTGAATGAAACTGAGTTTATAATCAATTTTCCCGACTGTTCTGAGAAGTGCTAACTTTTTCTACAGAATATATTTTAGCCAGTTGAAAGAGAATCTTTGGAATCAAATATTCAAAACTCCCAAGTTGTCAGCTAAAACAACAATGCCAGCTCATTTTCTTGATTCAGATAAGAGACCAGCATTCACCAAAGTGTTTTGATTTTAAGTTTTTAATTGAAAATGGAAGATAGATTTGGAAAGTGCCACCTAGACCACCTCTGTCTTCCAGAGACATTCTACATTTCCATCCACTAAAGAAATTATAAGGTAACGTACTCCTGACCACTCTGGTCCAAACTTTGTACACACTCATAGAATTTTCTTTTCATGCATAAAAGAAAGAGCTGCACAACTGTGAACTTTAAATTGTAATACCCAATTACCCTGACTTTCCGTAAACTATTTTCTAGTCTATTGTGTTCTGATAGAGGGAATCAAACCAGATATCCTTTCTGGACAAAAGCCCAACTGAACCAGGTTAGCTGACAAAATTCACAGGTTTCCAGTGTACACTGAGTGTCCTACACACCAGTTTCACTAACAGCTTGGCATGCATTCAGTGGTGGCATCATTTGAAGGGACAGAGACTCATAGGAAAATTTTTGTGCTAGATTCAGTTTCCTGAAACTGTTTTGCTTAAGGAATCAGTGCACAGGCTTCCTGGAGTTTCCTTTAATTGTTTGTGGAGATCTGTGTTGCAGCTGCTGAACAAAACCACTGTGAAACAGATAACTTTAGTGGGTTTTGATTTATTTTGACATTTTATTTTATAATTTATATGTGCAACTGACCTATTTTATTTAACTCTGTTGTGACTAGGCTGTGGGTAGTGACTTCCTAGACCAAATGTGACATGCTGTCACCACAGACTACTACCAATCAAAGTTCTTTGGCACGTCAGTAGCAATGTGTACTTCTAATACTATGATTGCAGACACAATATCTGCACTGCAGTCCTGGGTGAGCTCTGTTTTGTGCATAGTTTGGAGATAAATTTATTGAGCTGTCAGTGGTGTAATCTAAATGTGCAATATTAATGTCAGCTCTATTAGGTGGGACTAATGTTTAGAAAGAGCTATAATTTTTGAAGAAGTGTAATTTGCATAGTCAATATGCCATCAGAACGTCTAGAAGACGGCACTACAGGAGTTGTAACTGCTGCATTCTTCTTCTATGTGTTTAGAAAAAAGCTTGCACCAGTCATACTAAGCAATACAGCGAAATCTTCCCTCTTGTTTATTTAATCCCACTCTTGGAGCAATGCTCCTTCGGGTCTTGTGCACAAGGACTGAAATCCATGCTAAATAACAATGTAGAAGTGAAATAAAGGAGGAGGATTCTGATTTAGCCAGATGTAGGAGGGATACAATACAAAGATTTATGTAACTAATAGTCACACAACTCCTCAGATGACCATTTCATTATTTTTCTGCCACAGCTTTAAGCTGCTGACATACAGCTGGCTATTTTATTTATTTATTCAAGTGTATAAATGTTTGAGATTACGTTTCAAACTGCAGCTCTGTAGTCTTTTTGCAACATTTTTCTGCTGGTTTCTCTCATTGCAATATTGGTGCATAAGTATGTCATCTACCTTTAAAATTGCTTGAAAAGGTGAAAAATCAACACAAAAAGAGGTAAAGGTTTCACCTCTTCAAAGAGTAGATAACTTCTGACTCATAACATCATATCCCACTAATAGTACTTCAATTGTTTGGAGAGGGTTTGGCCAACCTTCTAAACAATGACAACCTGCATTTACCAGCATCCAGCAGGTCACATGTGAATTGAAGTACCCACTAGAGACTACTGCCCTAATCTTTTTCCCCTTGGATGATCCACCATTAAAGCACTTAAGAATGGTTCTTGTCACCATAACTCACTGGCTTACTCTCAAGGACCTGTCATCATCCCAGAGTTTCCAGCCAACTTTCCTCTTGAAAGAGAAAAATGGATGGAAGTACTTGACTGAAGTTTAAATTCAGTCTGAAAGAGATGACATAAATTTTTTTTGTTTTGTTTTAAGAATTGTTTACTTAAAGAAAAGGATAGAACTAATACTTTTAAGCTGTTGTGGATGTGAAAAAAATTATGTTCAAAGCAATTTACTATTAACATGGTCTTGTGTCTACTACATATAAAGAAAAAGTTACCATTTACTTTAATGACATAGGATTAAGTTTTATTTCTCATTGACAACCACCAATTTAAAGATACGTTCTGCCAACTTGAATAACAAGGAATGCACCCCTATAAGAAGTCAAACAAGTTTTATATAAGCTGCTAAGATAGAGCAGGTAGGTAGCTGTAAACTACGTATTGCCATCCATTGCAGGATCCAAAGTTCTCAGTGCTCCTATCACGGGACAATGCCTGCTAGGATAATTATGCCTATGCAGCCTTACAGAGCATGCTGCAAAGGTCTCTGAAGTGATGCCACCCTGATCACAGGTACATGATTAGAGACACATTTCTCCTAGTAATTTATATCTGTCTCTAAGAAAGTATTTTTTTGACAAGAATACATTTCCTCTGATTCTTTTACATATAGAGAATGAGGCTTAAAGGTTATTAAATCTGCAAGTTTGGGTTAGTTCTTCAGCATATTATATGGCTGATATAGGGAAAAACACCTGTGACTGATTAAACAGTGGGAGAAATGGTGAACATCATTCTGGCAAAAACAATACATAGAGGACTAAAGATGGCAGAAAATATATATACTTATCCAAATGAGAAATGGACAGATAAATCCAGACAGTAGATATAAAAATGAAAATATTTAAACAGAAAAGCATCTATTGAAAAGTGGTTTCATAAATTGCTTGCAGATAAACTGTTATGCTCATAATTTATTATCAAAATATTTAAATACAAAATATATTTCAAAAATCATTGTATGCTATTAGCTAATTCAGAAAAAGAGGATAAATTTAAAATATTTAGTAAAAGTGGCTTACTAAGCTGTAACGATTATTAACTAATGCTTTTGCAAACATATTTCCAGTTTTACTTTGTTATAGGGAGAAATCTTGTTCTGACAGGCTCAAATATAAAATGATTAGTACTTTCCTTCATTATTATTGATGGTATTGATTATTTTAACTTTTACCTATTAATGGGGACTTAGTATATTCTTTTATTTCTAGCTTCATGGTGTTATTACAGTGTAATGGCTTAAGGGGAAGAAAGCTAACATTTGCAGAAAAAAAGTTTGGATGCTTGTGGAGTTTCGTGGTGGATAAAATAATAAAGGTTGAAAAAAGTGGACAAGCTTTAATAATCAGTATTTTGCTGAAAGCATAAATAAACAGAAATGCTGTTCATTTTTGCTCCCTGTTAGCCTTTCTTCTATCAGTTTTAAGTTCCACAAGCAGTCAAATGACCATGAATACAGAGGACCAGTCTTTCACCTTTCCAGAGAAACAGTTTTGCCAATTGGTAAGAGTTACAAAATGGTCATCTTCGGTGCACCAGTTCAGTGACAGGGTTTTGATGCTTAATCTTTGATATTTCATGACACTTTGGTATACATATACGTGTGTACGTGTGTATCATAATGACTTGTTGTTCCCTACCATAGATCCAGATACAAAAGTCTTTTGAGCAAGAACTGAAGAATATAGGAGTTTTCAGTAGAAATAGGAGCCATTCCCTCTGTCCTGAAGACTCTCCTTTCCAGTAGAACTGAATGTATCTTCTTTGTCATGGGTTTACTCAGGAAGAGTCAGTTTTGCAAGTGACCTATGGTGCAGGAAACAGTGCACCTTGCTTCCTGGGAAACAGAGCCAGTGACCAGCTAGTTTAGAGTATTGATGGGTATATAATCCAATTAAAAATTGTTCTGCCTCCAGGAAAAAAAACATATTTAAGAGAGATACACTGGAGAAAAAGCCCTTTTTTTCCTGTCTTGTTACTGTCAGAGAAGCAAGTCCTGTGCTTCTCTCTCTGGTAAGACTGGGCCCTTGCCCTTCCCCCCCCCTCCCCTCAGAGGGGAGAGGGGGGGAGGTTTAGAAGGGAGTTTGCAGCAGTGCAGCTGAGCATGGGGGAGGACCTGGCCTGAACTCTCCGGCTGCTGGGCAAAACATTCCAACTACAGCGGGCAGAGCCGGGCCCCATGAAACTGTCGCAGAGGCCCAAGAAAAAAATTAGCCCTTTCATTGCCCAGATGAAACTTGCACACACCTATCTTCCCTTGCACAAGGACACTTACAGAAACACAGCATAAAGACTCAAAGTCAGTGAGAGAAACAGAGCTGAANCAAAGTAAAAGCTGAAAATTCTTCTGTGAAACCATGATTAAGACCAAGCTAAAATATTCCCTGTAATATATGAAAAAATGGTCCAAGGGTGGATGTGACGTTCTAACTGCAGTCAGTACAACCAATGAGCTAAAACACCTGTATAAAGATAAGTAAATACTAAAGTAATTACAGCCTGATGAAAAGTTTAAGCAGAAATAAAGAAGAAATTGTAGTTCAGATCCCTCGCCCCGAGGAATGGTCAAAAAAGACTTACGTTATCACTCACAGAAGAAGATTTCTTTGCTGCTGTAATAGAACCACTCATCCTTAAAAGAATACCCCATGAACCGTCATAGCCTACTGTAGTAACTGTAGAAAAGCTACTGGTGTGGGAGGGACTTTTCACAACAAGCAGAAATCTTTTTCTCCTAAGCAGCTGCTAGTTGTGAAGCTGAAAACCATAAAAATTATATTTCTTGTAAAGAAGTCAACATGGTAAAACAAGAGAAAACTTCTCTCCCTAAATGAACTAAATAAAGACTAATGTAGAAGTGGTAAACTAACTGAAAGTTGAAGTATTGTTTTTTGTATTGTCATTAAGAAAAAATGGAAAGGTAGGAAGAGCAGAAGTATTCTGAAAGTTTTGTTCTAGTTCTTAATTTTTTTTTCCTTCCTTTTAAGTCTGTTAATAAACTTTCTTTATGTTCTTTAAGGTTTGAGCCTGCTTTACCTACTCCTAATCCTTATCTCACAGCAAAATTGAATAAAATCTGGTAAGTGTGCTGGTGTTTAACCAGAAACTCAGGTGAACGAACTCAAACCACTACATTCTTCATACTCAACATTAAGAATATCCAAAAAGGCCCAAATTTACTTCACTAGAAAATAGTGTGAAGTTGAATTTAGGCAGAAACAGTCTTTCTGAGAACAAAAGAAAACAAGACATTAAAAGCTAATTTTTAATTTGTGACATGGAGTTGAACAGTCTATTTTTCTACTTGTTCCATGATATTTGGAGTTGGCTTCCTTGGACATAAAGCATCTGGGTTGCTATGTAGCCATAATGCTTGCTAAAAGAATTCTAATCTTTACGTCTAATTTCTCAGTTATTTAAGACTTATACACTGGTTATATTATTCATCACAGGTATTGAAAATAATTGAAGTATTTCCAAGGAAGTCTTGAGAACCAAATGCCAAAGCCTGAGGGCGGGGGAGAGTGGTTTACAAATTGCAGGGATGCAGCATCAAGTTAAGGAGCAAGGGATTTACCAACATTTTAGTGTGCAGTACACTAGAGAGGGTGAGAAGTGCAGAAGAAAGCAAAAGTCATTGCATGTTAAGTACTGAACTAATGAAAGTTGTCATATCATAATTTCTGAGAGGGATGGGGTTGTCTTCTAGTTTGCATCTGGCATGTAGTTAAATATGTGTGCTATTGTACCTTACTCATGCAAATCTAAGTGGAAATAAACAAATAAAATTCCAAATTCTTTGGAAGACTCATTTCACAAAGTTCTGTTTTTCCTAAGCTAAAGAAGTCATATATTCCATTTATCTCCTGTCATTACTGATTACTTCAGCACTTTGAATAACATGTAAAACCAGGCAGTTTATAAAATGGAAGTGGCATTACCACTTATACAGGAATGAAAAAAATCTCTGCCTATAATTAAAAAAAAGCTAAACAGGTAAACAATGCAGATACAATTATTTTACCCCAAGAAAATTCAACCAAGTAGAGAGAACTAATTGCTTAGAAATTATTCATATTTGAATTGTTGTATACAGGTATTCCCTGCAATCCTGAATCACACTTTCTATTAATTTTTCGTGTTAGTGCAGCCCTCAAAAAAAACCTATTTCAATTTTCTATGCTATATTTAAGTTTCATATTGAAAACAAATGTGAACCCTCTTTAGAATAACCACCTTATGTTACTTTTTCCATAAATATTTTTTTCCCTTTCCCCTTTTAAGTCTGTAATTCTTTCTGTCTGATTTTATTAAGTGTGTGAAAAGGTAGGCAGGTTGCCCAGGTCTTGGAAATTAAAGTTCCCTAAGTAGCTCAGGTGGTTGCATAAAATCTGGAAGCATGACAGCTAAGACAGAAAGAACATACGACAAGATGATCCCACTTTGTATAGAAAGAAATTGAGGACATCCCCATCTACTGATATCTCTGCACACTGGATTCTGAAGTTTATTTATCATGATGGTAAAATGAGGGAAATTCATCTTAAAATTAGGCATTCTATTTTACATACTGTGGAGAAAAGTTGCAAAATCCCTTTTGTGGAGGTCAACCAAATTCAGATCCTCAGCCTTTTTATTCCAGTGTAAACTGTTTGAAAGGCATATGATTTTATTTCTTGCATTTTATTTTATTTTACTATCATTCTTTGCCTTGTTATTTGTCTTAAGTGATTTATACATTCTAATAATGTTCACAGAACTGAAAATTTACAGAACTGTATTTTTTTGAGAAATAAAACACATGATTATGCAGCTCTGTTAAATAAATAAATGAAACCAAAACCATGTTCAAAAAAATGAACAAGCTTCAAGAAAAAAAGTTTTTTGTATGTTTCTTTCTGTCTTTTAAAAGTACCATTAGATATTTCTCTCCATAGGTTTCGCCATTTCCAGTCCCTATATATTTTCATTTTCAGATTGAGTCATTCTAGCCCAAAACTGCCTCATTTGAATTGCAACATGCTATAGAGGCTTATTTACTTTTTTCGCCACTAAGTTTGATAAATGAAAGTGATTCAAAGTTTCTAGTTGTGTAAGACACAGTCTGATGATATACGTAACCTCATAGTGTCCTCTAAAGTGCCATATGTCTTGTTTCCAGTTACTGCACTTGAACATACTTACAAATACATAAGATTGATCCAAAATCACCAAATAAAGCAAAGACATGGAAGTGCATTTTAGATGGCCTATAATCAGGGCCACAGGCCTGTTTGTGCTGGGCTTCCACAAAGGCTCATATCCTTATATGGGTGAATCTCTTTTTCACTTCATCAAATTCTGTAAATAATATTTCATTTCATAGCCATCAGCTCTGTGTACAAATATCTTCATTTTTCTAGCTCAACTGGAATATAAATGTTAGCCATTTCCTAATATAAATGTTAGAATTTCAATTTAAATTGAAAATGCACACTGGTTTATGATACCAAGTTCACAGCATGATCTGGATTGTAGACAACAAATCTCTGAGGTATGAATTCTAATTTAGCATTTGTGTATATTTGTGTATATATGTGTGTGTGTGTGTATGTGTGTATACACACATTTTTGTAAAGCAACTGTCTGTAAATATGGAGCTCAAACCACTAAGTGATAACAATAGAGGCATAATAAGGAAAAATGACCAGTTTCTCAGTGCATGCTTCTGGGTTACTCTCATTATTTCTATGTGTTTTCTCTGCTTTAGTGGCTGGACAATTTACATGTCCATCCCTAGTTTGCAATCTCAAACCTCTCATACTATGCATTCCATTGTCATTAACTTTTGAATATTAAATTGCAATATTTTACAGATTCCATCACTGAATTGCAGAGTTCTCATACATTTTATTATAATTTCTTTCATATATTCAGTTAATGAAACTTATGAATGGTGTTGAGAATTAAGATAATGGTAAAATAAAATAGTAATGCAATTATTTCATATGCCATTGTTCATTATTCATCCCAATAAAACTTAAACATTTGAGATATTTCTTATTCAAAGATGTTAAAGTGAGTTAGAAGAATATTGACTACCTTCCCCTCACAATCTTCTTTTTTGATTAAAATATAGGTTAGCACTATCAGCAAATTTTCTTTCTCTTTTTATTTAGGTGGAGACGTTTGAGGAATAGAGTACATCATCTTCATGTAATCTTTGTCTACAATATATGACAATTAGGATGTGTTAGATTCTTAGAATTACAGGAAATTGTTCTTATAACAACAAATGTTTAATCCTTTGGTTTCCATTACAGCCTCTTACAGAAACAGAATTCAGTTTTATACATAATCATAAGAACAGCTGCAGAATTGTTCCAAAGCTTCTCTGAAGTGCCATTATAAAAAAATTCCCTACAAAGTTGTGTCTGATTCCAATGTGAAAGAAACATCACCAAAACTTTAAAGATATGGTTTAAAGACAAGTTTTCTACAGTAAGGAGTGAATGGGACTCAATGTGTTTGTTCTTATGCATTATGTATTGTTTCATAAGGCTTATGCATAATGTGTAGAGACATACCTATTCATATAGATACATACGAGATTGAGTCAAGCAAAAAACAATAAAACTGTAAACACAGATGTTTTTCAAAAAACTTATCCAGATGCACTAACAAAATTATTTTTAAAAAAAATAGAGAATAAACTTTAATAATAAATACATCTGCAGAAGTCTTATGCTATCTGCAGATCATGAATTTTTGAGGCACTTAACAAAGAGAAAACTTTATGTCTAGATGTTTAGGAATCAAATGAAGACTTCATTAACTAATGATGAGATTAACAACAATCATAAAACCAATTTCTATATGACTATGGACTTAATCAAGTTTTCTAAATTAATTTTTATAAAAGCTGCTAAAAACAGGAAAATCATAAGAGGAATTGAACAACCCACCTCTGGCAGGATAGTTATAATTTTGATTGAATTTGTAATTGATTTTGTCTGAATCCAAATATTTATGTTAGAGAAATGTAAAATCATTTCATTTTGGCATGTACTCAACAAACTGTATTGGCATTTCTGAGATATGGTGTTTTTCAAGTCTTATCAAGACAGACAGGGACAAGCAAAAGCAATATTCACATACCAGCTGGAGGAATGAGCTCCTTTCCTGTCTGAAAATCCATTCAACACACGAGAGAGGCAGGCTCAAAACTCCCCTTTGCTCCAGGGGTCAATTTCCCCTTATTAAGATGATCCTTATCTGTAATTTGGGATTTAATATTCCAGAACTGAGAGTTGAAAGCATCTTCTGATGTTACCATTTTTTTTTCAGATAATGCAGAATATATTTTGGAGGAAGAGAGAAAGAGAAGTGCATAATAGCTGACATCTTTGCCTTGATGTCCATTTACTTTCTGTTAAATTTCAATTAATTTTTTTTTTCCAATGCCATGTAGAGATATCAAGGAGTTAAGTGATCTGTGCATGCAGACACAAAGCTAGTGATAAACTTACAGCTAATTACAATCAATCTCATTCTTACACATTAAGTAATATCCATGGTTTGACTCTTTTGGAGTGTCTTGCTAACATTTATATTCCAGTTGAGCTAGAAAAATGAAGATATTTGTACACAGAGCTGATGGCTATGAAATGAAATATTACTTACAGAATTTGATGAACTCCAAGATTTTTAAGAGTTTTGAGTTTATCAGAATGCTTTACAGTATCATGGATAACAACAGTGATGTTTTCAGTACTTTTCAAGTGTCTCTTTCAAGAAAATTAAATTTACATAAGATCCCAGAATGTAATCAGACTCTAATTTGGTTTTGAAGCTAAATCTAAAGTTACATTTCCTGTCACAATGTAGAAGCTCCAAGGTGTAGTTATGAGAACATCAAAATTGCTTAAAACAAATACTAAGTAAAAGTCTCATACACATTAGCCTAAAGTACTTGCTATTGTCATTACACAAGACTTTGAGTCAGGCTTTAAATTTGCCATTATGTCCTTTAACAATTAAAAAAATAAAAATTATACCAGCTCAGAACAAAAATTTGTGACTGTTAGACTGTAAATCTGAAATTTACTAAGGTAAATCGCTGTCACTTAAAGGTTTTAAATTAGGTCAGAGTTTTAGCAACTTTAATATTGACTGAATATTTCCTCATTAATTGATTCTAGAGTGACTCATCACTCATATATCTGTATCATAGTATTCTCTATACAGACTTAGAAGTTCCATTAAATTAGTTGTTGCACAAAGCAAACATTTTAAAACAGCCCAATTATTGATCCATGAAATTTGCTTGCCAAAGTGTGCTACTAAGGTGGTTATGAGATGACACAAATGAATAACATGAAAAAACGAATTGCTGACAGACCATTGTCTTAGCACATCAAGTTCTGGAGCAGTTCTCTGGAGGGACTCAATAATAATCAGGTGGCTTGATGTCCTTTTACAATATTCTCTCATCTAGAAAGGAACATCAAGAGCAAAAGTCCAAAAATATAGGATGAAAATCCTTACTTCATAGTGGTGCTAGAATCCTAATAGAAACACACGGAAGCAAGCAGCTTAGCACTGAATGAGAGATAACACAGAGGTTGAGAATTGAGGAAAAAAGGGACAAATAATCTCTGGTTGTTCTGCTAGCAAAATACTGCCAAGATAGAGAGAAAGAAAACAAGAAGCAAGGATAAGTCTCTTTTCTTCAGCCTTTATATGATCATCATTTTGATAATTATCAATTATAAAAATTGTCATAATTAACAAAGCTCAAATTTTTTTACTAAAAAGCAGTTTGATGGGTACTGAAGATCTGGATACCATGCACATGCAGTATGATTACATAATGAAGGTCACTATGGTTTCCTCCCCTTTCAGTGACAGAACACTTTTTCTTCTGTCCTTCCCAGATTTTTAACTGCTGCAAAATAAATTTAATCTCTTCTTCATATGTAAAATTTACTTCCAGTAAAACTGTGTAGAAGTGTTTGGAAAAGAATTGGCAAAGCATGGAATATGTGCTAAATTTCAGTATCCATTTTCATTAGCAGCTGATGCACAGTGTAGTTGGAAAACAGGCTAGAGTTACAAAATGGTGAAATTATTTTCCTTCCAAGTCTGGAGTATTTAAACCTAATCATGTAGTGTGAGACATTATGGAAAATATTAGTGAAATTCAGATATAAGATTTTGTCTAAAGTTAAATTCCCACCCTATATCTACTTCCCTTGCTTGGAATTAAGTTAGGTAGAAATTTCCATTTCAGCATCAATAATGAAGTTAACATGATCAATTTATGCCATAATAATATAAATGCTCTCCCCCAAAGAAAAACTATAAGCTTATTATTTTTATTTATATAGAGGAAAACCTTGATGACTTGCACAGAATTTCACACACTACTTTTGAGTTGGTTTAAAGATGAGAACTTGAAGCCAAATTCTGTGATATAAAATAATATATGAATTAAAACAAGAGGGAATTTTCATTCTTTCAGGCTGAAAATATTGGCTTTTTGAAGCCTCAATTTTTTTCATTTGTACCATAAACTGGAAGTAGATAGAAAGTTATGGAAGGGTGAGAGTATAAATGTACTAAATACTGAACGAGCTCAGACTATGTGCTTCAAAAAATAATTTTGGAAAGGTAGAATTTACTGAAAGAACTTTTGATAGTATTTCCCCACACCAGTACCAAGTAATGAGATAATTCTGTAACAAACTTATCAAATCTGTAAATCTTTTTGTCTGAATTTAGAGCAAGTAAAAATAGTAAATTAGCACAAAGAGATAGTTTACTTTATTTGATTCAGTAGATGAAAATAATAAAAAAATCTTCCTCTTTATAAGAAGAATCCTCCATTATGAGCATATTTTTGTTGTCCCTGTCAAAATAAAGACTATGGATGGATAATAATTTTTAAAAAAACCCTAAACACAGAAAACTAAGCAAAACTCACACTTATATGCAGCAAACCCCAAGAATGTATGGCTGTTTAGTAGGTGAAGACTCAGCTCTTCAGTAAAAAAAATTTCTAGAGCTCATTAATAATATAAGAGAGAAAACAGCTGATGGATTCCCTCGAAACCTTATTAGAACAGGTCAACTCCCTCTCCTGAACAAGGCAAGAAAATAGTCACCAGCTGAGTAAAGCCAAAGGCTGACATAATGATGGATGGCCAGATGGTTTTATCACAGAACAAATAACTTGTCCCCAAACAGTAGAACATAGTTCTCAAGCATAAATATATTGACCCAGCCTGCAAGAGAAAAAGAAGAATGTCAGTTTAAATTGAAGGCCCTCACAATTACTTTTATTTCATATACTCTCAGTGATTTTCTCCACTGAGAAAAGAGAATGTGAATAAAAATGAGAGCCATGCAAGTTTTTTTATAAATGTTATTTTCCTTTTTTCCCCCAAAATATATTAATGACTATTTATATTTTAAATATTTTTTCTTAAATGAGAAGGTTTCATAACAAGCAATGTTCAAATATCTATCAAGTTTTAAAAGTGTTTTGTTCCAAATGTAGTTTTGAATTCCATGTTTTTTCCTCTCTCAGAAACACAATCATTTTGGAGAAAAAAGTTTTTCATTAAAACTATAGAGTTCATATTATTTAGCATAGTATTCCATTTCTGAGGAAGAGATAATTTAAACGTGATTTTTTTGGTAGTTCCAGAGTTTGTTTCTCCATCTATCATTCCCATCTTAATAAGTTTTGAAACTTTTACTCAGTCTTCAACAAAAGGTACATGAAGGGTTCCAGTATCATGGATATTCTGTTCCTTTTCAGAGAGGAATGTTTAGATAGGTACAGAAGATGAACTCTATTTTTTGAGAAAAATGTAGACTAAGTTCACAAGTTCTGCTTGGAATGCTGGATCACCAAAAGCAGCAACAGCATGCCCTACCTCTTTCCCAGATGATGATGTGATGATACAGAAGGTAACTTTGGGATTTGCAGGTAGGGTCAATGGAGTTGTGATGGAAAGAATCAGAGAAATTACTGTAGAATAGTTAAAGGCAAGAAAAAAATGTCAAGTTTACTGCTGAAGTTATGTTGAGAGATGCCTAGACTATAAGATTTAATTTATTCCTCTACTCATAGCACATTTTGCTCTTCATTTTATTTTCAAAACTAAAAAAAAAAGAATAAAAGATAAACAACAAAATTTCTTGCAATCCTTTTTTTGTCAGTTTTCTGAGAATTAGATTGACCCTGAAAAAAAAATCAATATTTTGAAACCAAAAATTGAAATAAATTTGCAGATTAAAAAGGTCAGCATTATCTTTTTCTCTCACCTTCTTTTTTTTGTATCAAAATTCTTTTATAAATCTCATTCCAGTCATTTGGTCAGAATCCAGTCTGACCGTACATGATTAGAATGCTAGAACTTTACCCATATAATACACTGCAAGGGGTCACCTTTAAGAAAAATTTACTAAAAAGAGTAACAATAGGCCTTAAGTGTTAAATACATGCATATGTTCATATGGCATAAGCATGCATACAACTGACAGATGAATGTTTTAAGAAAAATTAATTGAATCATTTTTCATGGTTATATAGCTATGTCTACATTATGGGGAAATTTGAGCCTTTCTTATACTGTCTGGAATAGCTCTGTCATTGGAAGCTTTGCCAGGACTGGTAATGAAAGTTCAACAGAATCCTCTCACTTGCTTTACTGCATCAGACTGAAATATCTTTTTAATTTCAGGATCTTTGAGTTCCTGATCTCTTTCTTCCCTCAGCCATCTACCATTCCTTGTTACTTACTGATGGCTTTCACCAACAGATTCCATTCAGTTTCTTCCTAATACTTATCTGCTTGACTTCATCTTGCCAGCAGCCTTTTTGACACACTGAAAAGAGATAGAAACTGTGGCTCACCTTCATCTCAAAGGCTTCACTTAGAGCTATCATCAATATATATATTCACAGAACAGTGAAAAGAAAGTGAATCAGGGACTGCTGAGTGTTTCTAAGAAGAGGAATTGGCAGCTGGAAGAGAGGATAAAGAGATTGGAATAAATTAGGTTTTGGGGGTTCAGTTTGTTTGGTTTTGTTGTTTCTGTCCTCTAAAAAATCCTTCTGGCAGCTCTGAACGAGATAAATGTTCATTAATTAGCATAGACGATGATTATCTGCTTTAGTGAAGGGTAATTTTACACCATTAAACTAAGCTTTTGATTTTCCCTCCCTAAAGCTAGACCAGGGAATTTGGATTCATCGGTTGCAACTTCTGATGAAATGAAGAAAAGCCTATATTAAATGTTATGGAAGTGTAAAATAGAAAAGTTTTGTGGTACTTTTAAAATCTGATGAATATCTCTATTTTTTATTTTATTTTATTTTACGGGACACAAGGGGAGACAGTAACTAATTATGATTGTGAGTATCAAATATATGACAGCCTATCTGCAACAACATCTCAGCCACAGATTTAGAGATGCTTCTGAGATCATCCTGAGGCCCAGAATAGCTCTTTTTACTACTAGAACCTTGAGACATTGAAAGCTGATTCTCCAAAATGAGGTGAAACTGATAAAAAAAGGTATTTGTTCCTTGTTAACAGCACTTTAAAAAACAACCTCAACACAACATTCAAATATTCTATTCTGAACAGTATTGAATTTTCTCTAAACATTTTCTAAAATGTACTTAATATATAGACATACTCAGCTGAGTTTAGTATGTAGTGTGGATTTTAATTATATCAACCTGACGCTACTTGTTACAGTCTGCATAAAAGGTTTTTTTTGTCTTCATTCCTGAATACATTCTGGCCTGGAAATCTTTCTTAGAATTATCTTCACATGTCTTAAATTACTGTGGAGGAGTTGAATGCACTCAGCAAGATGTAGAACTCATATCCACCGCCCATGTTTTTAGTATGATACATATATTAAATCACATTAGTTTAGAAGCCAGAAGATATCTCTGATAGGTTTCTGCTAAAGCAAGCTTGATTCCATGCCCATGTTTTTCTTCAGTGAAGCAGCAAGCCACTGAACTTTGCTTGAACTCAGATTCTCAGAACAGTTCAGTACATATTTGATGCACTCCATCCTGTTCATATCCAATTTCTCTATTAATTTAAAAAATTTTAAAAAATATTATCACTTACAACCCATCTAAGCAAGAAAGACTGTGACTGCTTCTATTAGTTGGTCAAGAATCTGAACTGTATTAAAACATGTTCCAGGAAAAGCTATCTCACACAAGCTAGTCCACCCCTTAACATTATTTCCACCCACTCTGAAAACCAAGAACAAAGTCCTCTGAAATGGAAACTCTATATTATGATCAATAATTCATGTTATTTCAATAGCAAGATTCATGACATTAGCAAGTGCTAAAAAAGCCATATTATTTTCTCAAGTGTATTAGATTTGATCACAAGTTCTTTATTTAAAAAGTTGAATTTATTTCTTTAGATCTCTTTTCAAAAAAAAATCTGGCTTTGGTTCTGCAGAAATTAAAAAAAAATAAATGGCAGTAGTTCTAACAAGTAGCAACCTTATTCTGGAATTTACCACTGAACTCCTGTTCTAGTAGACTGTGCTGTGTGATGGACACCACAAACTTCTTATGAATGTTCAGATCCCATTACCTTCTTTCAAGATTTATAAGTAGTTCAGCTCATGGCAAGCAGGTTAATATTTTTTTCATCTTTAATTTGTGTCATTTCTTTCTTCACCTGCTCATCTGCTTGAGTTGTACAGGATTTTCAAGTGCCTGTTGTGTTTAGTTTTGGTGTTAATTTCAGTGAAATGGTCTCTAGAAAAACTTTGTACTCAAACACAGAAAATAATGTAATCAAATGGCATCCAGATTCACCTCAGGAAAAAAAAAAGAAAATTCTTCGGTATTGGTTCTCACTTTTGGTCATTAGTTAAGAAACAAAATTTCTTTCCATTTTGTGTACTAAGGGAATCCAAAGTTAAAAACCAAGTACAGCCTAAATTCTCCTAGATGCTTATAAATTATATTAGTGGGCAGTAAAATAATGTGATTTAAAGAGGTAAATCCTCAAAGGAAGATACTAAAAAAAAATGTCCTTGGTGCACTGGCACACTGGCACGTGAGGAAAGGGAAGGGAAGTGGAGAAGGAGCTAATCTAAATCTGGCTCAGTCTCAAAGACAGACAGCTCTGCTGGAAAAATACAGTGTGTCTTCTGAAGTAGAGCTGAATGAGGATTTAACAGGCATTTACAGTTCTTTATACTTGTTGCAAAATTATGCTTTCTATCATATTGAACAGAATAAGAAGCCAGCTTTTGCCTCATAAGACTGAAGATTTTAACAGAAAAACACTAGGTAGAAAATTTCTTTCTATTCTACAAGTACTGAATTGGCCTTTATGAGCCAGCTATAGTGGTGCTGAGATCTTCTGGTGAACCTAAAAATGAATCTGTGTTAATACCTTTTTATACGGCTTTGTAAGTAAAATCTAAACACAACTTAAAACAATTCTTTTTCCTTTCTACCTTATTTGCAGGTTCCTTAACTATACCTGAAAATATATTAATATAAAATATCTTCAGTTTTCATGTCTTTTTCACTGCAATTTCAGTTCAGTTGGATTATTTTGTTTCTTTTTATTTGAGATATATGAATTATTCTGACTAATTGCTAAGTTTATTCGTTAGCAAACTGATCAACAGTAGAGTGTAATAAAAAATAATTATGTACTTAATACTGGTAGTATGATTTTAATTCAAATAAATTAAGTTCACCATTATTTTAATTCAAACAATCCCCTAGAATGCTTTTTTTCATATTTGTGCAATGTACATTGAAAAATTTTGATATTCTAGAGGCATAGATGAAATTCAAGGATATGTATAAACCTTCAGTAAATACTTTTAGATTTTGAATGGAAAAAATTATTTCTAACTTTTTTGGTTTTTTTCTGGGTTTTTTTCCTTATTCAGTATGGTTCAGAATATTTTCCAGAAGTCTTTTAAATATTATTAGTTTTGGACTTAACATTAGTTGTTATGCTGATGAAATAGAAAGAGATTTGACCTAAAGGCAAGATGTGACAAAAATACAACAGCATTTCATTGCAGTGGGGAAGACAACACCTGTAGCTGTGATAGCAGTTTTACTTACAGAATTGTCATGTACAACTATTGCCAATTGGGGTAAATCCTAGTTGTGTTTGGGGAAAAAAAAGTATAAAACTTCCAACGACAACTCTTTTTGTGGAGCCAGATATTCCGACAAATATTTTTATTGCTGACTTTTGTACGTAATATTAGTTATAAAGATAATGTTGTGAGATGTTACCACAATATTGGAGGTAGTAGTTGTTGTCATATGTAGCACATGAAAATTCTTTTTTTAAAGAAAAAAATGCTATTTTCTTTTATTTTTATTTATTTGATCCCATCCTTCTGATAAATTCTTTGGGTTTGATCCTTGTATTTCACCTACTATGAAAATAGTGAGCTATTTTCAGCAGCTGTTGCTGATGGATGGTTTTATGGCCTCTACATTCAGTTGTTCCATAATTCTTTAGCAGTGAATGGTGAAAGCACATATCTGGTTATACAAAAGGTGATTTGGAAGACACTGGAGAGCTGGTAGTTTATCTTCATCCAGAGCTGATAAACACCTTAAGGTGTGTTAGCAATTTTGACCAAAAGAATCACAAGACTTTGGTGAGGCTTTCATATGTATAGACTAACATACATTGGTAAGGTAGAGAAAGTATTGTACAACACCTGTGTAAGAAACTGAACTAAACTGAAGGCACATCATCTTTGCAAACCACTGAATCATTTGATTTCTCTTTCTAAATTTCCAAAAAATACATTTTAGCTAGGGAAAAGAAAATATGAAATTTGAATAGAAGAAATTTTGAATTTATCTTTGTATACAATCTCTTCTTCAGATGTGTCCTCTAAGGAATTAATTATCTTACAGACAATCAAGAACTTCTATTGATTACTCAAGCTCACTTTGCTCACAGAAACAAATTATCCCCAAATCAATGTGAAACTTATTGAACATGAGAAAACAAAGGCTATGGCAAAAAATGCTGGTAAGTAGCAATTAGTTCTTTGATTGAAACAGGACATACTATATTCCAGCAGAAAGAAGTATGGCATTTCCCAGAAAAAATAATTTGCTGTTTTGAGCATAAAAATAAGGTATGTCTTGACCACTGGGTGCCACTATTTTTGCATTTGATTCTTTTATTTTGTAGAAATATTTCTAGCAAATTACATTCTTTTGGAACACAGCAGACAGTTTGAGTCGAGAAAATAATGCATGAAAATAAACACAATCTGGTCATTGTCTCTGATTTTTCCTTTGCTATTCACAGAAGTTGGGAGATGCTAAGTATTTTCAGAGGTGTGAAATAATACAACAATCAGCCCTTCACCACTTATTGATTAGCTTTAAAGTATTGTCACAGAAATGAACATAATTCCTTTCACCCAGTTTTTAGGCAATCAAACTGCATAATTCAGCATTTCTTTGTTATCATACTAGCCTGATGTGAACCTATGAAATTGTGCCTCATATTCATTATTTTTTGCCATGCACTATGTGCTACAAAGATCAATGAAAGATACATACCTGTATTCATTGCTTGTGACTTTTAAATCCAGTGTAAAACAATCCTGTCAAAGATGGTAAAAGCATTTTAAAATGATAATTAGACTGAGGAGATGAAAACAAATTTTGGAGATTTAAAGAAGTATAGGTAAAATCAGTATTTGTCTCCTATCATGTCTTTAAGAGAGAGGAAGGAAAGTTTCTAATCTTTCCAAACAGTATTCCACTTTTAGTCTGTATATAAAAATCTAGACAGGTCTCTACAGCTTAATGCACAGATACATAGGTCTTAAGGTCAAAAAGAACTACCGTGATTGTCTTATGTGACCCGCAAAATAACTTAAGCTATTAAATTTCACCTTTCATTCCTGCAATGGGGTAATTATTCTTTCCTGCTATGTAAGCGAATGTTATTGAGCCAAATGTGAATTACTTGCTTTGTCCTTGGAAAGACCCTCTAGAAGAGGTTCTACTATCCTGCTATAAACCAATTCAATTTATTAAATTCATGTGAGTTGCCTGCTTCCTCACAGTGAGATTGCTTCAGTCCTGTAGGTTTCTGCAGAGAATATGAGCAAAAGGATTGCCTATATCCCCAAGGAGAAAGAAGGCCCATGCAAAGCTGGAAGTTATCTGATTCCATCTAACCTATTTCCTTCACTCTCAACTCAGCCTAGCAGAACTCTGAATCAGACCTGCAATGTTAGGATTTGTCTACATCCACCATGTCTTGCCATGGTTCAGCGATATTGGTTTAGAAAAAGTACATTTTCTATTACCAGATTGCTACTTCCAGAATTTTTAGAACTCTAAAATTCCATACATGCATTATGCATATTTTCAGTCAAATATATGCATAATTAAGTACATATTGCCCAAATGTTTTGCTATTGTTTTAAAGTAGCTTAAAAACTCTAAAACTTAAATATATGGAAGAGGGGAGAGGAAGCCCTTGTTATTACATTTTATCTGTCTGTTTTTAAAAGATGAGTAGTCAGGCAATTTTCCATAAGCTTGACATTTTTTCTAGCAAAACCAAGAACCTCGGGCTGCTAGACTGCCGTGTTTATGAAGGTTGCTAAGCTGGCATAGTGGACTTGGTAATTAGAAAGGTTTTGATTTTTTCCTGAAGATTTTAAATTCAACATTTCTGGGATTACCTTTGAATGCAAAAATGTAATTTCTAATGCCATTTTTTTTTAGTAAACTGCTTGTACATATGTATAATTTCAAACATATGAAAGATATTAATGAAATCCATGCTTGTGCACTTTATGCACTTCAAATTACATCTATGCCACAATGTCTTACAATGCCAAAATGGAAGTCTAGCTACTTAGGCACAGGACCAGCAGACAAAGGATGATGCAGACATTTGACAAGCAACTGATATAACAGGACCTCATGTTTATTTGTTTAAGATATGCAAAAGCAAGCACAACCCCTGCTCAATACACAGGCATGGGGAATCTCCTGTATCTGCTGGCATGGGCAATCCTGGTAAGACTTCTCAGCAGAACTTTCTTAAGTAGGTCTCTTCAAAGCTGGATGCTTCTGGCATTACCTAACTTGGTCCTGAACTTAAGCAGCTAAAACCCCAGCACGCACTCAGAACTCACCTTTCACTTTTTTAAAAAAATATGAACGGTGTCCCTGAACATGCTATTTTTTCTCATGGTTACTCAGTTGTATTGCAGGCAGATAGGTGAGTAAATATAACTACATCCCATTAATTAAGGGCAAATTGAATGATAATAAGAAACATGACTCATCCTGACTTATGAACCCTGTCTCTCTACCCTGATTATCCATAGTCCTCATCTTTATCCTGTAGCTGTAGGAATAGACCAGCCAAACTATTCACCCAGTCAGAACAAGGAAGAATTTGTTCAAGTGATGTCTTATACTTGTGCTCCACAGCGTAAATTTTCTGGTATTGAGAGCACTAAATCATCTTTATTTGATATTGGTTTTTAGTGCACACCACCTGAATACTTCAGAAAGAATGAATGGCATCATATTGGCTTCTGTTTCAATTTTAGTTATCCATTTTATCAGCAATTCATGTAAAGATTTAAAGTCATAAAAGTGTAACACTGACAAATAACAAACCAGTGAATAACCTGCTTCAAAACCAAAAGACTACTACTTCTTTTGGTAATTTTGAATACCAACACTCAAATAATAATTTTTCTTCATCTGACAAATAAACTCTTTCACCCTGAATGACTAGCAAAATCCAGGTATAACAACACCAAATAATTTTGGAATTAAAACTATTGGCTGAGGAAAATTAAGTTCTCAGGTCTCCACTAACAGATTATCACATCTGAAGAAACAGTAAACTAATGATTGTGTCACCAGTCTATCAGCTTTGTGCTTTTAGCAGAAGGGCAAACAAAATCACGCTAGTAAATACCTTGATCATAGTCAAAGCTCAGAGCAATAAAACTATTTCTAAAGTCAGAGGTATTTCTCTTATTAAATAGTAATACCAGGTGGTTTTTTTTTTTTTTTTCTTTATGTGATTTATACTGCTTAATGTTGCTAAAATATTATGGAAAACCAGGTATTTTTTAATAAAATAAAAAATGCAGATCGGTAATTTGACCACACTTTTCTATTTATGAATAAAATCCAGTTACAAAATTTCGTCACATATTGCTTGTAGTCAGTTATGGAAAATATTTTCTATTACAGTAGGAATATTGTATTGTACAACATAAAAAATAAAAGATGCTTTAATAATCTGCAATTAATAAAGTTAAGCTTAGTCTTTCAATAGTACTGAAAGTGAGGATGACTTTTGCTGTCAAAAAAATATTCAGTACATTGTTTTGGTTTTTATTTTTAATTTTTTCACTTTTCTTTGCTTGCGTATTTGTTGGGAACACTGATCAAAATTACCCAAAATAGAACAAGATCTCTTATTGCACTTCTTGGTAATAAAGTCTGAGAGATATTAGGAAACATTCTTTAATTTGAAGGTCCAGGCTGAATTCTAAACAAAACTTTGAGTATGTTAGGGGTAAGTCAAAACGTGGGGTGCTTATCTATAGTTTCTACTAATGAGTATGCATCCACCATACACATCTCATTGTGAAACCCTGTGAGCTGGAGAACACATTGCTGTAGCTTTGCTGGTTCAAATAGTCATAATGGACATTTGTAATATTCTAATCTGCCTTTCAAAGGCTTCTGATAATCTCACAAGACCCTGAAACACAGACAGTTGTCTGCAGTTTGAGCTGTTATTGCACATTTTTGTTGAATCTTTTTGAAGCAATGCTCTTAAAAATACTGAAAAATGGAAAGGAAAATTTTTCCTCCTTTTGGGAGCAAACCCTGAGGCTGGAAAAGCATGCATTTATTTTTAGAGTTGTGTGTTCTCTGGAAACACTGGTAGGAAATTTTAGTAAAAATTCAGCTGAATAAAATAAATACAAGCAAAGAAATATTACAAAACTTGACATCTTAATATTCTAAAAAATCTACTTTGTTCTTGAAATTAGGGAAAGCTAGATGGGTTGTAGAATTTGACTAGATGCATGCTGTAGAGAGTTATTTTTGATGTTTTACCTGGACATAATATTTATTGTAAAGAAAAGATTTTCTGCTGTAATTCAGCTGATTTCTATTAATTTATTCCTTAATATAAACTTCTTTTTAACTATAGGAAAGGAGTTGGATTTCTTTGTGCATCATTTCTTTCCCTACAAATGAGCACAATAAAATTTCTTTTTCCTATTTTACCTCACTTTTCCTTTCAAACTAGAAAATATTTTGAACAGAGGTGTTTATCCACTTTATGAAAAGACACATAATTTTTACTTTAAGCCTCTATTTTCAACAAGAACAGTAATAATCATCATGAAGATCCAGGATCTATTATCTTGATGAGGAGTCAAACATGAAAAACTCTTTAATCTGTTTGACTGTCTCCATAAGGATTTCTCCCTGAAATTGTTTGTCTAATAAAGATTTGAATTTTTTTTACCAGACTTTTTCCTCAGAGATTTTTCACCCTAATGGAAAGTAATCTGTTTGGCATCTTCCCCCCTCTATTTCCTCATGTTTTATTAAACGACATGGTGGCTTCATTATCCAGAGTCCCCTATGACCGCAGATGGAAGAGATTATTCAGCTTTTAGGATATCATTACCTGACCAAACAACCATTCAGTCTGAAGTTTTCCACAGCAATTCTTGCTTACTATAACCCTCTTTTTGTGAACTCCTCCCTTTTTTTTTAATTATTCAGTACTTTACACCAGGCCACTGTGCTTGAGGAGAGGGACACACCTTGCAGGGGAAGGTGGACACTGAAGGGCCTGGCACTGCAGGTCTCCCACTCTGTGAAGAAGTGTTTGGCTCCGGGGAGGGTGTGAGTGTGTGAAGGATGTGCCTCCCGGAGGAGGGAAAGTGTCCCAGTCATCAGGGCACAGGGTGGGTGGGACGGAGCCTCCTTTCACAGTCAAGGGGGTGGTGGGTCTGGTTACAAGCAGGGGGCTCTTTGGAGCCTCCAAGGTCAAGGAAACCACGGGAGCTTTTGATGGTTTTCATATTGTATTTATAATGCTTGCTTAAGTGTTTAATATTCACCTCTAATACTTATACAAGTGCTCACATTAACTGCTGCATGCAATGGAATGGGGTAATAAATACAAAGGCCAAGTTTTTCACTTCCACATAACACACAATGAATGTTGTGCTGTGGTTTACTCGGTGTACTACATTTTTTCTTACTTGTAAGCTGTTTTTTCTGGCCTGCTGACTCTTCATGCCTACATCAATCTGAAGTAATTCCTGAAGTGAGGTTCTGCGGGTGACATTTACAAAGGATGAAATATATTTAAACTGCAGTACAGCGTTTCTTTTCCTATCAGAGTCAGTAAAGTCTTCTAGGAGAAAAAGAAAAAGAAATCACAATTTTTGTGTGGCACTTTATTTCTTTTCTGTATGTGCTGCGGCTGTTCATAGTTCTGGTGTGTCAGTGAGGCTATGGAATAACAACAATGATATATTTCCTAAGGAAGTATTTTACTTTTTTATTATTATTGTTGTTATTTTTCTTTCCTCCTTGATAGTTGTGCTAAAATGAACCATGCCTGAGCTTCTCTTTCAGATGCTCTTTCTGTGCCACAGTATGGGTGTACTCCTGGTCTGTTGATGACAGAGTTTGCAGGGGCTTCCTGCTGTTTAGCCAGTGGAAGAGACTTGTTACCATACCTGTTTCTCAGAGAAATGCTGAGGATGATTTACAGCCCATGAAATTAATGGAAGAGGATTGTGGTTTTTGACAGATCTGGTGCTGGACCATTGAGGTAATGGGAAATTTTGCTACTGATTGAAGAGAGAACCACTTGCTTTTTTAAGTGAAGCCGAGAAGTCATAATATAACTATTTCAAAATTTCACAATTATCACCTTTAGTATATTTGTATCACTGTAATGCAGTGTTCTCATTGCTGTTCTTGCTTTAATTCTTAGATAACACTTTCTTAGGAAAAGCACTCTCTTAAAAGCACTTATTTGAGTCTAATTCATAACGTACAGAAATGACACTCTAAAGGAGTCTGAATATATGCATTAAATTTATCAGTAAGAATAACTAGTTTAGTACTTACTAAAATAGACTGCAATTTATATCTGTATTAGCATTGTTTATACAGCAAACAAAATTTATCCAGATCCCAGTATATAGACTAACAGAGATCCACTGAAGGCAGGGGAGTTGACTGTATTTACATAATATGGGTATCAACTTCTATGAATATCTGCCTTTGTATGCTTACAGTACAGCTCTTTTCATTAAAAAGCCATAAACTAAAACCCACTTTTTTGAAATAATAGATTTCAAAGACTATGTATCTAAATGAGGCACTTTGAGAAATAAGAGGTGAAAAAAATTCATTTTATTTATTGTTTCTAGTGAATTAAATTGACTTGTTATTGTGGTACATCTTTTAGCCTGAGGCTCTTTCTTTTCCTCTCAAGCCAGAGAGAAAAGGACCATTTGTATAGCTAAAATTTAAGTCACAAAGGATCATGCAAAAATTATACTAGTGCTGTTGTTAACACATCCCTGTGACAGAAACTTTACCCCAGTGCAGTTAAAGACATTAATTAGAAAACTAGGTTCAGACAACTGTTTCCAAGGGAGAGACATAATAGTGTGCTTCTCTCTCTCTGCATCTTATGGTTCAAGAATTTCAGATACTGTCGCCTGCTTATTATTTTGGAAGCTGATGATGATACCTTCAGACTATTTTTAATTGCATTTTGTTGTGAGGTTGTAAGTATTCTAAGAAAGAATGGCTGTGTACCATACAATAATTGGAAGAAAAGAGAGGCTGTAAAAACAAGCTTCTCTGCATTCACATTTCTTACTATTTTGGGTAGGATCCTTTACGCCTTTATGTGAAAAAGGATTGAAGATTTTTCCTGGATGACTCACAGGGGCATGGTGTAGTTCTCCTAAAGGATAACAGAGCATGTGTTAGCAAGCAGTGGAATTAATGGGAATTAAAGAAACTAGATCTTCACAGAGAACTGGATACTCTTCTTTCTCTTTAAGGCAAAGGTCATTGTCAATATGGTAAAACAGGAAGACATTCTTGCAGAAAGTAACTTTTTATTATCACTTTGTTTTGTGATATCAGTCATCTGAATAGTTATCCTTTGGCATGCAATATACTGAAAGATAAAGGAAGGGTGTTCTATTCTATGGACAGTTCTAACTCAGTTTGGGAGTTAGGCATACGTTGCCCCCACCACTTGCTTCTGTGTTGAGCGCTGCCAAATTCACGTTTCCTGTCTTCAGATCAATGAAATTAAGATGGCTGGGTTTGTACATAAACACAGGGACATTTGTTTGTTGACTATTAAATATTTAGTTTCTATAGAACAAGTAAAAACTGAAGTCAAAGAGGGGAAATAGGTAACCAAAGTTCAAATCATAGTTTCCTCTACCTCTCTGTTACACGCAGTGCTGGAATGACCTGGTTCCCAGTTACAACAGAACATTAATGGAAGGAGTTCATAGAACAGTGTGTTCATGTATTTCCTAAGTTTGACTCTTAAGGTCAAAAAGTAGAAAAAGAATTGAGGCACACATAGGTCATTCTTTTATTTTGGCTGTATTACTGAAGACGGAATTCATATTAACATTAATGAAGATATTTGTGGCTAGCAACTTACTGGCTCACTACAATTATGATACGGTTTGATGAAATACTGTGAATATAACAGCCTTGATTTCAGTAGAAGAAAAATTTAGCTTTGAAATTGAGTGAAAGGGGTGGGTGTGTATGTGCGGGGGACACAGGTTAACAGAGCTTTCTTTCACTCAGGAATTTACACACATAACTCACAAAAAGAACCATGAAAACATAAAGCAAGAAATGTTCCTATTATAATGATATTTTTTATTAAAGGAGCAAAATAAAAGGGTAAGAGTAATGCCAGTTATCAAAGAAAGGGATTAGATTCAGTGTCTAGAATATTTTAAATGTCACCTACTACTGTTGAAGAAGAAAAATGTCTTCCATCTGTTCATTGTTTAATTTACTGATTTTTCCAAACATCAAGACTATTGCTTTCTTTTCCCAATATTTATGTAAAATATATACAGTCCTGGCTGCAAAGCTGTAAAAATCTGAAAACATTAACAGGAAACATTCTTCAGTCTACTGTATCAGCAAGATGCAGTATACATGCACACATATAGCTGGTAATCTTTTGAAGGCAGATTAGTTCTTTGGCACTAGAGGCATGAGTAAGTGTCATTGAAAACGAGTAAAGGCTTCTCCAATGTTTCCAGAATGACTGCATCATGCGCATCCAGTAAAGTTCAAGGAAGATACGCTTCGTCAAGTATTTAATGCTGGAGAAAACGTGTTTCGTTCTTGTGACTGGGAGAAAGATACCACTCTGTTATTGTGTAGAAATGAGAAAACTAATAATAGATGTTAATTTGTTTACAGTAGTGGGGAATTAACTCAGCTGAGAGAAAAACAAGACCATGGCAACAGAGCTGTGGTAACAGTATTCAGAAAACAGACATGAAGGAAATGCAGTAGCTTTAAAATTAATGCTGAGTTATGGTTTAGGTTTCTTTTTGCTTCTGTCATTCTTTAAAAAATTTTCAGTGGTGAACTAAAAAGCAAAATATATTTTCTGTAAAAGCATTTTATCAGTAACTCACAGCATGTAGTAAAAAGTCAATTTAAAGATATTATTGTTTGAAAAGAAGTTAGACTCATAATAAAAAAGATGAAATAAATGGAAACCAGTATGCATCATACTTATTTTCAAAAAAAAAAAAAAAAAAGGATATAAATCAAGCTAGTTGCAATAAGAACTTATGCCAAATTAGAGTGTTTTATTTTAAATTTTCCCTGAACTTAATTTGATAGTTCTTGATAAGCCAAGGATCCCCTACTTGAATCAGATGATGACTGGTTAGACAGCACCTGCAAAACCCAGAGTTAGTCCAGGTATGTCAGCCCAGGGGTCCTATCTGGACATTAACCAGCCTGTCAGATCTCCCCATGACTTCTGTCCACAGCCTTAACTCCCTGGCATATTTCAA
The DNA here is from genome assembly GCA_013397795.1 of Orthonyx spaldingii. Classification (NCBI taxonomy): domain Eukaryota; kingdom Metazoa; phylum Chordata; class Aves; order Passeriformes; family Orthonychidae; genus Orthonyx; species Orthonyx spaldingii. The sequence continues at coordinate 94,813 of VZTJ01004808.1, read as the reverse complement.
TGCCTTTGTTCTCTAACCAGCTCAGCTGGGTCTAGTCTTCAAAGCCCCATACAACTATCTCACAACTTATTCTGAAAAGAGTCCTAATGCTGCCAAATTCACTGAAACCAGCCCAGTGTTTTCTTCTAGACAAGGAAAATCTTCAGAAAAAAAGCTCTATCTATAACTCAATCATTTTTTACTGTTCTTTCCGGAGTCATATTTGAATCACATTTCCAATCCAGCTTCACATTTCCTCTTACATAATGTTTCCTTCCTGTCCTATGTTTGTACTTTACCAAAGAGTTACTGTGAATATAAAACCTAAGTACAGGCAGCTTTGCAGGACTTTGTTTCAGCATTAAATCACCAGCACTCAACAATGATTCCCACCCTAAATGTACCAATTTCTGCTGGTTTCAGATGAAATTTAATGAAGTAAAAACTTCGTGAACCAAGCCAATGGTAGAAAAAAACCCTGGTCTAGATGCAGAATGATGCTTCCATTAGAAAAAGGGTGGGGTTATGGCTTCATAATTGGGTTTCATAAATCACTGTTGTTGGGAGTATCAAAAAAGGAAAAAAATATCATGTTGTTGCTTGCTTACTTACCTTGTAATTTCCTCAAATACTTATGTATATTTTTATAGCTGATCTTTATTCTTTTTGTCTTAAAATTTACATATTTCCTCTCCCCCCTGGAAAACTGTTATTTCATGCTGTGGGAAGCTCAGATTCCATAAAGGTCACATACTATGCCAATTTTGAGAGAGAGAAAGATCAAAAATTAATTCCTCCTAGTAATTTTATCATTAGTTCCATTCTGGTGTATACATTTCCCCCTCATTTTTATGCAGGTTTATTCAGTCTTTATCTTATTTAGGTATCAGAAAACTCTGCCAACAGTTTGAGAATTTACATAGTGCAAGATTACTTTGCATCAAATGTCATGCAGAATCCTGAATTAGTGCTGCTGGCATACTTCAAAACTAACTAGAAATATTTTGATTATAAGAAAAACTGTCCTGCACTGCTGTTATGTCTTCCCTTCCCTGACACACGGTATTAAAAAAAAAAAAAAAAAAAAAAGGAAAAAAAACGAAAAAAAAACCCCACCCCNAAAATAGGAGGAAAAACGAAGCAAACCCCTCAACCCTCCCCCAAAAACTAAACCAAACCAAACAAACCAAACAACAACAACCCACCTCCCTCCCAAAAAAACCCAAACAAAACACCAAAAAAAAAAATGCCACCAAGCTCTATCAACAAACAAGGATCCTGGCAATTTTTTTTTTGCTTCATATTTAAATGAAGAGACTTCCACACCAAACTGACAGTTTTATGTCCCTTCTTTTTGTCAGGCAGTTCAAAGGCCCGGATAGATCCCATGTGATGTGAACTCCAATAATCAGTGTGATGAGAAAATTAAATTGATTGAATGGCTAATGGATGGTCATAGAACTAAACAGTTATTTTACATTGCTTATACATGCTTTATTGTAGAAGGGAAGAGGGGAAAAAAATATGTTATTGTCATTACAAGTGTTCTTGTAATTTTGATATTTGGGTGTTTATTTACAGTAATGCAATCAATTAAGAAAAACAGAAACGAAAGTTCTGCTTTAATGTCATTGTACACTGTGTATTTCAACAAATGTCAGGAGATATTTCAAAAGTGTGTGAATGTCAGACTTCTTGTATTCTAATGAAAATTCTTATCCAAACTGCAAAATAACAAAATCTTACAGAATTGTTTGAGAAATGTGTGTGTACTGAGTGTGTGCTCAAGTAATTGGTCCTGGCTGGGAGTGGGGAAGAAGGGGAGGAAAGACTGGAAATGCACAGGTATTTAGAATAGTTTAATATACTCAATTGGAGCCAGAGTTGATAAACAAGAAATCCTACTATCAATGGCTCTTTCATTCCATCGTCTTTACTAGTTTTCTTCAAAATTTGTTTTAATAATTAAAATGTTTGAATACCACCAGATTCTCCTACCAATACTGAGCTTTACAATCAAAGGTATTCACATCCTGGGTCAGGACTAAAGGGAGGACAGGGGCAGGTGATTTTATTGTGAGGGTCTGCTATAGGCTGTCTGACCAGAAAAACCAAGACAATGAAGCCCCCTACAGACAGAGAGGCACTGCCTTACATTTTCAAGCCCTGGCCCTCACGAGGGACTCCAACCACACCAACTTCTGTTGGAGGGACCACAAAACAGGATGCAGGCAGTCCAGGAGATTCCTGGAATGCATTGATAACAACTTCCTTCTCAAAGTTACAGAGGATCCAACGAAGAGATGCTATGCTGGACCTTGTTCTCACCAACAAGGAGGGGCTAGTGGGGAATATGAAGTTAAAGGACAGCCTGGGCTGCTGTTACCAACAAACAGAGAAGTTTGAGATCTGTGGGGCAACAAAGAGGATAAAAGCTCATTATTCTGGACTTCAGGAGAGCAGACTTTGTTATCTTCAAAGATCTCTTTGGTAGACTGCCATGGGATGGAGCCTTGGAGGGAAGCGGGTCCCAAGAGCGCTGGATGATAGTCAAGGGTTCTTTCCTCCAGACTCAATAGCAATGCATCCCCTACAAATAGAAAATTGAGAAAAGAGTTCTTGGACAAAGCTCGACACAAACAGGTAGCTTACAGAAAGTGGAAGCAGTGAAAGGTAGGAGGTGTGTTTCTGTGGGAGGAACACACAGAAATTGACTGGACAGCCAGGGAGCAGGTTAGGAAAGCTAAAACTGTGGCAAGAGTAAATCTGGCCAAGGGTAACATAAAAAGCTTCTTTAGGTACACCAGTGAGAAGAGAAAGAATAGGGAAAATGTGGGTCCTGGATACAGAAGACATGATTAGTCAGGTTAGGGAGAAGACTCAGGTACTCAACAGCTTTTTGCCTCAATGCTCAAACCATTCTATGATTCTATAAATGGTAATTTGCTTCATGGCTAGGATACTAGAAGAAATGTTAAAATTGTCCTATATTATATATGCTCAGTAGTACATGGGTGACAACTAGTAACAGAGTGTTTAACTAAATTTTACATTTTTACATGTCTAGCAGAAATATGTATAAGATGTGCATAAATGTTTTTAGTAAGTAGTTTTGAATAAACTATAAATTAGTTTTTAAAAGTAATTTTATTAACTATATTAACAATAAAATTCTACACTAAAGCTTTCCTTCACCTTATGTTTGTAAAAGGTAGTAGATAGATATTGAAAAAGGTGTAAAGAAAAGGTTACAGCTGCAAAAATTGAACCCCTTTGAGTCTGACTATTTTCACAGTTATTTTGTGTGTGCACTCTTGGTTTCTCTTACTCTCACAAATTTGCAAATCCCTGATGATCTGGTATTTGTTCAGTGCTTACTGGAACAGTGATAATCTTCTATTCTGTTGAGTACCATAGCTTTTTTTTGTCTTTTTTGCTAATTTTTTTTAATTTTTTTAAAATTTCTTTTAACTTTTTAATGAGCAGCAACCCTCCATAGTTTATATTTACAGTTGTTCTTGATGGTCATGGACAGTCTCCTAAGTCCAGGAAGCAATTTTCTGTATGAATGAAGTATTTCTTAAATGTCTGCTAGGAAGTTTTTTTCTGTGCAGTATCTGGTACCTAAAGAAAAGGTATGAATCAAAGCTGGCTGCTTTTCTACAATGGCACTGCCGTTCTTGTGGGGCTGTGTACTGAAGGGTAAAAGCTTGGATCACAGGTCTGTGAAGCATTATGTCCCAGCCCCAGGCAGTTACCCACTGAATATGTCTCAGAATTAGGGTCAAAGGGGTCTCAAACAAGTTGCCTGATGAGTTGACCCTAGGGAACATGACAGATTTTGAAAAAGTCTGCCAAGTGCAAAACGTTCTTAAAGGAAACAGTTGAGCTCAAATAGGCCTTTGTTTCACTCAGAAGTTTCTAAAGGGTCCTAACAGATACTGGCTGGTATGGGACCAAGAACAAAAGAGCTGTGTTTCAGCTGTGGGGTTTGCTTTGTTTATTTTGTTAATTTGCGGGTTTTGGTAGTTGTTGTTGGTTTTTTATCCAGTAACTAAGTGCACAGATAATGGTTTTAAGTATCTGTAAGGAAGATCGGTGGGGTGGACTCACTATGACGCTGTTTGTGTAATGGATAAATATGTACTTAAGGCTTGTGCTCTAAAAAACTATCTAAAAGTGAAAGACCTGATGGAAGTGTCACTAGGAAAGTTTTCCTTACTCCATTTTTCTTCTTTGGGTTGAAACTTAGGGGCAGGTAATAGAGAAGGAGTGAGGCTGTGCTCACAGTAGCCTGTGCAGAGGGGTGGTGTTACTCTGGTGATAAGGGAAGGTGCACACTATCAGTGCACCTGATGTGGCCAGCTCAGGCTGATGTGTGCTCAGCACTCTGTGAGCAGTGAACTGTAGCACCAGTGTACAGCTTTGTGACCAAGAGTGCTAGTACAGCTTAAGTGTGCTTTCTGCAGGAACAACAACAGAGTTTCTTAATTTTATACAGATGCCCTGCATATTTTCAGTCTGCTGTGGTTAAGTGTGGTAAAATGTAACATCTGAAAGCAGACATTCTTCACAACTGCTACAGAAAACAGTGAAATACTTGCCCCTTTGTGTCCCTTTCACCTTGCTATTTTTACTTGTGTTATTTTGTGTTCTCTCCCTTCACCTCTCCTTAAAGAAGTAAAAACCCTCTGCTTTCCATTTATTTATTTATTTGTTTATTAAACTGGATTTTTTTTTTTTTTTCACTGCAAGATTGGCATAGCAGGCACAAAGTACTTAGGAATTCATCAGCCATACAGATCTTGTGTTTGTTTTATTTGAGGTCTTACCATGGGACTAAGTCTAATGCTAACAAATTAGTAATTTTTAGTATTCTCATCACTGCCTGTATATGCAAAATATGATATCCTATTGCACTCAAGAGAGAGCTCTGATTTTGTAAATTCTTTAATGCTGTGGTAGCTTTGATGTAGAAGAGTAAATCAAACTGACATACTCAGCAGAAGTTTATTATCATTTGTAAACCAGGTATTCTATTGGTGTTAAAATATTTTTTTTTTTTTTAATTTATTCTTTCCTCTTATTTGACTCAACTGGTCATGCCTCAGCAAAGATGAACATTTCTAAACAGAAGCACTGAAATTGTCTTATAGTGGCTCTGGGTGCACCGTGGGTGCAATAATTTCAAAGATACTCAAAGTCCACGTTGTTGTAAAGCAAGTACAGTGTGAAAGGATAAAAAATAAAATTGAAAAATCTCTGAGTTGACATGTTTTCTCTTCATTGCTAACAGTACTGTGCTGTCTGTCAGCTGGAGAAATCTCAAAGCCCTGGCAGTAACACTAGTTTAATCCAGTGGTAATTTATGTGCCACTCAAGAAGGGGTCTTTTTTTAACATGAAGAAATTACTCTGATTATATAATTGAATGGCAGGATTCATTACTGGGAAATGCCACCTGTGGAGAAAGATTTGCTCTAAATCCATTCTTACTATGGAGCAGTAGATTAGTGCAGCATAAGTCACTCAAGAAGCCATCACGAAAACTATAGATGGAATAGACCCAATAAACTATGCAATGCAATGCCATCAGAGTATGATTGTTCTTTATAACGTATTTTGTATCACCGGTGCAATGTGAAATGGCTCAGATGATGAGTATTTACCTGCTTTTATAGGAAATAAATGAAATGACATTATGCTAATGACAGATTCTGACTGTGGCTGCTAGAAAAGTATTATTAACACGAGGATTAGCTAGTGGGTTTTCAGTGTATTGCACTGCAAGAAGGTAAGTTTCAAATATTCTATATAGTGCATTTTGAACCAAAAGAACAAGGAAATACTCACTGCTGGCTCTTTCTATGACAAGTTCACAATTTGAAAGGTCTGATCTATATGCAAAAAAGTCATCTGTTTCTACCTGAAATGGTAATGCACTTTGACTAGGGAAAACAGATGCTTTAATTCTTCATATCTGTCTCTTTGTTACTGAAGTCACCCAAAATTCTGGTTAATAGTCATCTCTAGGTGAAATTAGTCAGAGATTGTTTTTTACCCCGAAGTGAGGGTAAAAATAGGATAATCTGAAAAACTCTTTCTTCTGTTTAGATTTACACTTTTATCTATCCTGCTAAGCTGAGAAAAATAATCTTCATTACTGTTTAGTATCTTTACTAAAGATAATGTTGAAAAACAATTATTTGAGTGACATTTATGAATATTTTTTATTAGGGTAAAAAAAAAGAAAATGTAGAAATATTGTTTTGACAGTTTTTAAATGAAACATTTAAACCTTTTTTAACACAGGTGTACTTTTCATTGAAATGTGACTGAAATTAAAAAGGAGGCTAGAAAAAAGCATTAACTAACATGGTATTAAAAACACTACATTTTTGCTGAGCAAAATGCTTCATTCTATTTCAAACATTTTCCCCATTTGAACGAACATAAATACATGTTAGTTAAAATTTTTTCGCTTTGCATAAATCCCCAGCTATTTCAGTTAATGCAAAATGAGTTGATTTTTTAGGTCTCCAGTAATTTTAACCAGACTGTAAAACCCATTAAGAGGCCAATGACATAAGCAATTTTCTTTTAACCTTTAATATATTTGATAAAATTATTATCTTAAATCGTGCTGCTTGTCTCACTCTGAACTGAGGGGAAAATGTGATATATTGTTTTACTGTAGAGTTTTTGTCTAAGTTCCATAACTCTAAGGTAGCAATCATTCAAGTCCTGCTGTTAGATAAGTACCATCTGCACATTTTACAAGCTGCAAAATTGAGTCAGAAGAAAGCAGTAGTCCAGGAGAAATCAATTTATATCTTATCTTTGCATGGTGTGAATAGTCCCCTTAATTTCTACAGTTTCTCATTGCATATGTGAAAAGAAAGGGCATGAATCTAAAGTTACAAACTAGCATGAAGCAAAGATAGTAATAGAGGTCAGGTCTCATAAGTCTTGTTATTTTTAAATACTAGATCAAACTAGAAAATAAACTTTATTTTAAACTATGTCACAATAGACAGCTTGATAGTATGAGTCATGAATAAAAGGTCTATTGAGACACTTAAGTGTATTTTTAATAAATTTGTTTATATTATGAGGTATACAGCCTCAAAACTTGAGAAAAACTAAGTCATGGAAGAACTACAGTAATGAGATCCAGTACTGAAAAACGCCTGGCACTTCAAAGGCAATTAGCTCGTCTATCTTTTTCACCTAGAGGCACAAAAACAATGCAGCTGTCACTCCTAGAATGGCTTATAGTAATACTAATTTTGAAAACCCACTTTGCTTTTTTTCAATCTTCATAAAATTTTAAAAGTGAAGGAGAGGGAATGAAGATAATTCAGCTGAATAATTCTGCTAAAGTGTTCCATAAATTTGTTCTATTGTTTTCTTTTAAAATGAAGGGCTTTGAAGCAAATTTGAGGCTATGAAGTCCAAACACTGTCTCTAGTCTCCTGATTTGTTTACCATTAGAAAAATGCTATTCTTTATTTTTGTTGTTAGTGGTAAAAGCATATACTGCTACTCATGACTGCTTATAATGATTTCATTTAGATAAATTCAGCTATCAAGAATAATTGGCTCAATCTAAATTATCAGCCTAATGGAAAAATTTATGACCAGGTGCTTCAAATGTAAAATAATGGACCAAAAATCAACTCCTCTGTCAAATGAACTCCCCTCCCTGACATTACCTGAAAACCTCTTAATCATCTGCAAAGTCACTGAGCTGTCTCCAAAACCTTGTTAATTAGTCTAGAGAAATGCTAAACTATCACACATCTCAGATGGGTTGTTAAAGTTAAGGTCATTGGCACTCCCCCAAATAAACAAGACTCTCGGAGCACTCCTGGTTCCTGGAATGAATGGCTCAATACAGCAGTGGGCAACAGGGGTACCTGAATGAGGTGCTCTCAAAAACAGTATAGTTACTAACGAAATGTTGGAGATCTGGTAATAAGCACCTAAAAGGGATATTTGAAGCTTTAGGTGTCTTCACAGTATAGAAAATGGTGCCTTGAAAAGAATGGTATTTACCTGGAATACACACACAAACACACTCAAACTTATAGAGGGGATACATATATGAAAATACAAAATCATTAATCCAAAGAGTGTTCATCTGGAAAATTTTTACAGTGTTGTATTAGTTAGATAAGAGCATCTTCCTGTAGTAATTCTCCTTATGTAAGATCATCACTTAAAAAACTATAAGTACAATTTAATGCTTCAGACACTTCCTAGACTTGAAAAACTTTGGTCTGATTATTGAACAGATGTGACACCAGCTCCAGATGCTGGAATCTAGCCATGGCTATCTGTTTCCTACTTCAAGGGGACAATGGGAATAAAAGTCTGAGACAGAGGAAGAACAGGAAGGAAGTTTATTATAAGTTGAAAAGACTGGCAAACTTCTGAGAGAATTTGTTCCCTTGCATGTATGAATTTAAACTAATGGCATTATCAGTTTTAATGACACTTTGACTAACTATCATTGGACCTTGTTTTATTTTGCTTAGGGTTTCTTATTATGCATGTTCTGGTAAAAATAAGTGAAGAAGTTATCATGTCTGAGGATTTCTTGTGGAATATTGACTTCCAGATTTTTTAAAAGTATGTTACTGGAATAGCACATACTAAAGTTTAAACTGTGGAAATTACTCATCAAAGTTGTTGTGTTTCACCTTTCAGAATAATAATGGAATAGTTAGAATTATGTGACAGCAGAGAAATACAATCCAGACCTGGAAAGGACAGTTACCTTGTAGAGATGATCTGAACATAGAGGTAGCCTTTTAGTGATTTTGGAGGAGCTACTTGCCTGCTGAGATTAAAGATAAAGAAGAATAAGAGTGTTCACAGGCTCTAGTGGAAAGTTTGCCTATTTGATCTAGTTCCAAATCATTATCTACCACTCACCCTGAATACAGCCTCTCCCAGCAAAAGTCAACAACAACAGCGCTTCCAAATATGATATCATTTTCTCTATTCAGAAATCCTATTTTTAGTTATTTATTTGATGTCAATGAAGATAACAGGAATTGTCTTTGCCTAGTAGAGATCATTGCAAAAAAAAAAAAAAAAAAAAAAAAACAAAAACCCAAACCCACAATAAAGCAAAACATCAAAAAAAGGAAAGATTAGTTAAATATATCACCAAAAGGTTGCTCCACCCCATCATCATCCTGCATGTGTTTATTCTTTCCCCATTGTTTCTTAAGTATCAGTTTTCTAGCTCCTTAGAAAAAGTTTCCTCAAGAGGTAAAAAATACACTTTGAGGAAAGTATAATATTTTGGTTTATATTGAAAATTTATAAATATCTACATACAAAAATGTGTCTGTCAAAGTGAAAAAAAAAATAAAAGTCAATAAAAGTCTCAGATGACTTTTTTTGTACTTTACTTGTATTGCTCTGCCAGTATATCAGTATTTTACATCTATACATAGATATATAAATATATATAAAACTAGAATTATTTTCTAATTGTTTTAATTCTGAATCAGATTCTTTGCTTCAGTATTGCCTCCTGTATAAGCTTCCCCACTTCTAACATAATTAATAATTTAATCTCTTATTTGTCAAGTTCAACTTGGAGGCTGGTGTAGTTCTTAAATGTTTTTACTTCTTTATATTAATCTTTAGTAAGTTTGAAGGTTGTTTTTGAACTCTCTGGGAGCGTTTCCCAGATCAGAATGAAATATCTGACTGTCACTTACCTACGTCTGCGGAAGGCTGCTGGTTTGCCCAGTAACAGAGGCCAGATGTGAGCAGATGCTGGAAAGAAACCAGCAGTCAGTGGTGTTCCCAGAGCACCCTTTGGGCAAGATCACACACACTCATGGATTTAGAATCATTCAGAAAAGGTTCCCACCGTTTTCCCCTAGTACCTTTTTCCTCCTTCTCCTAGGCACATTGACCTTTTCATCTACCACTTCAAAACACCTCGTGGTTCAGTTACTTAAGCTATGTAAGCCTATCTCACTAAACCAATTCTTCGACAGTGCAAAGCTCTCAGCTACACAGTCTCTATTCTGCTGTCTGATTTTGGCTGGAAACTATTTCAAATGCTGAGAGAAAAAAAGCAACTTTAGTCTTTCTTCGGCCTGCATACATTGTAAAACTTACCTAATAAATACACTTTGCTAGTTAGATGATATAATAATTACCTCTTCACTATAAGCTGCATGAAACCTCACCCTGTTGCTCTAACACAGAGGTAAAGCCATAATCAGTCCTACAAAGATTAGGCATTTCCTTAATGAATGTATTCATTAAGTCAAGCATTTTCCCTTAATCAGAAAGGGAAGGCTAACATTTTTCTCCATGAGCAGAACAGCAATTAGACATCCTCCTGTTCCCTGGATCTTACTTTCCAATTGCAAGGTTTTATTCTTTTAAACCCTTATCTCAGAACAATGGCAGGACATAATTGGAGATGGAGAGAGAAAGAGCCTTCAATCAATGGTGGCAACAAAGTAAAACAACACCTTCCAAACTACTTCAAAGGTACACAAGAAACATTCTTCAAGATCTTTGCTCTTCTCCTGATTGATATAATGCAGTAAGACAGAAACAGCAGGTCCTGTTCAACATATGTTTTCAAATACTTTTAATGGAAACATTTTGTTCTATCCACATAGTGTTAAGTGAGAACTTTCATGAAAAAGTAATGGGAACTAAAGCTGTAGTCAGCTGTAGGTCAGAGAGCAACCTCTGATGAATGAGTCTCTGTAGGCTTTCATGAGCACTAGAAGACTAAAGTTCATGTATGTATTGGGATCAGGTGACGTTTATAGACAGATAACTTGTTAAGGATGAAAAAGTGTATTGAATTGAAGCATAGTTTTAAGGATGAGCCCGCTGGATGGTGATATGTTTTGAAAGTCTTGGACCTAAGTTGTAAATTTCAGATTTTCAGGTTTCAACCAATAGTGAATATTCATCTACAGTCTAAACATTTAGGCACTGATCTATTTTTGTTTGCAATTGAAGAAGAAAAATATTGTAGGTGATCAGTGTGGATGTGGGGTTAAAGAGCAGTATGTGAAGCTCCTTACGCAAAAAAAAAAAAAAAAAATAAAAAAAAATGTTGCTTTTGTCCCTCAGTTTCTGTTTTTCTAAAGTACTCTGTCTCAAAGTGATCCTGTTTTGTCCCTAGAAATCATCCTACATGAGTCACCACTGTATTCTGACTTGAACATATCTATAGCGCAGCATTTAGACAGATAGCAGGAATGTTTCAGCACAAACAAGACCCTACAGTGTGTGAGCCATGCGGAGTTGCCAGACCCATCTCCTTGTCGTGACCTTCCTTACAAGGATGTCAAGAACTTCAAATAGACGAGATGTTGCTTCAGCCTTTTCAGGAAGAACACTGACTTCATATGCCCCCCAAGGGCAGGTATGAATTGTATCCTTGTAAAACTCATGTGACTGTTCTGAAATGTGTGGCTTCACAAAATTACACTGAAAGCAAGTCATATCCTGGCATGTGTATGTGTGGAATGTAAGCAGAGATGTGTGCTTCAGTTTGCTTCTTGGCTTACATTCCTCAGGCAGAATAAATATACAGGTACTGTGGCTTGTGCAGCCTTCATGAGAGACAGAAAGGAACAGTCAAAAGTACTGTTCTTTCATCCACACTGAAATGTCTGTAATTTATTTATTTGCATTAGGTAAAGGAGGGGGTTGGTTTCTGAAGTGCTAACCTCATCTTACAAATTAGCAGACTGTTTAGTCCCCCTTTTACTTGGCAAAGGATGTGTATGCACATGTAAAGTGCTGACTTGCTGACTGTCTTACAATGACCACAAAGATATCATGTCAGATTCATATAAAAAGTAACAGATTTAAACATTTTGCAAAAGAGACTGTGTCATTTTGAAGCATAAGGAAATCACAGGAAGGGACAGGCAGAGGATAATGACAGATTAATAAAGATTTGTGTTTAAAAGCACAAAATCACAATTTTAATATCAGATATGCTTTTTTCTATATATTCTATATCATATTGTTGCTCTATAGTAAATGCTAAAGGATACTTCATCTTAGAATTTGCAGCTTGGATGTAATTTGAAAGTTATTTCTTTCTAGTATTTTATAATGCATTCCAATTGAACTTGGCTGCACAAATACATACTGAAAATTGAAACAAAAAAGTGCAAATTCTTAATTGAATAATTTATATGCTGAAATATTTGCACCATAATCTTTGTACTGTCACCTCTTTCAGCTGATTTCTATGCATAGCTAAAGCACCTTTAAAGCTGTGGAAAGAATTTTGCTAATTTCATCTGGGGTTGCATCAGGGTTTGTAGTTCTTATCCTGCAAACCCATGAGTATTTCTTCTTAATGTGATGAGCTTTGAACACTTTTTTAAAAATCAGTTAGGATGTATGAATATGTTTTTAACAAACCTTATGCTACAAGTCTGCATACAGCAGCAAACTGATTTCCTGTCTCTCAGATTCAGGCCCTCAAACTGTCAGTGTCACTAGTGAAATCACTGCTCTACAGCTGCTGGCAGGAAGTTCTGAATACCAGCTTTAATTAACAAATTTATAAATAAACAGTGTCAAGGTTATGCACTTAGTGGACAATTCTCTGACATCTGGATAAAAAAAATAGCATATCTGTTTATTTTTTTATATTGAAGTCTTAAGTAAAAGAACCTGCAATATTTTTTACCCAATTAGAAATGCTAGTACTTTCCAAACAAGTAAATTCCATCAAGACTCTTTCATTTACAACAATGACTTTGAGGAAGTACTTAGGGAAGTTATTCCCAAGAACAGTATAAAATGCATTGCTGTCTATTAGTGATGATCTAAGATGAAAAGGCTCAGAGGACAGAGGCTTGTCAACAGAAAGAATTTATTGAAAGGACTAGAAAGTTCTGGGACTTGCATCACTTCAAGCAGCTAATTTTTTCACCCACGTGATTCATTAATCAGGTACATTGCAGTCAATGGCTGTGCAAACAGCATGTGGATCTCTGAGTCTCAGTGCAAGGCTACCTGAAGTGAGAGAACACCACCTGAGGAACAGAGAGCAATGGTAACCTTTGAGACTCTTCCCACTGCATATGACATATATGTACCTTCAGATGGAGGCCTTGCAGTAAAATAATCTGTAATTCTCACAATCCCATTAGTCTTTTTCTGTGGTATTGAGTGAGAATTTTTGCATTTGTAGCTACTGTCTCAGACTGTCTCCAGGTTAGAATGCAAGATAGCAATTAAGAACAATAAGAAAAAACCCACAAATTCTGCTTAATGTAGGCACATATGATTCAGAAAAGTGAAATCAATTAAAATATAGTCAACCATACAATACTGGGTAAAGCATACAAAGGACAGCTCTATCACAGACTGGTACTGATCTGTGGGAACCTGGATGACCTGTAAGTTCACGTATCTCTATTTGTGTCTAATTCCTCATTTAAATTATTTCAGGGAACAGAAAAACAAGATATGAAAATATTTGAAAGTCTGTTTTGGTTTGATTTTTTTCTTTTTCTCTTTTTTCTGCAGTGGTGTGAGAAACGAGTATAAGAGAACACAGTAACAGATTTGAAAATATTGGGTAGTCAACGATTTTGTGCATGATACCATTCATTTCTGAATGATCTGATTGGAACATTGATGCCAATGAATTTAGTGACACAAAGAAAAAAGTTATCTGTCTGTATCAAATAACCTTTCTAAATCAATGGAAATCCTATAAACTAAACAAAAAAGAAATCCATCCTGATTTCTAAACAGGAGTACTTTGCGGTTAGCATATATTTCTGGAAAATCAGTAGAGGAATGGGGCTATAAAAACCTGTGAATCTGATATGGCTAGGCTGATAGAATTGTTTGATTCCCACTGAGAGAAGCAGTCTCTCCTGTCTTCGCTCTGCTTTGCCCACTGTCCTTTCTAAACCTTAGATGAGCAGTCATCTTGGCATGTACCTGACCTCTGTCAGGTCAATTTAACTCTCAGAAAATATTGACTTTTCATGGTTTTTTGGTTCCCTGCCAAATTAGGGAGTTATGTCTACTTAGTGAGAAGCCAGAGAAGTGCTTGAACTGGTGGGAATTGGTGGCCAGAAGCTGGGGTGGGCTCTGCAGTTGAGAGACCCTTCTGACAGCAGCTGGACATAGGTCAGCACAGCAGCCCTGTTTAAACATGCTTGTAGGTGTAAATTTAGCCATACTGGTTCTTTCTGCGCAGTCTGTCTACTGAAACCTGATTTACTTTCATGTGTTTTTCTGTCTTTTTGATCATAGCTTGAGATTTTGTTTATTATTTTCTGTCTCACACCAATAGCTCTCTTTGAGGTCATTCCAGATCTCCACCATGCACCAATTCACTGCTTGGTGTTGCAAGGAATAATATCAAACCTGAGTATGGAATTATATCAAGCCTGAATGTTGACTAGTGTCAAGGAGTGCATAGTTTTTAATGGTTTTAAGAGGTACAGTCTTTCTTGCTTTGCCATAAAGGCACTAATGAATATTGGAAATCTCTACTCTCCAGTAGGACTAAGGCATCAGTAAAACACCAATTGGAAATATATTGTTGCTTTGTGACTTCAGGACTGAGCCTGAGAGAGACATAAATCAGCAGTGTCAGCTTAGTAACAGCTGTAGGAGGTTGAGACTTGAGAATTATGTTCTTCCCTAGGTCATATTCCTTCCGGGACTATGAATAAAAATGGCCTTTGGTGCCAGTTTATGCTAGCAAATTAGTTCATCACCAAGTTGTTTTCACTCTCTAAGGACTGATTCTGGGCCCAGAGTCCAGAGCAGTATGTTTGCTCCATCTGCTTCCAGTAAATGTACTCCAAACTCCACACATTTAAGGCAGGTACTTTGTGAAAACTTTCCCTGACCACAGAAGCAAACACAGTGACTCTTCAATGGAGTAGTGAACAGGATTCTACTGTACCTCACACATCTGCTGCAGATACACTTGCCTCTCCTCACATCCCATCAGTCTACTTTGATTAACACCTAATAAATCCTAGAGAAACCTTCCCTTGCACATTTTGTTTATAGTGTAATGCCCATGTCTTTGATAGTAATCTTCAGGCAAACATCTGTATTCTCAGTGTCAGACAATGAATTGCTTTTCACACATTTGTGAACATTTTTCCTCTAGGTTAATATCTCATGAACACAGATTCTTTTTTAGCTACCTGACAAGACTTTTTACTCAGCAGTGATCTTCATATGTATTTTTAACTTCTTTTAAAACTAAATTCTATTCACTTGTCAACAGATGTCATATTGATCTTTTAATTGCATTTCACTTGACTACGAATAATCTCATAACAGTTTTCAGATGCTGGTTTTTGAATACTTTTCTTTCCTTGCTTTTTTCAAAACGTGAAAAAAGCATTCTGAATCTTTAGCTTCAACTATATTACATTCCATATATGTCTGCTGAAAACGTTATTGTCTCTTGGTATTTATCACCCTGAGAGCAGCGTTATACACAGATGTTCCATCTCTAAACTACACACATATACACACAAAATCTGTGAAAGAAGGAAACTAAGATATATCTTCTCATGCAGCTAGTTTGGATGAGAAAGATGTGACTCTGGAACTCAGTGACAAGCATCTAGAAAACTCAATACATTCTTTATGCATAAATTGACTTTTTCAATCTTTTCAAAGATCTTGCTATATAACAGATAGAGCATAAATCTGTTCTCATCCTTCCTAAGAAAATGTCATTTTTCTGTGTCCAAACTTCCTTTGCCTTAACTGAATTACATGAAAAAAATCAGATAAAGAGCTGTTTCACCAATGTTTTCATTAGAAGATTTTGTTAGTTTCTTTCTTCCTGCACCTTGTAGTCAGTAGAAACTGAGGTAAGATATTGGGCTGACAAAAGTTAGGCTTGCCGCCTCCTAATATCCAGATATATTACTGATTTTGAGGTGAGCAACTTTTATAAAACTGTGACAGCCTTTTCAAGGCATTGACTATTTCAATTGAAACTTGCTAGGAGCTCTCTGCTGTTTGCTATGAACCTCTGCTCTTGAGGGTGAAAATGAGTGTTATCACAGTAAATCACATATATGCAGTATCAGCAGTACTGAGGCACTTTTTTCGTTGTTTTTGAAGTTTGGCAAGTTCTCAAGAGTCTATTGATTTGTGACATTAAGGTGTCACATGCTGCTCTCTTCATCCTGTCCACTGTAAAATGTCAGCATTCTCATATGTGTGAAAGGAAACACAAGGACGAAAAAGCTCTAAGGGGGGCTGGACATTCTCAGCACGAACTACACCTGTGTACTTCACAAACAAAACTCAGAATCTCATATTGTCAGTCTTCAGAGACATAATGACATATCTTGTCCTCTCACAGTAGTCTATATCATATTGCAATTAACATCAGTGGGAAATTTGCAGTACACCCAAGGCAGGTGTAACCACAGTGCTCGTAGAGCAGAGTCCAGGCAGTGACTTCTCTCCGTGACACAGCGTGGAATGCACATCTCCTTGGTGTGCCACAGGCAACAGGAGGGCTGCATCTCTCTTCCCCTCTCCCCCTCCACATGCTGCTCCAAATTCAGTCTTACAGTTCATTGTACAAGTCCCAGTATGAACACTTAGGCAAGTTATTTGTAAGGACAGTGTGGCAGTGCTGTTCTGAGCTGAAACTGAAAGTTTTCACACAAAACACAAAGCAGAGAGAGGATAGGGAAGAAGAAAAAAGAAGGAACTTTGGGAAAAAAATGTGAAAATTTTTCAGTTTGATTTTGGAAAGAATTTTCATTTCTGAGTTTTTGTGAACATTTCCTGTTCTAACCTTTGTCACTCATGCTAAGAAATAATATGATATGCTATAATGCATAAGAACTTAAAATTTTGTGAGAGTTATTTAGCTTTAAATTTGGCCTTTTTTCACAATGTAGCTGAAATATGAAACAACTTTTTTCATTTTCTTTTACATTCATTACAGCAGTTTTATCTTTTGCAAAAAATGATAATACATACCCTTAAAAACATCACAGGAATTTTTGAAATTAATTTTAGCATCTGGTGTGTTGTTGATCAGAAATATTGTAGTCTAATAAGCATTCATAATTTGAATGTCTCACAAATTAATTTGTGTATCAACTCACACTTTATTTATAATATTTATATGAATTTGGAATTAATTTCATTACATGAACTATTGACTTCCAGTACTCATCATTGAACAGTTCTGAAGGTCAAAAATAATTTTGTAAGAAGCAAAAGAAAACCAAATACATCTCAAGTTGCAGATTTTGTCATCTGCTTCATAAAATTTACAATAATAAATTGGAGAAGGAAAATGTGTTTATTCCCCTTATTCAAAACTGTGTCATGCCATTTACCCAATTAGTGGATAAACTGGGCAGTGACAACAGAGAAAATCAAATATGTGCATATGAAATTACTGCTTAAAGTTTTTAAAAGAGAATGAAAAGGGGAGAGCATAGATTATGTAAAAAATAATTGTGTAAGAAAAAAGAGGGAATTCAGTAGAAAAGAATCTCATCTGTGCTTTATTCAAAGAACTGTAATAGTTTTTACTGGTACCTCCTCCTTCTTGACATAGCCATGAATCTGAACCTGGCTGTCTGCTTTGTATTCTGGACGGAAACATGAGATTTTCCATATTTTGATTAAGAGCTTGGATAGTCTACCATATGACCTTGTCTCCATGAGCTATGAAAACACCTCTCTAGAATTTATATTTTTGCCCTTCTTCAAAGGATTGAATTTTTGGAGAGATAGGTTTTTATGCTTCAAAGGAGTAAGACACCTGTAAGCTAATATGTACATTAAAAGGCTAAAAAAAAACCAAAACAAACCAAACTTCAAAAAACCCCAAAACAAACAAACAGAAAAAAGACCCCAGAAATTCAATATTGTGATTCCAATTTAATCTGTAATTACCTTATTATCTTGGGTGTTGTTTTTTCCTAATGTCCAAGATACTGACTTTTTCCTTGCTATGTCTTCACCAAAAGGTTGTTAGAAATTGTTAGTAAAAATTTGATTCTGCTCTTCTTAAAATACACCTCAAATTCCTTAACAATACTTTGTGTTAAATCAAATCAGCTGAGCAGGAAATTAATATTCAGATGCAAATGTTACTTCATTTTTCCAATTTATATCAAAGGTGTATTTATGGAGACTTACACAGTTTTTCCACAAGTTTCAGCTAAATTTTAAAGAGTAGACATATTCGCTCACAGATTTATTAGCTAAAAATGTTACCATTACCGTAAAGAGGCTTTGAAATTACTCATATCTTCTTCTCTCCAAGTTACAATTTGCATGTTCAGTAAGGATATGATTAATTTAATTAGTTTTGTCGAGTACTTTTTTCTACCTAGAATAGCCCAGATACTTCAACTCAGATATTAATCTCCATAATATTTTGATTTTCGTTCAGCTGGAGACAGAGAATATGTCCATTCTCTGTGACAGTATCCTTTGCCTCTACACTACTTAGTTGAATAGCATGTTATTTTAGAATACATGTATATACTGATCTTCCCTGAAATTTCTGTAGTACCACACTGCATCTTCCACAATCTTTTACTTGTTCTTAAAGTCAGTTAGCTGCAGTATTACTGGGTTTACTTCAGCTAAACTTAGCATGTGGAACATATGGCAAAGAAGAAGACATGTAAGGTCTTGGGCAGCTTCTGTTCAAAATTCATCTCTGCTTTCCATTCCAGTCTTGCTTTTGTGTACTCCTTCCTTACTCTGTGGAACTTTCTAAAACAACCTATATGCTAAAAAAGTAATAATGTAAAAAAAAAAAAAAAAAAATTAACAAAATTTATGAGGTTGTGTAAGGCTCAGAAAGAGAAAGAAGGGTGAAAAATTAGAAATGAATTAATGGCAGCAGGAGGAATGGGACTGTAATAGAAGAAGTGAAGCACAGCATTAGTCATGTTTTCCCGGTGTGTAATACTTGCCTATTTTGTGTATGAACAGATGCCCTTGCCCTTTGCAGCAATGTTTCAAATATAAATCCCATCAGTTTGGATGGATTCTATCTGGACTTGCAAATTATGTTACTGGAGATCATTCTTCTGTTTTCCTTGGTTTCACTTTGCTGTTTGCTTTCTGAAAGATGTATAGAGCCTCCCATGTGCAATCTCCCAGCTAAAATCGAAGACAGCCTAAAAGATGCAATAAAGCTTTGCTGAGCAATTCCTGTTCTCGCAATTACAGTACATTTTCATTAAATGGCTCTCTTGAGACAACTTCTCCAGGTGCAAGATTGCTGTAGGTTTGTGGCTCTCAAAGGTGCTGAAATTCTATACCACTTTATTATCCTCTACATCACACTATTTCATATAGCTCTTCTGTCTCGCATATTCCAATAAAACCTGACCAAGGGAGGAGCTGCCACTTTAGCAAGAATGCCAGCCACACACAGGAAAATGTATAGCTTACATTTCTGAGGCATTGAAATATTTTTATTATGAAAGGTCCACTACAAAACTACTATCCTTTTAGGGAAAACTACTTTTCCTGCAGAGACAATGAGGTATCATACCTAACATACACAACTTCAGAAGTTTTACTGATCTCTGAAAAAGAAAAGAAACTTTTCTGAAAATATGAAGTTTGGAACATACCATTAGCAGTAAAATTAAAAGGTTTACTTTATAAAGAATTTTAGGAAATATGAAGAGTCTAATAATACCTATGGAAGAACAAGAACATTAAGAAGGTGTAGACAATGACAATGTGCATGTTGTGTTTCAGAGGAGAAATGAAGGTTTTCTTATTAGTGGAAAGAAGAGCAGCTCAAAACTAAGACTGAGTAATAATAATTGCTCATAGTTTCATAACATTACTGTTAGACAATACAAGAGATATTAGACTCTAATGGCATCCTAGGATATTTAGTATTGGACATAAATTTCTTTCTACACTATAGAAAAGAAGTTCAACTTCTGTTGTAACTGAATGATTCAGAATTTCGTTCAGAACCTGTCTTAGGTATCACTACTTTTGACATGTAATTTTTGTTTAGTTAGTTTTCTAATCATGACTCTTGCTTATCTTTTGGGTACATTAATGCTTCCATATTAGGCTCAGTGTTTTTGTGACAGCTCACCAAATATTTGACTTTCTTGTGCTGAGTTGTCTTGTGTCCTTTATAAAACTTTGCATTCTCTCCAAATGCATAATGCAGTTTTTTACAATATTTCTTGTGGAGACTATGCTAAGGTTCTTTATTAATGCACCATTGAACAGCAATATATGTTTGAGATTTTTGGATATTATATGTTTATTTTATTTGCTTTATTTTTCTCCCAAGAAAGAGCATCAGAATTATTATTCTGCAAATATTAATTATTAATAACATTGATATAATTAACAAAACATGGATAATCTAAATAATATTAATTAATATAAATATTAATTGTATATACGTGAAAAGTTTAAATGGAGCTTGCAGTACATTTACATAAAATTTTAGACCTCCAAGCTTTTGCAGCATTTCTTTAAAATAAGAATTAAAAGACATTGTGAGTGTGAGTGTCTATTCTCAGTGTGCGATAGTAATGTAAACTTACTGCTGTTTTTTATAGATAGAAGGTTTTTAATAAGATAGCTACTTTTGAAATATGTTTAATGTGAATTATTTTCATAACTCTTCTTTGCATAAATCACTGACTTTTATATTTACTGATCAGTAACCAAAAACATATAGGAAAAAGGGATCTAACTAATTGTTTTCCTTTCTTCATTTAGACTGACCTTATGTATTACATCTTGCACCTCAGAGCAATGCAAATGTCTGGAGATTGTTCCATGCCTCACTTGAATTTAGAAAATATTTAGGGTTAGACTGTAATCAGTAACTTTGCAGTTAACAATATAAAGAAGTTTCTAATTTCTTTTTTGCTTTTATCTGAATTGAGCACCAAGCTGTTACAGACCTATTGAATGAAACTAGATTTAGCTTTTAGAAATTGAAATAAAATTTCAATTTAGAAATTGAATAAAATTAGATTTAGCTTCTTTTATGAAGAGGTTTATGCCTATAAAAATCTGGAAAAATTTGTGATCCTAGAGCTAGCCAAATGCTGTGTATAAGTAAAGACAAGGTAGACAAAATGTTTTTGAAGTATCCAGTCAGAAATACAATTTTTTAATTAATAGAAAAATAAAAAATAATTAAAAATGGAAGATATGCTTAGAACGGCTACTGCGATCGTGATCTCACTTAGGGGAAGTTTATGAACCTAGCTTAGCACAGTGAAATGTAGGTTAATCAAGGATGATTCTCTATGAATTATCCTAAGTTAAAGAGATGTATCGTATTTAAAGAACAACACAAAAGCACATCATCTATTCATCAATATCTGTAGACAGGATATTAGAAGGTCTCTAACAATCAGAATAACTGTCTCGTACCAGGTACAGTGGGAACAAACAACTCATCCAGCTTCACCGCCTGTGATATCATGGGTGAACATAATGATATGGGAGATGCCTGCCCATGTTCTGTGTAAAGAGGGCGTGTTTTGGCCAGTACATCAATGAGCTGACCCGTGTTTATCATGAAAGCACAGTATACCCAAATTAGCATGACTGCTGTCAGCAAATGCAGCACCAAGTGCAAAGATGTAATATGAGCAATGAATTTTCTTTTGGACAATCTTAAATTGGCTCAAAATCTTAAATTAAAAGAACACAACACCTTCTGAGAGCCTGTAATACCCTAAGGGCTGTAACAGTTCCTTACAAATGCCCTGGTGAGAATAAGGCTTTCTAAAGGAACAAATAGTCCAGTAGGAAGAGAGATCTTGTTCTTATATCAGTTATCTGTTGCATGATACAAAGGAGAAAACAGAAAGATATAGTTTGCAAAACAGTCTGTGAGAAATGCAACAAACCCTGTCCCATCCTATAGGCATACAACAGACACAGCTTCAAGCAGAACAGCCTTGGAAGAAGGGGAAGAGTCTGTCTACATAAGGACATAGGGGGAAATTAATTGAATGGTCCAAAAATGTGGATTTAAATTGCTTTAGTTAAACCACATAACAATCATGTGAATACCCTCCCTAAACATTAAAGGAACCTAAATCTGATTTGGCATAATCTACTTCCAAGGCAAAGTAAGATAAAACAAACTAATACTATTTTAATTCTGAAATGAGGTGTTTGTACAGTAATAGAATAAGGTAAAAATAATCTATTTTCTTTAGATTAATTTTCTGAATTACATTGATGTAAAAACCTAAGAATTGAGTGTGTTTTGCAAGATGTACAACTATCCTTTTCTTGCTAACAATCTCTCAAAGCATCTACGCTGTACTCAGCACATGAGAGTCAATATTTCAACAAAGGCAAGATAGACTAGGGTTGCAGTATTCTAGATAATACATGATTTACTTTGGGGTATCTTCTTCACTATTTCTAATTTAGCTATTTGAAAACTGAGGTAGAAAAGAGAGTGGGAAAGGCACATTAGGTTCCAGGACAGTTACAAAATGAAAACCAGATATTTATGAGAAAGAGTTGAAAAAGGATTTGACCAGCTAAATACTGTCAGTATCTCTTAGGCAGTTAGTTTTTCCCAAATAATGTATGGAAAGATGAACATGAACCTCAAAGAACATGCCCTACAGTGATCAATATGAATAGATACTTTCCATTCATCTTAGAAGCAGCTACATGCGCTACTGAAGGATAGAACAAATCCCTTAATCTTGTCCTGGTATTAATAGCCTATTAAGATCACATTACAAAAGCCTAACTGTTACCAATGTCAGAAGGAAACTCTTAATAATGAATTGTTTTAAAACATTACAATAGGATTTTGAATCAAAAAATTATGAATTTTATCATGTAAGAGAATTTATTCTGATCTCTTCTAAACCTTCTTCTATTCCTACATATTGTATAAAATCAATGAGACTAGGGGTCTCATATAGTTTTTTTAATTGAGCTTTTGAGATTAGTGTTATGTGTTTATATTATTCCTCCTCAAGGCAGTCCATTATTTCTGATTAATTTTAATTAAGACAGCAAATGGCCTTTTATCACTGTACTCTCAGTAGCTGCTCTGTGCTAATGTTTGTTTGTGTTCACATTTAATAAATATCTTAACCCTTCAGCAGCAGCTTGAGCTGGAGTGCTAGTAATGAAGATGTATGGAAATAAGGACAGGAGAAAAGCATTAGAATGAAATGGATTAAGTTGGCTGAGAAGTTGGAAAGGCTCACATAACAAATGATGCTACAAACACGTCAGGGCTGAATAAACACCAAATTGATTTAACTGGGTTACTTCTTCAAGGTCACACCTAAGAGATTATATTTATGGCTTTTGCCACACAAATTCTATTTGGATTAGTGAAGAGTAAAAAAGTGCCCTGGAGAAAAAGAAAATATACTGTTAATTTCCATACAATGGCAACAGTTTTCTTGGATAATAGCAATTCTTATGTTTTCCAAATATAAGAGATTTTTGAAATCTCATGTTAAGTGACTAACTCTTATAATACTGCACAGAAATCATGTATTACCTGCCATCTGTCCCCCACTTAGCCAACTGCAAAGAAGCTATTAAATAAAATCTGGCCACTGATGATAGACTGAGTGCTGTCTAGTATTCTCATTAGTTCCTGCATTTGAACCTGCATAGTGACTTGAAAGGAGAAGGAATATAAGAATAAGGACAGACTCTACTGAGATAAAGTTCTTAGCCTGGGTTAAAATTTTACATTTCCTGTAGTCAAGATTCTAATTGAAGGAAAACCAATGCAGCAAATTGATACAGTCTTGGGTTATTGGATATTGAAAAATATAATTCTCAGAAGTATATAATTACTTCTTCAAAAATTCCCAACTAATAAGGATTTTTTTTAATTACCAAAATTATTTTGGTAATATGAACTAATTTAATTTTAAAGAAGCATCTAAAAGTATTATGTAACTTTGATTTATAGTTGACTATGATATTTAAAACATACATAAATTAATACTTGAAGTTTTATGCATGACTTTGGGTTGACTTTCATCATCTGTTTTTATTCTCTTTCTGCAGAATATGTTATTCACAATTGGACAAAGGTGTTATGAAGCCCTGAAATTCACTGGGAGGTAGAAATTTTAAATCCCTCATCCTTTACCTTCAGACCATGCAGTTTCTCATACTGCATGGGGTAAGCAAACAATATCTTCCTGAGGGTCCTGGGGCCATTTATGATGTGGGTTTAGAAATGCACAGAAGTAACAGTGTTCAGCATTCTTGGCAAAATGTCTGCTTGTATCTCCCTGGTCATTGTACTTTGGAACCTTGAAGTTTAGTAAACTTCCTCCCTAAAACATAACAGAGTTTTTTTTTGAGATGTGGTATTGATAATAAGGCATTTTAAAAGATATTTAAGAAGACATTTTTCACTTAAGAGCTTTAAGATACACAGGGGTTTTTTTCTGGTATTATTCCAAAAAAATGGCTAGCATTGTGAAAGTACTCAAAGTCAGTTGCAAAGAAACTTGTACTTGCTGGTTATGTTTGATAGGTGGTGATTTTGTGGGTTGTATATCATACTGACAAAAATGGAAAGAACCAATACTTGCATAAAACATCTCATTAGAATGAAAAGAGAGATTGATATACATAGCTAAATACTGTGACCTTTTCTATGTGAATTAAAAATATATGCTGTTCTCTTTGGGATAATTTTCACCCCTGCAAGATGCCTCAAAACGAGTGAAAGAATATAGTGTGTAACAGTATCATGTGGCATGGATTGTGCAGCCAGTGCCAAGATGAAGGACAGGAAATAAGCAACATTTTGGAAAATTAACTTCTAGTAGCTAGCTTACACTTTGAATAGACTTGTTCCTTTGTTGATTACCTAAATACTCTTTTTATTGCACCCGTGAAACTAGCTGATGTTTCCATGTTCCTTTTTCTCAAAAAGTCCAATGTTTTGTTTCATATTTGATAGACTTTAATAAGATAATTTGATAAGACAATTTCATTGTCTGAAATGTGAACCATATGAGAAAGGTGTAGTTGAGGTAAATCAGTCTGACTTAGCTGATAGCCACGGAGTTAAATCAATTGACACATCACACAGCTATTTTGCCAATGATTCATCTAGCATTAAGTTTTCATCTGTGTTTAATAATAAATGGATGAGAATGGCAGTAAAGAGTTTGTATTGGTAATTCAGATTATATATTTGCAATCTATTAGCAATGTTTTGATACTATTAATATTGATAAGTTTCTTAGTAATATTATTATGATATTGATTTATCCCCATTTAGGCAGCTAAGACTATTTTTTTGCTGGTTTAAAAAGAAAATCCTTCATAGTATAAGTTTGTATAATTTCTTACTGTAAAAATAAACAATTTTTTGAGTCCCATGTTCTTAGACCCAGTTTCATAATGTGGAAGCACATTCCTCAGATATAGTCTGTGATTCTGTACAAAATACATGTAAGTACTGAGTCAGTGTGAACAAACTTGAAAAATCCATACAAGTTTTCCAGAATTTCAGACCACTAATCTGGCATTTCTAGCATAAAGATCATTCATTAATAAAATATACTTGGTTCAGCTTTTATTCTTAGCATTGAACCCTAGAAAAAAGGTTTTACTACCGATATTTGTTCATTGTTAACACATGGTAGCTTTTAGGAAGTGGTAGATAGATGTCAGTGCTGTCAGGCCTGGAATGGGCAGAAACCCAGTGCTACCAGAATGCTCCAGCCATCTGTCCTCTGCCAGCTTGAGAAAGTTACTCCTCTCCTCCCTGGTCTCTCTGCAACCCAGAACTAAACACATCTATGAATATGGGTTCTCTGGGTTACTGAAATAAAATTATAATAATAATAGTGGACACTTGCCTTGCACAGATTGTAATTATGAAACCTGATTGTTTTACCTAAAACAATTCTTGTGCCCAGGTTCTTTAATATATATCCACCTATAGGGGCTAAACATAATTTCAAACTTATAAAACACAGGCAAGCGTGAGCAAACATAGGTTAGAAGGGGAAACAGATGATAAGATAATGAAAGTCCATCTGGTATATAAATTCAGTGGCTCTAAAGTATGTTTTATTTTTAAAAGGGATTGACTTTGGTTTTGATAAAAAATGCACAATTTAGTTAGGAATCTAAGGTTTGGTTCATGTATTATACAATACTATTTTTTTTTTTGCTTTCATGTTGCAGAAACCACTTAATAGTTTTTGCTCTTGAAACTTTGCTGAAGAAGATACTAAAGAGATCTCACCTATAGATCTGTTATGAACAATCTTAAAAGCAAAAGCAGATGATACAGCAACTGAGCCCATTGACTGCCACCAGCTCAACTACAGTCCCCAGTAAAATTTCTTGTTTTGCTGCATCTGCTTTCAGCATTTATGAAGGTTCTTTGCCTTCACCAGACTGAAGTCCTAAACTAGGATTAAGTTTCAGAAATCTTCTCTGTAATGTTCAATTTGTATTTTTTGAAAGTCCTTGCACAAAAATTCTTGCAGATGTTCTATGGAACTGCTGTAATGTTTCCATTTTTTCCTTACCCTATCCTCTAAAATATACCTCTGTCAATGTGAGTAAAGAAGTATGGGGTTTAAGGTAAATTACTGAACTTTTGACAAATCTTATTTGTTCCATAAGTTCCCTGTTACAAAAAAAAAACCAAAAACAAAAACAAAAGCAAAAAAACCCCAAACCAACAAAGAACCCAAAACAAGAAAAAAAGACCCTGAAAACCTGGAAATGAGTCCTTCATAGGCAAAGGCAGATCATTGTCTCTATGAGTCTAGAAAGCAAACTTTATTTTTTGGTTGAATTAAAAGAATACTGCCACTGCGTTTGTACTTTGGAAAAGAAAAAAAACCCCAAACCTCTTCGCGAGCCTGCAAGGGTTTCTGAACTGCATTTGTTACAGTGCTAAAACAGTATGCTTGCAATTGTGCATTGAAAATGTTTCCTTATTTAACTATGTGCCAGTTATAATTAATAATTAGTGTTGGTTGCCCCCTAAAGTCTTTATACCTATTAAGCCTCTTATGAAAGGATTTAATAAGTAAAATAGATTTTGTTCTGTCTAATTTGAAGCAGATAGGCTTTAGGGTTTCAATGGTTAAAAACTTAATTTCCTCAATAGTTTTTTTTTTTCATTTCAGTCATGCAATTTATTGTAAGACACAATTCTCTTAGGAATACTGTAAGACAAGCTATTACTTATATAATTATTCTGTAAAGTACTTTGAATTGTGATTCTGAAATTTTAACTTACTTTATTTCAATGGGGCTTCTTTAGCACCAGCTAGAGCTTTGAGTGTACCATGGGTCACAGAATGATTTCATAAATAAATATTAAAATGTGTTTCTATGGTTTTCCATTTACAGTGCAGCAGGATCCAGATGCATTTACTGAGTCCATTACGTCAAAGTTAATTTCTCGGTTTGATTGTGTATGCCAAAAAAAAATGCACTGTATACAGAAAATAAAATATGATCCCTCTCACAACAGCAAAATATAGAGACTTCAATAAGAAACTGTGTTGATTGGGCACTGATCCTGCTGATGACTTCAGACATTTTGAATGCCAGCTTCCAGGCCACTGGTTTCGATTAGACCTCAAGTTTTTTAAGTATCTGTATAAGACTTTCAAAAAACATACCCCAAAGATCCTGGAAGAATATGTTACACCTCTGTTAAAACTCTTTTACCCTTGCCAAAGCAGTGAGGTAAAATATAAATAGGATTCATTTCTCTTCTGCACCCAAAACTTTATTTATTTACGTATTCTTTCAACTTATTCTTTCAAGGTCCTCCCTTTGCAAATGAGCATCTTGTTATGTTAACCCTATCACATATAGATGCTTCACAGAATCATAGAATATCTCAAGTTGGAAGGGACCCATAACAATTATCAAGTCCAACTCCCAATGTTTCTTTGTTACAACTTTTAAAGAAATTTTGATGGCAATGCTAGCAAAAAAATCAAAGGAGACATGATTTTGAATTGACATTTCAAATATTTAAAAATTTTCTATTAAACAGTTCTCCTTCATAGTTTTTGAATAGCTAACTGAAGCAGCTGATTCTCTTAATACTGCAGAGCAGTGCCTTCTGAACAGCTAATGACCAGAAGCTTCAGCCTTAAAATTATTGTTGAATGACATGACTGAAGACTTAGCGAAGGCCCACACACTTCTTAAGAGGTAGCTAAGGTCAAGTGGGTAATGACATTGGAAGTGCCTATGACAGTCCATGGCAATTCAAATGACACTTGTCTGTGGAACTGGTCTGTGTTCTCTGCACAACTAGTACCAAGCCTGGCTTTCTCTCAGACAACAGAGGCAGTTGTCAGAAACCTCAGTGGCCATAGAGTCTTGGTGCCTCTGCCAGTCTCAGAGACTGAAATAAAACCTTGAACAGCCCCCATTTGTAGCCTACTGAATGCCCTTCTACCATGGAAAGAAACAGCCAGAGCACCGTTCTGTGACTGAGTTACCACAAAATCCCTTCAGTGCAGAACAAAACACTGCCAATGCTACTGCATAATTCTGAATCCAATGTCTAGGTTTTGTTGGAATAGTAGATAATCCCACATATAAAACCAAGTTAGGTCATCATGATCATTATCACCCTATGATGAATACCAGAGGAATAAGTAATGACCAGCCACTTGTTGCAAAGTGTTAGGGAGATATGTCTTTTATATTTTATATGCCATAAAATATGTGGCTGGAATGCAAGACAACAATGGTTTGATTCATTGCACCTGGAGTTTGGGAGTTGTTTGCATCTTTCTCCTTTTCATGTCAAATGTGGGTGTCCTCATCCAGTTTCTTAATTTTTACAATGTGTGTCTTTTTATTTTTTATTTAGTTATTTCATAGGTGGAGGCATTTAAAGTAATATCTCATTCCCTTTTTGCTTTATTTACACACATGACACACTCACACCATAGCTGTAATTGTCTGGAGAATAATGATTCAGTGCATGAAAACTCTCAGAGTATGACATTTGTTTTCATTCTACATGGGAACTAAACCAAAACAATCCCAAAACTTAAGGAAAAAAAAAAAAAAAAAAGGAAGAAAAATGTGTCAAAACAGATGTTTTAAGAAAGGGGAAAAAACCCAATGTTTTCAGCTTTTCTCTTTCTGTCTGTCTCAGTATCAGCAAAAGTAATCAGTTGAATATGTATCTGAAAGGTTACTTTGCATAAAAGAACAGTGAAAGTAAAACGCTTCTAGTAAAATATCCCAGTTTTTGAGAATGAATGGATGAAGAATTCAATCAAAAAATATTATCTCAATGCTATCATTAGGTATGTCTATAAACACTTCATAACACACCCTCATACCTTTGCTCCACAACAGATATAATGCATGCATCTGTTTCAGAAGAAACACATTAAAATATTCACAGAAACATAAATATCTTTGTGAATAGAAGACAGTCATTTACACTTTGCTATATGTATAAATTTAACATACATATAACATGCAAAGGAATTCATCAGCTCATTTCCTTTTTCCTGACACACTCATTATTTGCACTGGCTGCTGATAGGAATCACCTAAAGGATGTAAGGCAGAACAATAGCAATAGGAAGGTTAGTCAAGTCCTGCTGTAAAGAGCAGCAAAATGTGTCCTGGGTACTTAATCTTATCAACATCACAAGTCAAAATCATATAAATATATGTGCCAAAGTCTATTATTCAAATAAGTGATAGACATTGAAGGAAGTAATTTCCTCATTACTAGCCTATATCCAGATCATGTCATTATAAAACAATATTCATAGGAGTTCTCTGAAAATACTTCACTCCTTTGTTTCTCCATCTAAGCAGAGTGCTTTTCTTCCCTGTGGGAAACAAGAGAGGAGGGTCCACTTCATAGATCTTCTACAATGTTTTTGAGGACTCTGTTCTTCCCAGGATCTACCAACCTACTATACTAACAACACTAAAGAGAATAAAAATCTTGTCCTGTTTTGGTAACTTGGGAGAATTATCAATCATCTCTTTCACATGCAGCTAAGCTATAGAAAGAGAAGTTTGAGCAGCAAAAAAAAAATTAAAATACTCTAGCACACTGCCTACTGTGTACTGAGTTCTGGTCAGAGCAGAAATAAAATACTGCATTCTTAATAAATATTGTTTTCTTTACATGTGAAAATTGTTGCAGTTGGAAGCTGAAGCCTGGTCTGAACATAGTTTTCTTAACTGGTAAAATGTAGTTGGCTTGGTTAATTTTTTCCCTTCAAACTGAGACATATACGATTATGCACTTATTTATATCAGTTCTACTTGGAGAAGAAGAAATAAATTACTAGTGAATACAATTTAATATCAGTAAGCCAATAACCACAACCACACTTAAGAAATTGTACTACATAAGTCTTTTGATATAGTCATAACAATACAAGTCTTGTGATATAAACTGAGCCTTTTGGAATACAGCAAGTATCCTGCTGATCTGTATTCATTGCTGGGATTATTGGCACTCTCTGACAGAGCCTCCACAATATTTGTAATGTTTCTGCTTGTGTTTTATTACTTCCCATTGCCATCACAGCTAAATAGAAAAGTTGTGAAGAAGATAGAATTAAACGTAGCTAAACTAATTGTTTCATAAGTATATCATAACTTGTAAAATGTTGATTTATCTTTTGGTGAAGCTTTTTAAGCAGTGAAATATGAAGGGTTTGGGAGCATAAAGAGGGAAATACATTTTAGACTTACCTGAAACAATTTGCACATTATTGCCCTGTACCTTTGCAAGCAGAGGAAGTCCTTTCATTCCCATATTGTTTCCCATATATGCTCCTTTCTTTAATGTATCTCTTTCTAAGTAGTATACAGCTTATTTTCTTTTGCAGAGAAGAAAAACATGTGTGCTCTTCTCTCTGTTAAATTGAGCAGAAATTCAAATCTAGCTTCCACACATGTAAAAAAATTAAAATCTTTTTCATTCACACTTTACAGGCCATATTTGACTATCTGCTAAATTTCTAAACAGGCTGTTGCTTATTATAAACAGACTTGCCTGCATAAAACTTAATTATAACAGAAATGCCATTACACTCCTTGATTTTTCCATCTGTATTTTGACTTCTCCCCTTTAAGCAATGGTAAAGGCATCAAATTCAACACTGTTTATAACAGTTGGGTCATTCTGCCAATCATTTCAGGAAAAAAAGAAACAGATTGACATTGTAAAAAATAGCAGGCCATTGATAATGTTAACCAGTACAGGAACCTAAACCCCTGTGATCTGTTTTACCACATAATTATACTGTACTCTTGGTCTGCTTATACTCAAAACAGAAGCTGGTAAATTGACAAGTTCCCTCTGACAATTTTTTTCTCTGCATTAAAGTGCAGGACCTTTGTTAAGTAGAATTACCTTTTTGTTTCAAGGAGTATCTGTTTTGTCAATGCAGTTTTTGAATTATCATGCTGACTCTAAGCCTCTCATTAAAAGCTGACGAAGACATATGTCTTCTTGACAATGCAATAAGCAAGGAAAATGGATGTACAATAAAAAGTGAGGTGCTAAAATACCTTAAGCATCTTTGTAGGCTTCATTTCTGGTGAAGATTAGTCACAAATAATTAAAATCTGCTAGTAGTTTTATAATCTCTGTTAAACAGATAAAAATATTTGCCAAGTATTTTTTTTGTAATCTCACCAAAGAAGTGAAAAATTATGTAGGATGTTGAGAGTGAACTTTCCTGTTTGAACTCTGAAAGAGCTCTTTGCAGGTTTTCATTACAAGGTATACTTTCATGTCTTTGTGAATAAAAAGAATCTGGTCATTTTGTTTGAGAAAAAATACAATTTGCTGTTTGCCGACTTTTAAGATCATTAAATCACCTTCAGGATTTCAAGAGGCTCAAGAAGATAGGAGTTGTTAGGTGGAAAGTTCAAGGAAGTGTTGTTCCATACAGAGACAACAATAAAGGCAAAATGAAGTTCTATTCCTTAGACATGAAAATAGGAAGAAGTAGTTTCCTCTCATCTAACATAAAAATAAGAAAACTAACTTTTTCCCAGTTCTTATGAAGTAGAAAGTTCCCATGAGAAACCAACTCATGGTTTGGGTGGAATCCTAGAAGTTTCATCACTGACTTGTTAGAAACAGGATTCAAGTCAAGTAGGATAAAGCAATTTTCCTATGGAAGTACTTTTAAAAAGTAATTACTATTTTTAGGTCTGTATTAAATTAAATTAATGAAATCTGAACCAGTTTTCAGAAATGTACTACAAGACATTTTTATCAGCAAAAGAACAATTACTAGAGTATTTTTAGAATTGTTTGTAAATATTGTTTGATTCAATATTTACTTTTCCTTTGAATCATGAATCCCATCTGTAGTATTTTGATGTACTGGCATAATGATTTACAAATAAATACTCCTAGTAAAACCCAAGAAATTTCTATAGATACATTCATAACTACATGCCTTTGAAAGATAACCAAGCATTCTTGCTTTTGGAGCAAACACTTCTGGATTCAGTTTTTCCCCAGTTACACATCAAGAATAGTCTAATTTATTTAAATGGGTTATTCTATTCCTATAAAGTAATGTGAGCACAAATTAATTCTGGGCATAACACATTTCTCCTTGTGCATGTTGTAAATAATGGAAAAGTCTTGGTGAATTTAAATGCATTGCTGTCCTCACAGGCGTGATTTTGTGCAGGTCTCTTGATGCTGAATAACTCAGAGGAGGAGGCTCTGTTGTAACTTACAATACCTTTCAAGAGCAGCCTAGATTTAAGCCCATGACTCAAAAGCTTGAAGCTGTTTAAGCCATCTTTATCTTATTATCAATGTCTGATCTTAAGATCAGACATCTCTTTTTTGTCCCAGTATTATACACAGGCACTATATAGTTACACTGACACAATTTCTAACATAAACAGCATTCTGCTGATTTTGAAGTGCATTGTAATGTCCTCAGATAAGGAAACTGTATTCTAGGTTGTGTCTTACCACAACAGGATTGCTGTATTTTTAATCATGCACAGGCAGATTTCATAGTATTAAAATAACACAGATATTAATGTACCTGAGCTCAGACAAAAAAATGCCAGAAAATTGCATTCTGCTAGTAATATGCTGAAGAACCCATGGTAAATAATTTTAAAGGAGAATGCAACTAGTTTATGTTTTATAACGAAAAAAAGAAAAATTGTAACAGAAGTAACTTTTCATATTACTTACCTAAGTATTATCATGGAATCATTTGATAATATCATTTAGATTGGAAAATAAGAGCATTAAGTCCAATTGTAAATGTGAACCATTAAGAGACATAAATTTCAATAGGATAAAATAGGGTTTTTCTTTCTGACATTACTCAGGTAAATTAACAGTAGCATGAAGCATATTACAGTGCAAAATCTTAACATTAAAAAGTAAAAAATTTCTTCAATTTTAAGCCTCATTCTTTTGTTATTTTTATTAAAAAACTCTGCATAGAATGTGTCTGTTCAAAGATTAATATATCTGTCAGTTGAACCAATACTGCAGTAACAAGCATAAGAAATTCTAGGTGGATTTATTGGGACAGTCAGAAAGTGAGAACCATCTTAAAATACTTTAAGAATGACAGTTATATGAGTTAAAGGATGGGGGTGTGAGAGCAAAAAAAAGACTGAAATTGGCCCCGGGTAAAGACAGGAAAATGGAATCATAAATCATATAAGACAGCTGTGTTCTTTTATCCATGGATCCAGATGTTCCCACTAAATGTGTAACAACTTCAGAATTATTTTACAAGGAGGAAAGGAACTGTGAATATTCGATTTCTCTCTTTGTTAAACAAGACTAGCTGGGAATGTTTGATGCCAAGTAGAAACTTTGACCTGTGCTTGCAGGAGAGCAGCCTCTGAACAGAGTTCTTAAGCATAGCTCCTAACCAATGTGGATTATGATATTTAAACAGCCAGGGCTAAAAGGCTACAGTTATACTGGGATCTTTTTGAAAACAGTGACTAGAATCAAACCTGTGGTTGAAGAATCTGGGTAATACGAGGCTAGATACCCTCACTGACTAGGAATTTCTAAATGCTAGCCAGTATCACCGGATGATGGAGTCCTGTTAGAATTATAATCAGTTTCATATTGAGATTGGAAGTAGATGAATGTTGGATGGTGAGAAAATGAAATTATAAGTCACTTCAGATGTGTTTTGAAATAGCAGCTCGGGACAGACCATGACAAAGCTATTTAAATATCTTCCAAATGGAAATTGATTTTCCTCTCTCGTCTCTGCCTCATCCTTAAGATGCAATAGCTGATCGCAAACCAGCTTGTTTTCAAGTAAAATAGAGAAGGAAAAGCTTTTCCACTCTTCTAAATGTATATTTATTACACCAGAGTAAAATGTAATCATATTTTTTCTTTGTGTTAATTTCCTTCATCAACAGAGTTTTGAAACTTAGACTAACACCTATAACTATTCCATAGACATCTAAAAGGATACCTTACGCTGATAATAAAAAATAGCAGACTACTGGGTATTATTGGGTTATTTCTGTAATTATACCTCTATGACTGAAGACAGCTATTAGGTGATTATCACACCATTGTTTGCAGAAGAGGGGAGAGGAGAATGAGTCTCTATTAAATCTTCAAGAATAAAAATGTTCTTAAAAGTACAGATATTATATTTTCTTTTCAATTTGATCTATAGGGACCTGAGCCACTATTTTCAATTTAGTTCAATGTAAAAAATACAGAGAAAAAGAAACAGCAGTGACATTTACTTCTAGATTTAGACAATCCTGTTGAAGTCATAGAGATAAATAAGTACATCCCCATTTGAAGCATCATGAAGCTTATTTGTACTGAAAAAATTAAGTCTCTTAGTTAAAAATTATATATCTTTTCTGGTACTACATTCCACAGAAACCTAGGTCCCTGTAAACTTGTGGGTACTTCTCGTCAGTTTGTTTTCTGTAGTTCAGAGCATGATAATATTGAGAGTGATATTTTGTCTCTGTGGAGGCTTTCTGCACCTTTGCACAAAAGCAGCCTTTTCAAGGCAGGAGAGATCTTTGCAAGATTTATCATGGATTGAGACATGGACTTTTTAAACATGTTGGAAGATACTGTGTCCATCGTGTGCTTTTTAGCTTTTTTTTTCTGTTGTTTTGTTTTGTTTTTTTATTTTCAGTAAAAACAATATTTTCTCAATTTGACAGGTCTGTAATATAACATACTGAATTCTGTGTTGCTATATAAATGTGGTTAGAAAGATTTACTTAAAAAAAAACAAAACACTGTTCTTCTTTCCTCTTTGGTATGTTTTCCCTTAAAACTTTTAATAGGGAAATGAGCTGGAAAAAAAAAGTGTGACTACCTTTTTAAGATAAATTACGAATAAAGGGCTTTAAAGTCCCACAGACCTCCTGAAGCTTTTGGAAACTTGTTTTCATTCTGACAGACCTATTTAGATATAAAACAGCTTTGAGAGATCAGTGGAGCAAGTGATCTTAGCAGATTTTGCCACAAGGCTGAGACATAAATTTCAAAAATGTAATTAGATCTACAGTTATTTCTTCTTCTTGTTTGCTTATGAAAACATCAAGGCTCCATATACCTATTATTAAGAAAACACTGGCTTGAGAGAGCTGTTGTAACAGTATAAAATGAGTCCATATTTCATCCTTTGGCTTAGGTAGTAAGTACTTTTTAATTCTCACATGTTTTTAAAACAGCACCCAATTTACAAATTCTCCTTCAGTTTTTATATTGTTTTACATTATTATATGCAAAGGACTGAAAAGTTATAATTTTCAGTCTTTACTCACTTTGTTACCTTTTCAAGGTATGATCAAATTATCAGTGATTACTTGATCTCTCTCGCAAGGCTTTGGATCACTCTTTGAACAGAAAGGTGGGCAACTAGAAATGTTTGTGAGTTCACTTCCAAAGGCTGAGGCAACCTGTTTAGAGTTTAAAGTGAGTAGTGGTGTGATAAACACCCTTCTTAAAAATGGAAAATGCATAAGATAAAGTATGAGAAGAATATACTATGGGAGGAGTGAATCAGATGTATGAGGAGTTTCTAAATAGTTCTATCATTCTGCTCAATATAAGAAAAAGTTTATTTAACTTTAAAAGGGATAAATAGAAAATCTAGCACTGATTATAAATCCTGTGAATGGTGATTTGAATATCAATTTTTGTAGCAGAGAAAAATCTAGGTTAATCAAAACTAGTATAGCAGTCCTAATATAACTACGATCACAGAGGAAAGAAAGAGAAATCAAACTGGAATATTGATACGTGTAAGTTCTCTTTAATCTAGACATATGAAAATACATTAAAAATAAGACGTAACAAAGAGGAAGAAGTGGCTCAAAGCACCATATTGGATGGAGAAGCTACTTATGTTACTGCCTCTCATCAGTTAGTTGAAGAAAACATCCCAACACATATTCAACCAGAAACAGAAGCTGATTCACAGAATCATAGAATCATTAAGGTTGGAAAAGATCTCAAAGATCATTAAGTCCAACTGCCAACCTAGCACCACCACCATGTTCACTACTAAATTGCCTTCTCCTTTTGTGTTTATTTTTTGCAGGCTTAGCTATTTCTTTCTTAGTATTCCGAGTTTCATTCTGAGCATCTTCTTTATACCTTGAACATAAGGTGACCTTAAGGACCTTCCTAACCATTGCAAATTTCACTATGGATTCTGGACTTTCACTTTGCACTCTGAAGGACTCAGCATGCGCATGGTTAAAATCTTCAGAAAATCTGGAACCAACTTTTTGTCCTGTCTCCTACACATGACTTTGAATTTGTGGCATATATGGCAATTTTTCACTTTTTCAACCCTTTACTGACTTATATTACTGATAAACAAAAGGAAAAAGGATTTTTTTGCCTTTAAATGATTCATTTTTTTCTGATAGAGGTTGACAATTAATTAAATAGCTATGGATGTTATTCTACTTGAATAAAACTGTGACTGCCCACTCCATAGAAAAATGTCACTGTTTTAAAAGCAACAAATGGCTATTTTACTTCTCTTAACCTCATAAAAATTAATGGAACCTGGTTGACAAGAGCTGAGAAAGAACTTGGGTGAAAACATTAACATACTATGAATATTTAAGAATTCTATTAATCCCTTTGATAAATTAATTGAAAAGACCTGTCTTTGTTCCAGAATTTCTGACGGACTCTTACCAACGTTTTGGTGAAGAAAAGTGCGAGTCCTAATAGGGCAAATAAGCTTGTTTAACATTTATATAATCTTCTTTGCTGAATAGACCATTTATTTTTCTGTTCAGGATGTACCCTGTAACGGGCTTCCATAACTGAATATGCTAGGTTGGATTGGTGTCTTTGGAGAATCAGAAAAATAATTCTAATTCTTTGTTTCCTTAAGTATCTTACCTGTTCTTAACAGGATCAAGGCACTCAGGATTTCTGAGACTTCCAGCCTAAGTCTACTGCAGCATCCCCAGTTTTATTAAGAAAGAAAAATAGTTGGCAAAAAATGAGAATGCAAAACACTAATACTATTTTTTTACCCTTGGATTTCATTCAACAAATTTTTCTTCGTCAAGCGAGGACCAGGTGTTGAGACCCATTTTATTAGCCCTTTCATGCAAATGCAGGGAGTTTCTGACCCTGCTGTATTTAATTGGAAAGCTGAGTAATTACATGTTATATAATTATATGTTTAGTTCTTTGGAAACGGACCCAGGCAACGGCTTTCAGCCAGGAAAAAATACAAAAAAAAACCCAAAACAAAACAAACAAAAAACAAAGCACACACATACACAAAACCCCACCAATGTGCTGTTTCTTTGCTTACATTTTATACATACACTTTTTATATGTGAACCTACTATACATGAATCCTTTATCTACTTTTTTTCTGCTTTCTCTATTGTTTAAAAATATTTTAGAGTAAGGTTTTAGAAGAAAAACCATAATAAACAAAACTATTTGCTTCTGAGTAGGAGAGAAACGTATTTGTTCCTATCTCTTCTCCCCCTCCAGCCCTTAACTGATCATTGTGTTGCTAACCTGTTCCACCTTTTCGTGTGCTTTAGAGTCATCTGTTAAAGTGTAGAAAAATAATTTCAAATTAAGGTCTTGGAAAGACATGAAATTATGTTCTTAGGGAAGACAGCATTATCTAAAGAAAAAGACAGAGGAAACATGGAGATAAAAGACATGGGCAGATTGAGCAATGCTGTGGTATAGCTATGCAAACATAAGTCAATTTTTTAATAAATGTATGGGAATTTTTGGGGTGGGTTTTTTGGGGTTTTGTTTTGTGGGTTTTTTTGGTCCCCAAATGGAAATTATTGCAGCAATGGAACTACTAGATTTATTCCAGGGTTTTCTAGAGGTTTAGGAAATTTAAAAAATTTCATTTACATACAATAGTTCTTCCTTCTTTCTGAACATCTCCAGGCATGATATGCAGAGAAGAAAAAATGAGTCATGTGGATTTCCTTGTGCCTTGAAATGTTAGGCTCTCCTTCAGGGAAGATGCAGAATTGTTTTGTGCCACAATGCCAACTAATAGTGTGCATTCAAGCACTGAGGAGACAGAGATAATCAGATCAGTTCTGAGTATAATAGGATGCAGAGAGAATTCATAGAAATTTTTCTATGCAAGTACGTAGAACAACCCTCCAACCCTCTTTTCCACACAGAAGTGGATATTGCTTGAATATGTGTGACCAATAGCACTGCATGACCACTCAATGGGCATTCTTCTTCACAGGTGTCAGGTGCCAGAACTGAGGTTTTTAACTCTCACTATGTTGCTTAACATGAAATGCTGAGCAGACCATACAATCAAGCACTAGGTGATTATGCAGGGATCATATTTCTTTCATAGTTGACGTGCAAGTTTTAGAAGATATTGTAAAAAGAATTCCAACAATTTACGAGCTGATCTTATTATTACACTTCATCTTTTCCTTTACTGTTACTTCACTGACCTGAGGCAAGTTTTCAAAATTACCATGCTGGGAAAAGGTTAATTGTCTGTTTAGATACTGAATGGAAAGAGAATGTTTAATTCTACAGTTGCATCATTCATTACAAATATTCTAAATCAAGGAGTTTTGTGATTTCATTTGTTCAGGTCCTAGTACAATAGTTCCCCTGATTGTGCTCCTGAAGTATTATGAATTGATGAATAAATGAATAAATATTTACCTCAATGTTTCGGGCAGAGGTGTGAAATCCTTTTTATACACCTCGATGTGCTATATAGTAATTTTTATAGAGAGAAACTTTTTCCGAATGGCAGGTAATAATAGCTTTAAAATAGGGAGATTCATAATAAATGCTGGGCTTTATCTTACTGTGTGCAAATACCACCAAAATATAATAGCAATACATAATTCTTGTATTAAAATAAATTTGATAAGTTCTTTTTTAGTTGTGTCTCATAAACAATTGTTTCATTGGTTGATAGAGGAAAAAATGTAAGAATGAGAAAGGAACAATTAAACAAAAGCAGACAAAACAAATTGGAATAAGTGAGAGAAATAATGATTAGTGCATTTAATGACTCCCTGCATTTTTTCTCAATTATGGCAATATGCTTTTAGTATTTCCTATTCCTGTGGGGTATTTGCTAAATTAGATCTACTTGAGAATCCAGAACCACATGCAAATGAAGCCTGCTGATGTTGCAGTTTTCAAATGTACTTTTGAATAGTCACACAGCTGCACTGCACAACACCAAAGCAGCAGATGTTATTCCTTTGCCAACATGAGCTGGTACAGCATAGGAAATTTGGGATGATTTTCTGAAGCCATTCCAAATTTTCTGGTCCACATTCTTAGCCTTCCCACAACTGCTTAGGGACATTCTGGCCGTTCAAAGCTATTGTAAAGTCAACACTTCCATCTTTTTTGCCGGACACTGAATGTTATAATTTATGGCTTAAATATCTCCACGAAGGACCTTCGCCAATTATAGCAAAACTGCATTACAAAAGATGCAGAGGAAATCACCACACCCTGAATGGGCCTTTTGACTGAGGGCCTACACCGCTCCTTGATGGAGATAAGATAAAGTGACTCAGGTCTGGGCTGGGGGAGAAGAATACATTCACAGGGGGATCAAGCTCAGCACCTCTGGGTGGAGACCACAGCCCGGGGCTGCCAGACTCACACAGACCCTCACACCAAAGGGTGCAGGGGAGGAGAGGTTTTGGGTGTGCAGTGAAAAAGCCTCTGGTCAGAGGCAGTGCCCGCCCATCCTCCGCTGTGCAGAGGAGCTCAGCTGTGGGGCCCCTTCACCCCTGGAAAAGCCGCATCCACGCGAAGGACAGAGGGGATGTCGTGGCCCATCAAAGGCTCCCACAAAGGGCTCCCAGACCCTGCACCAGAGCTCTGCAACACGATGCAACAGGTCCACGGCGTTGCAAGGGACAGCGTCAAACTGGGCCTCCTGAGGGGAGGCACGTGGGTGTTCCCACCTGGCCCAAATGTGTATTAATCCATGGGATTCCATACTTTTCAGTGTGGCAGTAGCAGCGGGGAACCGTCACCACCCAGCAGACCAGATGGCGGGGAGCAACCAGACGTCGTTGGGTCCCCCAGGAGGGTGATATGTTTCCACCTAAGCCCTGTCACTCTCTTCCTGTCTCCCGACACTGTTCAGGAAGAAGGAAAATTTGAGCCTTCAAAACTAATCTGGCAATTTAAAGAGAACAGGTCGTTTGTAAGGTTTTTGACAGTTTTGTTTATTTCTCTATAAGGAGACTGCGCCAGGAAAGCAGTGAAAATACCTAAACAATAACTTAATGATCATGCATATTAGAACTTTGTATCCTATCAGCTGAAAGTATGAGGGAAGTGCTGGTAGAGAAATACCTGGATATATTTAAATCATTTTATACACAGAACAGTCAGCACGTCTGTGTTTACTTCCATAAACATATATGCTGTTTTGAAATCCCAGGGTAAGAGTAGATCCTTGGAAAAAGTTCCCTCAGCAGCTTGACTCGAACTGTATACACTGTTAAAGTAGGCAGAAACCTCTCATAAATTACTTTTAGGGGTTCCCTGCTATGTGGTAACCCTGAATTTCAGCTTACTTACATGCTATGTCTCCTTTTCCCCACGTACAAGTGAATAAATGGCCGTGGGGAGTGAAAAAATGGCACATTTTACTTCACTTATTCCCAGAGATTGCTTGCCAATCACTGTTAGAGAACAAAACGATTCCCAATTTGCTTGAACCTAGGTAGAGATAAACATATACTTGAGTCACAGTTTCTAATGTTCTTATCTTGATTTCTAGTGTGCCCTGACTGACCAGTGAAGAAAACATTTCTTTATAGCTATTCTTCTTCCCATCATGCTCAGACTGGGGTTTCTAAACTTGTGATAGAAGAAAGGAATAAATCGTTTCTTTCTCACAGTCTTAATTCATAGGCTGCAAGCTGAGTACTTGTAGTTCAGAACATTAATAGAATAATGACTTCTTCCTATCTTATTCATTTAATCCTATAAGAAGCACGTTCTACTAGAAAGAAAGGCAGGGGGTGTTTGTGTGAGATTCTAAAGGTGCAGTGTAACAGCCTGCCTTCAGCTAGAGGTGTAGCAAACAGCAGCAGAAAAAGAGCCATGGCCCTTGGATATGACCCTGAATGGACCTCTTCATGCACCTTATATGTCCCCATTTGATGTATTTATTGTTTTTTGACTTTCTCTTGAGACTTAAATATAAGTTAGTTGTTTTTTACCATATTGCTGTTTAATCCTATGAGGGATGGAAAGGAAAACAGCCTGTAAGATTTGTAGTGAACTTGAAAACAGAAACAGCTGCCAAGGTCATGTTCAGCCTGTTGACTGAGTTCAGCAGGGATCTTTCGGGTTGACCAGTTTTGCCCCTGCTAAAAGTATCAGTCAGTGGAAATCCCAGAAAGAAAATGGGTTAGATATTTTTCCCTTCAAAGACAAAGAAATGTATTGCATATATTTAAATCTATGTGTAATGTGCATCATGAGGAATATCTGGTAAGAAGTCATGACTACTAAGACTATACAGCTTTCACTTACATTCCTTGACGTTCCATTAAAAGCTAACTTTTAATTCAGCTTTGATCTGAGAAGTTTTGTGGTAGAGAGCAGTAAGGTTATTTCTCTAAGCCAGAGAATGACAGCACAAAAGAACCTGGTAAAATGCTTTATAAAATGGTCCTGTGGGGATTCTTTCTGCCTCTGCAATCAAATTTGCTCATGGTTTTTAGGGACAAATCATGACTGTTCCACACTCCCACACTCACCCCTTTCACATTGTGAGCCTTGAAATTTAATTGAGGTTTTGAAAATAGCCAGTGCTCTTTCTGATTGGTCATGAATAATAAAGCACTGCAATTAAAATGCAAATTATTATTCTGTTGATGATGAAAAAAACACAGTAGAATCCAGTTTATCCTTGACTTATTTGGCCTGTAGTAAAAAAAAGAAAAAAATTAGAGAAAAAGGAAGATGTGGTATCTATAACAAATTTTTTTTAAAAATTGCTCAAGGAATTTTCTTTTCTAAATGCATTTTGTATTCATGAATAATTCCAAGCTATATTTTTCAATCTTCTCTACATAATTCAGGTGTGGACTCTAAGGGAAGCAAAAATGAAATATGCCGGCTTCTGGAAAGGGTTTACAAATTTCTTTTTTAGAGAAGGAAACCAGTCCAGGCAACGCTCTTTATTTAGTAGTGTACAATTATTGTGAACAAAAGGACAAGAGTAGGCAGTGGAAATGGTAGCAGAAAAAGTCTGTTTTCACTTTTGTGGCACTTGGATAATTTGCATCTTGGGAATCTTCATGATCTTCTTGTCATTTCTTCACCCCAGCAGCTAGGTTATGACCTAACTCTAGGTATACAACTGTGATTTAATCATGCTCAGATCCAGGTGAGATTTTTTTTCACCAAAATGAAATTGTTTTCTATAATTTCAAGAAAGTTATGGAAATAACAACTACCTGCTACCCTGATTGGTTGCTTGGTCCTTGGCTAGAGCATAATAAGCATATTTAAGGAAGAAGTGTCTTTGAAAGTTTAAAACTGCTGTTGTTAACCTTGTCAGAGCTCTGGCAGGTGAACAGTACAAAATTAGTGGCTACTTGCTATGATTGTGTTTTCTTTAAATATTTTTCTTACATGATTGTAGGATTTGAATCTGCATGTAGCTAAACATTTTTTTTCCTTCTTTACAGAAGAAAAGTATTTTTAAAAAGTATTTTTAATAAAATGGAACTCAAAAAGTATCATATTAATTTAATTTTTCAAATTTATTAAATAAAATATATATTATAAAAATGAAACCATTTTAATATCAATCTGATCAATACATCCCAGCCCTTTATCTTTACATACATTCTTCATTGCACTGATTTCAAATCTATGTTGTAGTTGAAGACTAATACAAGAATATTGACTTAAATAGTTCAAATTTTGTTAATACAGAGTTTATCAGCCTCACATTTTCCAGTCTAGACTTGCTTTTCTTTTTCCTTTCACCTACTATATAGCTCATATTTGGACAGCTTTTCTTGGTTAAATGCTTTGACAAAGCTCAGAACAGCTTTGGTGAGTGGAGTATTAGTCTTGGACTTGAGCAATTCTGCCCAAAGTCTGTGTGAACTTGGGAAGCCAATTAGCATCTTGACTTTGGTTCTACATCTATAGCATATAGATGTTAACTTTAGTTCTATAGTTTGTAGATTTAGGTAACTATTTTCAAGACTAATGTTTCTACCTAAAAGAATAAAGAAAACAACCATTTAAGTAATGGAGATAGACACTATGAATAAATAAGGCCTTCTCATGAAGAAAATTAAGCAAACCACTCAAAATTGCCCCTTGCTACCTGAAAGCAGTTTAGATACTCAACAAAGATTTAGCCTTCCATTAAGCACTCTATTTAAAAATATTTATCGTTATAAGACGTTGAAAACTAATGAGAGCTAAG
Organism: Orthonyx spaldingii; assembly: GCA_013397795.1. NCBI lineage: Eukaryota > Metazoa > Chordata > Aves > Passeriformes > Orthonychidae > Orthonyx > Orthonyx spaldingii. Next base: position 50,811 of record VZTJ01004808.1, on the reverse strand, counting down.
CAGCAACAACATAAGCAAGTATTCTTTATTATTTTCAAGCTCAACCTTGAGATTTTCTTCTTCAGAAAATTGTCCTAGGTTGCAATATAAGATATATTCTATTACCATCTCCACAAGCTGTTAAAACAGGTGGGGTGCTGTTCGTTATCTCCTGTCATGACTCACCCCCTGATAACTCCCTCCGGGTGTTATCTCTGTTAATGGGCCATCAAGAAACCACCACATGACTCAAGGACTTACCTCACTGGAATTACCCCATTGGAATTACCTCACTGGAATTACCTCATCCCATTGTGAGATGTTCTGCCCAGGGGGGAGGAGCCAAACATTCCCAACTGACTATAACCTGGGCCTTGGAACTGCAAAAGTCAGCCCTGCCTACTGGATTCTCAGAGGACAAGAGCCACCACTGGACCTTCGGGTGGAGACCAGATGTTTCTACAGGATCACCACTTCAACAGAGCCACTTTACTTGGACTGCTACCACCACCCTGACTAAAAGGGTGTCAGGTTGTATCCAACTTTGTCAGTGTTTTTCCTTGTACTATTTCATTTCTTTATTTTTTTCCTATTAAATTATAATTCTGACTTGCAATCTCCCACTGGTTTGTTTTCAAACTAGCACAGAAATTAAGTCATTAAAAGCTAAAATGAGATGAGGGAAGACCTATTTATATTCACTGTTGAGTTGTTAACAATTTGATGTATTTTTAGGCAAAGTAAACAATAAATTAATAAAATACAACCTGTTAATTAAAGAGTGAATTTAATTTTAATTTTCAATAGGGATCCACATCTTTTGAAGCAGGATTATATGTTGTCTATATGACTTGTGGGACAGCAACCTTTGGAAACTGACTATTATGTTCTTTATGTGTAAACCTCAGAAAGCCAGGTACTTAAGGCAGTAAATTGTTCTTTTGATAGTCAAACAGTCATGTTCTGCCATTGTTCACCCAAAATATCTGCTGCCTACAACTGTCATATTTACTAACCTAAGAAGCGCATCCCTATGTTTGCAGACTACTGGCAAATGCACATTTTAATTAATTTCTATCTATGCCTGAAATGCAATCAGTATTGCCCAGCTTTTGAGACCAGAACAAATCCTGCCATCTCTAACACAACCATATTGGTTCCTCTTTATTACACTTCCCAGCCATTTGGATATGTGAATATTTGATTTAACAAGCATACGTCCTTCTATTAAATGACTAGAATGAACTCCTAGTTGTGTTAGAGTGGCTATGTGTATTTTTTCCATGTAATAATATTTGTAGGGTGGGAATTAATTCAGGTTTTGAGAACAATGCAAACTGGGGGAAAAAAATGCCAAAACTAAAGGCCAGAGAATAATTTTTCTCTCCTGTGATTGGCTCCAGGCTTACTGTGTCACTTGGAGCTAGCAATGGTTGGATGTGTTATACTGCTGGACAACATCCAAATTCCATGTCCAAACATGATGACAAGGTAATTCAGTCACAGCCTTATCTCTGTCTGGACACTCAAGTCAAGCTACAATTGTTCTGACAGTCCCTTGCATATTGGCCCACAATCCTTAAATACTCAGTAGAATCAATCATTTATCAGACCTACTGAGTGTATTATGCCTAGCGAGTTATTCTTAACCATCATTTGCCATGGACAGAATTTTCTCAGGAAGACTAGGAAAATAAACACATATGCTGAACAGCTTTGAAAAATGTAATCAAAATACGGATAAGATGTGCTCATCTCACTGTAAGTTCATACTAAATCCACTGCTTTCCTGACATGTGCCCCCGTAAAATGAAATAGTATATACTATTGGTATATGCTTATTTCATACATAATTTCTGTCATTAGCATAAATCTTTGTGGTTTTGTTTTTTGGGGTTGTTTTGTTTTGTTTTGTTTTGCTTGTTTTGTCTAGGCAAAATGATAACATTGTTATTAAAATGCCACAGTAGCATAGGAGGTATTTATAATTTGTATTTGTAATGAGAGGGTATAAATTAAAATTATTGCATCCATATAGATTTGTTTTACTTTAGAATAGTTCATGTACTCTTATTCTCATTTTCCAAAATTACTTTGCAAAGTAAGATCTTTTGAGGTTGTTAGCAATGCAAACTGATTAAACTGATAATAATCTTATGAAAGATTTAAGTTGTCCATTGTGATATAGAATAATTAATAATACTGCATCTATTGCAAATGTTTTTTAAAGATCATTTCAATAAATGAATATTTACAGTATGTGAGAATTTCTTTTTTGTTATTTTTATGTATGCAAGATGACTTACAGATGAAGTGTCTGCCTCAACAGGAGTGTTTTTCACTATTTAGATGCACACCACAGAATAGCTGGTCACAAATTTACTAGATATATCCAGCTTTGAGTAATTGACTACTGTCGTGTTCAAAACATTCACAGAAGCAGTGCCCTTCCTGAATCAAAATGAAACTAGAATAAGAGGATATCTTGCAAATTTTAGAAGGAGTAGAGAAGTTTTGAAACACCTTAAATGTACTTCATAAGAGTTTCAGCTATATTTTTAAGGGGATTTGCTAACAAATGCTAGAATGAGTTATTTTCTATGTGATCAGGAGAATATATTAGCAAAACAAAAGTTAGAAATAGCATAGCTCTACTCACCCACTTAGAACACTGCAGCAGTCAGTGCAGAGGGGTGGCAGAAAAGCATTAATTACAGTTTGTGTTTTCTCAGCTCTGGAGTCCCCAGAGGTCAAATTCTGTAAATTAGAATATCTTATTAAGTGTCACAACCATAATAGTTTATTTTTTTTTTTTTTTCAGAAATCATGCACCCATTACAAATTAAGCAACTGCACGTTTCTCCCTTTCACATCTCTTGCATAGAAAAAGGATTATGGAAGTAAATTACATTTATAACCTTTCAAAATTTCCTCTCTTTCTTTCCCCATGTATGTTGGGAGGTCCAGCTGTATATTGAATACATCTATTATTACATGTAGTGGGATAAAAAAACATTAGCTCTTGCCGAGGCACAGATTTGCAAATAACTAGATTTGCAAGTATTAAATGCTCATCAGGATCATCTCCCAGAAGAGAAGTTGTTCTTATTGCTCCCATCCAGTCTCTTCAGCTGCGCTACTAATAGCAGAGAGCTCCAAGCCCACATTTCTTCTTCCTCTCCCCTTTTCTCCACTTTCAGTCTTAACATTTTTGAATTACACTAGAAGTACATGTGATATAGTTGCTTAAAAGATAAATTTTGTTAGAAGCTCATGCAGCTTTCCAGTGTAGGTACAATTAATAAATGATAATTATATTTCCTTGTAAAATACTACTAAAGTCTGTAAAGTCCTTGTTCAATGGAGTTTCATGAATCGACTTTTAGCAAAGGTGAGATAAGGCAAAACACACTTTCAAGAAGTAAAAGATCTCTCTTTGGAATCTCCTCTAGCAATGTACCTTTTGTAGCAGAGACATCCTGTGTATTATGGTCTCTGCTATCATTGGAAGTATCTTCTAGAAGCACAGTGGGCAGACTGCCCATATGTTTGCAATATGGCCTATTAGACCAATTTTTGAAATGAAAAGTTGCTGATAATCCAGATGGATAGGACAGCCTTGATTTACAGCAATTTCTCAAACAAAGTAGATACTCAGCTTTGTTCTTTGCAAGTAAGCCACAAATAAAGGCTTTGGAAATTAGGTTTTTAAAAATTCAAGGGACTGTTTACTGAACTGTCACATGACAAAAGAGCATTAAAACATGTTAAGCTTCTGAAAATCATCTGGTGAAATGCCTTAATTTGCTAAGACAACATTTAAATGTAACTTCCTAATGTAATTTCAAAAAAAAAGTGAAAAGTGACAGAGAAACCAGTCAGGCCCAAGTACAATTGAATCTTTTACCTGTCTGGTGATAACTCTGTATCTGTGTGTATGCATGTGTGAGATGAAAACAGTGTCTAGTCTGACAGGATAAACTTCAGAAATTATGCAATCACTGATGGAAAAGGTGTTTATATTTTTACACTCTTAAAAATATTCTGTGTGTTTGTCTAGTTGATCAATGCTCTTTTTTCTATATTTCCCTTCACCTCCTTCCTCCATTACTTAGGCACTGGTCAAATGGCAGTTCAGCATCATCTGTTGAGATGGAAAATCAATTGGATCCAAAGAAGACCCATGCTTTTTAAATTTGTGTATGTTGGTCCACACACATCCATGATATAGAAAAATGGAACAGAATATGTGATAGTTTTTCTCATTGGGAAAAAAGGAATAGGTGAAACCAACTTTCAAATTAAATATTCATATTATGCTTGGTTAAGAAGTTTCACTTCCATGAAGTGGCTCAAACCAAACAGCATGAATTCCAGGAAGGGGCTCAACCATCTAGGAGCAAGGTTTAAAGGCAGATATCCATATTTGATGGGATGAGCAGCAAGCCAGCCCTAAGGGTCCATGATAGGAGATCCAAGTCAGTGACAGTGTTTATATGAAATAACATCACTAGAAGATGAAAGGTTTTCTACCAAGATTTTGTGATTCTAAATTTGATTATGCTTTCCCCGCTCAACACAGATTGCAGAATCTTCATATTAAAAAACCAGTTTGTTAATAGATATTATATATATAGGAATTATGTGTATATACGTGAACAATACTTAATATCAAGACATTAACATGATGATCAGAAAAAATGTTGCATTTTCAGCCCCCTTGGATATATATTTTGGAAATTACATTCAGTAGATATCAAAGTCAATTTTAATGCAAATGTGATTAACTTAATTTTGTCAGACTGTCATACCTTCTAGAAACAGGATTTATCCAAGACCACCTATCCATTTAGCATGAGAACCACAAACCCAATAAAGACTTCAATTATTTCTTTTATCAGTCCTTCTTGGCAATAAAAATGACACAGTGATCCTTACATTTCCCTTCATCATATAATTCTATGCATTTATCTTCATGATTTGTAAAACTTCTCTTCTCTTGCAGCATTCCCTCTACATTCAGTACTGGATTTTACTGTTCTCTTGGGGAAAAATACTCTTGTAGTTAAGGCACAGAACTGAGAGCCAAATTAAAGCAAACTTACTAGCTTAAGCATGGTCAATTTGTCTCAATTTTCAATTACAATAAAAAAAACCCTACATTTTTCTTAGTTATGAAAAGTTTTGAACTGCAAAAAAGAAACGGCTCTGTGTCTGATAGTACAAAATAAAAATCTTTGTAGGCCAGATTTGGACTTCAGCCAGACTGGCCATACCAAAATATCCAGATGCTGTAAAGCAGTTCAGATTCAAAAGCCACAATGTCGTTATTCAGCTCCACATTGTAGAAGATCATAAAGTTATTTGAAATAAGGTTGCCTTTTTTAAGAGCCCTAGTCAAAAAGTGTAGTCAGGTCACCAAAGAAACTTCCATGGTTTTCTTGATTTCAAACTAATCTACAATTCTGTCTGCCTTCTTACTACAGAAAATAACTATTCTCAGACCTAGGAGATCATTCCCTCCTTCCCTCCTTCCTTCCTTCCCTCCCTCCTTCCCTCCTCATTATATTATATTATAATCACTACACAATTGGAAAGCTTAAAATCTTAACTAAAATTATTTGTTATTGTCTGATTCCACTGCATAAATATTCAAATTACCATTTGCTTGTGTTTTCTTGTGCCAAAAATGAAGGTTGACACCTGTGACATGACTTTGTTCTTACCTTCTCACTTTGTCAAAATTAAATGAAAAATATATGACTAAACATGAAGAGGGCAATGCTATGTTGAGATTTACTCTTACAAGCTACTTTCCCAGAATTTCTGTTTTCACTATTAAAACCTTCATCCTTCAATACTTTATGCTTACTTCATTAAATGCATTTCATTCTCTTTCAGTCTCTCTTTCAATATAGTATTGATATCTTAACATTCTCTATACTTTATTGGCAATTAAATAAATGTCTTGAATTACTAAACAAATCTAGATCTAGCTATATCCAATTAAAAGTATCATTACCCAATAATGAACACCCTTTCCCTCTCACTGTTGAGCCAATGTCGAAATAAAGAGGCACACGAAAGAGATTGCCGAGAAAGGGGAATTATTTATTTAAATGCAGCTTTTATATACAAAATGAGCGCTTACTGGGATTGGCCACAGCCCTCCTCCCCCCCAGGACTGATTGGCCACAGGCATTCAACTGCCTGTTCCCAAAGCAGCTCTGAACACCTTATCTTGTGTTTACAATCCGCGTTAAAAACAGGAACATTTTTCTCGTGGGAACAGTCTGTGCTGTCACATTTCCCTATACACACTGGCTACTTCTGAAACACCGTGTCAGTTAAAAACACCAGCATTACTTCCTTATCCCCAGTACAGGTCATTTTACACTCTAAAATATAAAATTCGGTTGCTTTATTTTTCCCCTCCCTTTTTTTCTTTTTCATTCCTGGAAACAACATCCACAAGTAAAATGAAACACAACATTGTGTTCCAGTTCCTTCTTAAATCCATGCTTCTGACATTCCAAAGGCACAGTCTGTGATGCCCACAAATATAATTGTCGATACAGCTGTAGACCACTGCAACACTTTTGCTTACGCTCTGTTCAAATTAATGTCAAAACAGCAGTTGACTGCAATGACAAACCTCATATCCTGAACACAGTGGAAAACATTTATCACTGGTGTAAGGCCTTTGGAGATGATACTTATAAATATATTTGGTTCAGAAAAAAAGTCTCCATTTGCTAGGGATAAGTTAAGGATATAGTTAACAATATAAGAAAATATTGAAGTGCAACATATTATTAATCAGTGAAATGCTGGTATATTTCAGCAGCCAAAGCCTGATGTCTGAAAAACATGTTAAACATTTTGAAACAATAATTTCCTGTATCCCTTTCTGTAAATAAATCCTACCAAAGTGTAATTTTTTGTATATTTTTCATTCCCCTTGTCTAAACATTTATTTAGTGTTGTCATGTACTGCTAAACAGCTGCCACATTTGATTTTGGACACAGTTCTGTTTCAGTGATGAGTGAAATGGTTCCTGCATGTATATTTTTCAATCCTTACTATTAGCAAAGAGTTTGGGACTGAGTGCTTGCCTGAGTGTTGGAAACTCCTCATTTTGTGTTTAATAGGGCTCTTGCTCTGAAATGTAAAATTTAATAGTAATTTTAAAGCAGACCTCTACAATAAACAGTGTTCATTTTTAATGTTTTCCATAGTTTTAAGATACTTCTTACAGGAGCTGCTTCTCCCCAAGAACAGCTGTTTTTTAGTTATCTATTATCTTTCAGTCTCAAAGGTCAGCTCCAGACCTAGGAGACATCTGGTAGCTACCCCATTGTTATGGGGAGGAATGGCACTCTCTTGTGCAATGCTTGTGCTTCAAATAATGTCACGTATTTGCCTTGTTCCCATTTAGAAAAACACGATTTTGACAACTTATGGAGTAGCCCTGCATAGCAGACCTAATAGCATGCACAAAGGAAAAGAAAATACCTAGAAAAGTATATGTGAAAATGTGTACTGTCTGTAAGTAGATAAAGCATATTTAACACAGCTACACTAATAGTTCAACATAAAATTATTGGATATTTAACTATTCAGCTCTTGTTTTATTTTAGATTACTTTGTTATTGGGAGTCTTGCTAAGAAATAGGATACTAAAGGAGAGTCAAAATGTATCTGAAATAGCTTGTAAAAGTAGATGGGTGACCAGTTCTAAAAGGTCCTAAGCTACATCATATCTGTTTGTTGTTTATTTTTTTAAACTGTATGACCTCTTTATAACAACCTTTATATTTCACTGCTAGTATGATATTGTATATTTATATAGGGAATTATTAATAGCACAACTGCAATGTAATCAAATGCAGGATTCAATAACAACATAGAAGTTAAAATACCATATGAATATAAAATTCCCTTTCAATCTTGCTCAACCTAATTGAGGGCTTCCCCCTGCTCACTTTTTTTTAACTTTGCTTTAAATAATATACTTTTTCAGTTACCACTATAGCAGGGAAAATGAGGAAGGAGAGGGACAGCAGAGCAGGTTTATTTTGGTAACATTATTTTCATGTGGAAGAAGATTGCATTACATGCAGTTTGATCCCCTGATAAGAGTGCTCAAAGAAACAGAATCAGAGGCCAATTATGAGCTTCCAGCTTTCAATCTAAAATGAAGGCTTGTGACAGTTTATTTAGGATGAGAGCTTTTTAGTAAGTGAGCTGTGTTAGGGGAGTGATGCCCAATTAACTAATTGATCTGATAGCTGAAGACTCTAATGAAAGAAAAAGAAAGAGTGATCACTTTGGAAAATCATGCCATTTCCTCTTGTGATCTTTTTAATTAGCTTCTGATAAAAATGGTAGGTGAAGGGGGAAGTAAAAAGGAAGAATGTGAGAAATTAAGAAGCACGTGATCAGGTGGAATGTATCAAATATTTTAACCCAAGGTGTAACTGCTTTTTATTTCATCTAAGTGCAATGAAGTTTAATGGAACAGCAACTACATCTGAGTTCCTTTACAAGGAGTGCAGCCTTGGTGACAGGTTTTTATAAACAATTATTTAAAACTATTTTATAGGAGCTTATTTTATCCTTCATTGTATCTATTCCCAAGATACCTGTTAAGGAAAGAAAAACAGAATTGTTAGGTGGCTTAAATATTTGTTTTAATTGTTTGGGGGTTTGAAAATGTCCATTATAAATGTGTTGATTAAGTTCCATATGAATTATGAATTCTTTCAGAACTCTGGCCAAAGCAAAGTGTACACATACACACCAGTATCATCAGCCTAGAAATATGACTGATGATGATTAGACGGCCAGATAAATGAAAAGAAAAACCCAAAAATTTGTTTAGAAAGGAAAATAACAGAAAACAATGAATTGAGAAGCCTGACCTGGGAGGAAGCAAGACAATAAAGGTGCTGAGTCCTGAGTGTTTTGGCTGTTGAAGTGTACAAGTGTTAGTGGTCTTAATACATCAATGGAAACACAAGATTATGATTGCAAGATTCTGGTGGTTACATTTCACACCAATAGTATCTCTGTTCGTAGTGTAATGTGATGACCTTGATGATGAAATTCTTAAATTCCTTCCTAGAGTTTGTATTTGAGATAGAGAGCTGAGAAAGATGAGTAGGTTAATATGAAGAAAACACATGCAGGTCAATCAGCTTGTCATGCTCAGTGTATTCACTTCAATGTACCTTCATAAACTTTAATGTATTTAAAAAAAATAATTTTCCCCCTTTTAAAGCTTATCAGTGATTTCAAGTGTTGCAGAAAAAAACCAAAATGGACATAAAGTCCTACCTTTTGTATGTGTTGTTAAAACAAATGTGGTCAGTAAATGTAATCTAAACACCAGTAGACAGCTTACAACATTAACCTGGAAGATTTTTCTCTGAACCTTCAATTCAGAACTTTCTTGCAATAAAAGACTGAGCCATAATTTTACACAAGTATGAAAAATTACTTTCTCTTATATTGAGGCTTACTTTTAATGTATGTGGCAGCTTTGCTTTGGCAGAACCCCTATGGCTGCAACATTTGCTTTCAGTTTTTGTTCTCCAGTGTAAAACTGAAATTATTTCTGTCAGCTTATCAAGGAACAGTTGTTTTCCTTTATAATTTTCTTTAATGCATCTGGAAGACTATTTTATGCTGTTGTATTTTCAAAGCTTATCTTCTTGTATAAATGTTTAAGTATGTATTTATGAACATCCTGAGAATGGTGGTAATTATCACAAACCATATTCTCTTCCTCATTTTCTCACTCTATAAAACACTTTCCTCCAAAGAGAGCTGCTGCACAATATTTTGTGGACTTGCCATGGAATAAGTTGCTACTCGCTAAAAGCAAGGGTTCAGATTTGCTTCTCAAAGTATGTTGTGTATAAAGTGCTCTAGTATATGTTTGCTTTTTGAATTAGAGATGTATGGAAAATCACGCTATAAAAAGCCAGTATCCATAAAGGAGACAAAGGACTCCTGCAACTTTCTTCAAATAAAGGGAGAGAGTCCACTGGGGTACACGCCCACTGGGTTTTCTCTCTCTAAGTTTCAGAGGGCGCAGCCTCCTTTTATCCCAAACTCCAGGCCGCATGTTGCCCTCTTCCTTTCCCCATTGCTGAGGTACTAGGAAGGTACAGCCCTCCTGAACCACCTACTACATATCCCCCCTTGAACCTGTCCTTTTACCCCAAAGTTCAGAAACTCAAGCTTGTGCAGCCCCACTTGTCTGTTTCAGGAGTCAAGCTGTCAGCGCTCTGTAACAAACCCCCTGCTTGAAGTGGGTAGAGACATTAAGACCCTTTTCAAAGACATTAACACCCATACCTTCACCCATAGACTTGTTTGTAAAGATGTTAGCATATATCTTTCCTATCAGAGAGGAAAGAGATACTGAACTTCCACAACAATAATTTGCTTTGGTTTGAAGAAGCTTGCAGTATAATGAATTACCACATTTGACTCTCACCTCACACCAAATTCAAAAGGTCTCTGTTTATATTCTAGCCTCTTAGTGTTATCCTTCCACCCAGCTTTGGAGAGCCAGCACTGCATGCTTAAAGCTAATTAGGGGCCCTGACCTGAATTAAGAGAAGGGGTTTGGGTCAAGAAGGTAATTAGGAAGAACTGAAAGACACAGGAGAAAGTATCCTTTTCTCCCCTGTGCCTTCCCTATGCTACCCACCCCCTCCACCGTCGTGCCCCCGCCNNCCCCCCACCCTTTCTTGGAATGGAAGAAGAATGACCATTTTGGCGATTTTTCCAGTATCATCAGCTCTTTCATCACCATACTGACTCCATCATCTTCTTTCCTCCTTAGTCCATTTATTTGCTTTTAGATAAACTTGAAAAGGAAAACAAACAGCATTTTATTCAGTTTTATTAACTGTTTGTGAGAATTGACAAAAGTTTCTCACAGATCTTTATTATTTGCACATTCATAAATCCTATGACTATACTAAGAGCATAAGTCATAACTGTCTTACTTTTTCATTAATTAGTTGATATCATTATTGCAAATGTAAATCAGAAAATGAGAGCACAAGGAGTTTTAGATACTAATTTAGATCACTTGTACATATGCTATGTAGTAAAATGTAATTTTTAGAGCTATAAAAAAACCCCTTTCAGCTGTTCGTTTCAAACTAGACGTCTGCAATTTTTATCTAGCTTTTGCATAAATATACTGAACATTCCCTAAACTTTTAATTCATGGGTATGAATACAGATAGTTTCTCAATGAAGATTTTTGCAACAGCCACAGTTCTCCTGATGACCAGTCTGTCCTAACTCCAGCTAGAAGTATGTATTTTTCAGGATTTGAATGAAAGTCTTCTAGGTTTACGTTAATCCTTTAGCCTAGAACTCTTTTATAGGCTTCAGTTTTCATTATTGAAAAGTTTCTCTAGAATGGAATTGCACAAATTTAAATGTCTTATCAGAGAGATTAAAGTATTAAAAAAAATAAATCAACTGAAACACTTTTGCCGACTCCAATCAGTGTTAAAACTGTTAATCTGTGTGAAGGGAAAAGACTATGTATGTAAGCAAAGATACATATGTAACTTTGTGAAGAATAAATAATTGGAAACATCTTAGGAACAAGAAGGAATTGAAAAGGTCTTGTTCAGGACCAAGTATAAGATCTGGTTTCCAGAAGATTGAGTGCTTTCAAAGTGTGAGTTTAACTACAGTATTTGCAGGTCCTTAGAGTGTGTGGGAAACATGTACTGATTCTATAAGGCACAGAGCAGAGAGGTCTATCTGGTCCAGTTTTTCCATGCTGAAAAATAATAAAATTATGTAGATTTATTTTTTTGTTCAATGAAGGCTATTAGACACTTACACAAGAGCTAATGGATGTGGAACATTCAATGCCACATTCAATTCCAAGCACAAACATTTATATCCTTCTGTGTCTTTAAAAACATTTTTAATTATTGCATGCTGACTAATCTTTTGGGCTTCTTCATTTCCCCAAAGTGTCTTCTAATTTCATGTTGTTAATATCTAGAACTGGTGCAACCCTAACTTAAATGTCAGAGACGTGTCCACATCTCTGAAATAAAACACCATCTTGTAAAAGAAACTAGGAAACAAACAATCTTAGAAACAAGACTTATGAAGCAAAATATTTAATTGCTGGCAATGATAAAACTGCTTTTTTTGTATGATCTGAAAGTTTCCATTGAAGTGAAGCTGGACTACAGAAAAGAACACAAATCTCCAAGGCAGCCTAATTCTCGTACTTTCTAATGAATTTCATGCTTAACTTCACACTTCAAATGTTAATTCAAAAAAACTTTGTGGGTGTTACTTAGCACTATATTTATGCATATGAAAATAAAGCTAATGCAGTACACCTTGCACTGCATATAAATTCTTCTTCATAGACTGTCAGTACATACTTAATGATGCATTCAGTAGAATGGTTCTTTCCTCTGAATCTGAGAAGGAACTGCTTCGGAAAGTTTCAATATTCCTTTCAGGAATATAATTGCCCAAAATATAAACATATACAAACATGTATTTTGAGTGTAAAACAAAACATGGATAAAACAAAGAACAATTTTCAGTAAGTGATTCCACAGTGAATAAGAGTCTTTCATTCAGGAATTTAAAACTGAACTAGAGCAAAGAATAGAGACCCAATATTTTCAGATGGAAAGGGGAAAAGTAGTAAACTGTTTTGCTTCGAAGAAGTAATTGGTTATTTTAATTTCCAAGTTCAGTCACATATCTTTATCATTTATGTTCACTTTCAAATGCTGTTGCTAATAAAACAATTGTCTGAATCTATAGTTCAGCTACATAGAAATATTGGAAAGATCAGAGCAAGTTTTACATTTTTGATACAATGGAAAACTATTATTTATGAGTAAGGATATTTAATTATATTTGGACTGTATATGAAGCTGTAGTCTGACAGTCTTTTTACTTTGTCACAAATTCTAGTGATGATAATTTTACTAATATATTACAATATGTATTTGGGAGGAAAAGAGAAGTTGTCAAAGTTGGTGCCCAGGGGCAGTTAGCTTGTATGCAATGCTCTAAAAAACAAGTACAGGCCAACATCTCTGGTTGCCCATTTCCCGTTCTTTAAGATGATTTCAAGTCTGAGGTAACAGTCAAGTGTTAAACTCTGGCTAGTTTTTTTATTTTTAAATGGCAAATGAAGCTTAACTGAAAATTTTATTGTTTTCATGTCCGCTTCCTACATGCATTAGCTCAGGAAGTGATAAAGCTGGAGCAATTACCTATGGCCTTTTCAGTGACCAACGCCAAGTGGTTTCCTGAGTAGTTAGAGACAATGGATCAGGAAATAAGCCTCGTGACCAGGAAACTTTAATTATTTTTACAGTTTTTCTTAAAGCTAAGAGGCCTAAAACAATGGATGCAATAAAGTACCTTTCAGTTCATGATTGCAATGCCTATAAGTAGTGGTGGACAAGCAGATAAATGTCTGAAGTATTTATTTTAATTCCAAGTCTCCTGTCTGATATTGGTATTTCTGGTCTCAATGATTTTTCATCATTCCCACTTGCACAAAAACTTCAATATTTTGTTCAAAGTGCACCAATATGTTTGAATACCATACAAAATTCACCACATAGTAATCATATGCAGAGTAATGAACAAAAACTTCTATATGCCCCACAACACCAGTTTTCATAACCAAATAGAAATTTTCAAGCAAAATTGTACTTTTTGTTTGTTGCTATCATTCTTGAAGTCAAACAATTATTTTTCTCCTTCACTCTAGCTTGAAAAAATGTGAATAACATCATCACAAAATTTAATAAAGCTCCCATTTTTTTCAATGGGATTTGATGACAGTGGAGCTGGAATATCAGCCCACATCTCTTAAGCATCAAATGATATTTTAGCTACTTCTGTTCATAACAGAAGGGAGGAAAACAGACCTGGGAGGGAGTTTTTAAAACATTCTAAGTATTGTGATACACATACCACAATTTAGTAGTTAGGATTTACTTTTTTGTAGTTTTAAAGAATGAGAAAAACTTTATAAGATTTAACCTTTCATTTAAGCTAATAGAAATAATTTGCTGAGTAGAACAGCAAGAGGAATCCAGAGGAACCCTTCTGTGAAACTGTAAGGTATAGGAAGGACTAGTAAAATGTCAAGTCTGACTCCCACAGGACTTAAAGAATAAATAATAACTGTTAGGAGACAGCAAAAGAGCCATGCAGTAAAATGAATTAATAGAAGGAAACTCTATTTCCCCTACATGAAATAAAAAGAGGAATAATGAGAAACTGTCAAGTTCTCTTGCCTCAGTTTCCCTAGTAAAAGTTTTAATGACATAGAACAATCTTAATCTTGTTGTTTGAAAAGTACTTTGAAGTATTTAGTTGATTCTGTAGAAGTGCAAGTTGGTGCATCTTTTGGACAGATGTGTTATCTGCACAACCACAAGGATAATTATTTTTTTGAGCAGAGCAGACTAGTCTGGAGGCTTGTTTGTTCATGTAATATTGTGCTCAATCTAACTCAGTGTTGCTGCTGCCTGACTCACTGGTCTCTGTCAGAGTTTTTGAAGATATGATGGAGAGGGAAATGGCAGAAAACAGAATGTATAAATACCCTAACTATTTTTCTAATTCCCCCCTCTGCCAAATAAAAAGAAAAAAATATGATATCATCAGTAGAGTAGTTGTAGTTTTCCTAGTGTTAGACCTTGCAAAACCAAAAAGGAAGACAAAATGCCATATTCTTCACACTGAACACAGTCCTCAGATCAAGATGTGTTTTCTTTGTTTTTTTACTTGCAGTAAACAGATGTCTACCTTTACAACTGTTTATTTGAACTGCTAATTTGCCAAATTTACTTAGCACATGGGATTTCTATAAAATTAAATACATTCAATTTTCCTAGAGAAACTATATTTTAATATGTATTATAGATATGCACAAAATGTTATTTTTATTGAAATCATAATGTATATAGTTGCATATATTACAGCCTGAAGACAAATAGCCTTGTAAAGAACCAAATTTAGAGCATTAAAATTTAACAAGTATCTCATGCACTAAATTCATCATCCTTCCTGTATATTTGTGTTAAATATTAATATTTTTTATTTGCTGAGAGCCTTGCAGGCTTGAGAATTTATCAACAGAGAGAGGATGGACATGTTTGAAAAGTTTTCAGTCTGAAATAAAGATTAAAGAAAACTGAAAGCTCAAGAAAGGGCCAAATGTTTCAAAAGGTATGCTTCCAGCTGTTGACACCACAAAGAAATGATGGAGACATTTGAAACAGCAGTGTGTGTCTAGAGTTTTTCATGGATAGCATGATAATTAAATATACTCTCAGAGAAAGAAAGGACAAGGGATGGCTCAATAAAATTGTGATACCAACTTTGAGGACTAGGATAAAATAAGGACTTCATAGAGAAGTAAGACTGTACAGCAGTAGAAGAGACTATTTCATTTCACTTTCCCTGTAGTATACAAGAAGTTTAAATTATAATGAATATAAAATTGTGGAATTTCCTACCTATGTAATAACCAGAAATATAACAGATAATACCATAAACAGTACAATCATTGAAATCTGGTACCTTGTATTTGGGTTGTATTGGTACCTGATATCGTGCAAGATCCACTTAATGCTTATTCCATGCTTCTACCAACATTCCAGGTGATGTTTCCCCATTTAAACTCTGTACTATTTCATTAAAATTGAGCTATATATCACAAAGAAAATAATTTTTGTTCATTTTGACAATAATTTATGTGAAATAAATATGTGACACCTCTGTCTTTGCCAAAATAGTCCATTTGGCCAATAGACTTAAACTCTGTCCTATAGAGGTGAGAGTTGACAGGCAGATACAGAGAAAGAGAAGGGAACAAACTATGATCTCATTTCCTACAGAGAACACACCAGAAATGACAAAAGCTTTTATAAACACTATTTCAACTTGCCTGTACCTAAAGAAAAGTTCAGATCAAAATCTAGGCAAAGCTCATGGCTGGTTTGTATTTATTTTGAATTACTCCACTCATTTTTGATATTGTTTTGAAATAAAAATTGCTATGAGAAACCCCATGCAGTAATTCCCATGGCTAATCTTCCCAGGGGTTAAAGTTTCCACAATCTTGAGCAAAACATTTAAATGTTCAGTACTGCTGTCAGCACAATACATCAATTAAAGGTCCAAGCAGTGTCAGTTGCACTTGTTTTTTTCATATATTATATTTATCTTTTCCTGGATTTCAAGTGCCTTCTGATCAGCTTTCTTATCCTTTGAAAACATCTGTACATAATTGTTTCAAATGAACAGAAACATACTGCAATATCTATTCATCTGTCAGACAATCAAGGTCATACAAGGTGCAAAAATGCTTATCTATATGAGAACAGGCTGAAATCACCCCTTACATAACCCCAGTGACTCCAATTACAACTTTGTTTTCAGTGGGGAAAATACTTGGAACTTGTAATGGATTTTTCAAAGTCATCTTTTCCAAGACCCTTGGCTATTGTGCAGACAGGAATGCGTGATTTAGAAGAGACCACAGGAGAGCTGTGATTCCTTAGCTTGCAGGTTTATGCATTTTCCAGGGGGGTTGGTACTTCCTTATGGTCCAAGGACTGAATCCAGTTGTATCCATCAGCTGTACTGTAAATTGTATAATCAGTTCTGGGATCACAAATCAGAACAAGGCACTCAATGCTTCCCTTCCCTCCCCTTCTCTCCCTAATCCCTCAAAGGCTTACAAAATAATTCAGAGTTCTGCTCAAATCTACAGGATATGCCGTGTCATGCATAGTATAAACATTGCAATATTTGATGGCTTTTAACTTATTCACAGCATATAGCTCACAAATGGATTTTAGCATCTAAATACATTTGCTGTGTTTTAAAATTGTACTTGAAGTAAATATTTTTGTTTTCTCTCCATTTTATGAATATAAACAGAATTATAAACCAATAAAGATCAATATACATGTTAGGCAAAAGGTAAATACAAATTATGGGACACATATTCTGAGGTGCCTTTGCAATTCTAAATCCTCAGCTCAGACCACTGTAGGAGTATCCTACAGCTCCCTTCAGAGTACATTGAGAATTTTCTTTGAGAACAATACAGATACTCAGGACAATGTGTACCCCAATTTAATATGTAGTCAGAACCTGAACAGGGCATGAATTTGAAACCTGGAGCTGATATTTGTCACACTAACATTAAAAACCCTGGTTTAGATTCAGTTGGTTTGCTAAAACAAATGGAAAATTCCTCTATAAGTAGTGGCAGAAAATTAGAAATTAAACTGTTTGGAATCAAGACCCAAAAGCAGAAAGTAAAAAAGCATGTAAAGCTATGGAGATTACTTCAGATCACATCAGGTTATGTTTTGAAGGTGTTTGAAAATTAGCTAAAGTTTTCAATATATTTTTCAATCCTAGCTAATATGGAAATTTGAAGTTTACTTGTCACCTGTGGGATATGTTCCTGTAATAAAAAGGAAGTTTTATCACTCCATTTATTTGAATTAATCTAGTTAGATTATATGTTTACATCTGTAATCATTTAAGCATGCAAAAGTGCATGTGAGAAAGCTGTACAGGAAAAACCTGGCAAAAGTAGAGGAAGAAGTCAAAAATTAAGAAAGCTCTTCACACAATGTGATGGAATGTAAACTGTGAATTTTTAAGCCACACAAATGAAGAGGTCAAATTATTAATAATTTTTTCCCCTTATGCTTTTCTGGTGACCTCTTCTGTCTTTAACAATCTTGATTAACCTATTTATAGAACAGAAACAGAAAAGTTCAGGCATTATTGGAAGGTAATAGATCTGTTCCTGCCAGAAAAGTACTTTAAAAAAATCTCAAACCAAAACAGTGACAAAATCTAACCACAAGATACAAATATCCATGAATAATAGCATGAAATCTTAATTCTGTTTAGATCTTCCAACTGACTTACAAGGCCTTAAGATACCGAAAAATAAAATATATCTTACATACCAAAAACATAATCCAACTTTTTTTTCAGGTTTCTTGAAGTGTGAGAGTTTAGAAATTCATACATGGATTAAAAGAAATTGTCTTGGAACAATTTAGAAGAGACTTTTTCTGTTCTGGGAATCTTTCCAAGTCTCTTTACCCTTGTAAATTCAGACTCCTATTATCCAATTTTTCACACAAAGTGCTTGTTCTCAGCCATGCAACCCATTTTTTATATGACTTCCTGGTCATTTACATAGTTTTGCAATTGCAGATCTAATCCAGTCCCCTGAACTATTCCTATTGAGCTTATTTTTCAAACTACTGAATTATTTGCCAACTTCCATACTTTACTGCTTTACATATATACACTGTTTATGCAGCTTCTTAGTCTTGCTCAACACTGTTAACACAAGGGCCTAATTCACTGCAAGATGCATCATTCTGGATTTTGTTTACTCACCACTTTTTAAAAAAATGCCATCAAAACCAAATCAAAAGGAGATTCAACCACAGATAGAATAAATTGTGTAAGATCTCTCTCACTTCCCTTCTGAATTATGCAGGGCCTTGCATTCATCTAGCCAATTTTCAAGCCATTTATTCCTTCTGTTTTTCTTTTCCAAATTAAAAATCTCTTTAGTAATTAGTATTTTAATAAGTAACACTGAGGTAGTTATAGAAGACAATACAATCACATCTCAGTCTTCTTTTAGATAAGATAAATGAAATCCTTAAGTCTCTCACTCCCAAGCAATTTTTACAACTCTCAAAGAAGGTAGTTGCTTCCTACACTTTAAACAAACTTTAAATTCAGTCCCAAATAAGTGAAAATATCTCTGACAGTTACCCATAAAAATCAGAAATGTAATGAAACTCCATAATTAAGCTTCAGCTGCCCAGATAGGAGTTTCACTATGGAATAATCACCTCATTCTAATCATAATTATTATGGAAACTCCAAATGACATGATAACTTGAGAAAATGTGTGTTCCTGTCCTATACCTTGCATATACTCATCTTGTCTGCATGAGATCAAGGTAAAACACATTGCAAAGTTTATCTCTCTCTTCTAGGCAGTTTTCTCACCACAGCTTCTTTACTTTACATACTTTTCCTCCTTATAACATCTTCAGATACTCAATCTCATTTAAGGCCTTCTGCTCTTCCAAAGCAAGAAACATCTCTAAGTCCAGCATGCATCAAATCCCAAACCCGTGACTTGAATTCATACAGAATTCAAGGACTCATTAGAGCTGCCAGAAATAGATTTAGATCTATTGAGAAAAGGGGAAAAAGGAGACATTATAAAAAAAAAGTGTTGTTCTTGGTTAAGTTTTTATACATTCAGTATTCATGATAATCCAATACAGTAGGATATGTGACCTGTTTCTTAGACTACTGTACTTTGCATGAGAATTTAGTGATCCAATTGGAAAAGTGCACAGGATAAAAAACTTGCTAAAACTTCAAACTTGCCTGAATAATTTTGTGAGATTTATTATTATTTAACAATAAAACTCTCAGCTCTGCATGACTTTCAAATGCAGGATAGCAGCGCAATGAAAGGGGAAAACAGCCATCAGAATCAGGCAGCAGTGGCCACAATACTGCTAGCTCTTGCATTGTCATAAGGCAAGTTTCATCATTTAAAGGAGCTCAAAACCTAATTTTAGTCTATTTTAAATCTACCTCCTCTACCCTTACTGCATAGAGAACTGGTAGTAGATAATTGTGTCTAGAGATCATGGGCAGAAATGGGAGTCTTTATTTTAGATCTGAGAAGAATTACTAAGAAAGTTATTTTGCTGAAGAGAGGAGAACTATGTGGGTGTTTGCACATTGATCAGAAAAAGAAGAGATGTGATAAAAGTCATGGGAATTTATGTGAAAGCTTGTGCAGGGGAAATGTTATTCCATATCTAAAGTGAAGCTGTGAGGTAGTTAAATCTCTTACTAAATTTACTAAAGATTAAAAAGAAAAAATTATAGTTGAACTAAATAACTGAATGTAAGAGAAATAAGTCACAGCTTCGTATGTTTCCGTTGTATTCTAGTTTTCACCCTTATGTACTTTTTATGTGTGAACTGAGTTTCTCCTTCTCAAGATTTTCTACTTATTCACACTGAAAATAAATAAATAATTTTAAAAAATAGTGTGGAAAGAAATAATTTATAAACAATTCTGCTGTAAATAGACATGCATGTGGTTTCCCTGAAAGACTTTTTTTTCCTGAGTAACCTAAGAAAACAACCATTCTGTTAAGCAGTATCTTAAATTAGTTAGGGAAACATATGGTGTGCCCTCCTATGGAGGCTATATTTTGGCTACAGCTTTCTGATCTAGGTTTTGGCATGAAATATCTGCTCAAGGACATACAAGGTCTTTACATGAAAAATAACTTGTAATATGTTATCAATAATGATTTACAGCTGTGGATGATTAGATATTAGGTTTATCAGGGTTGGGTTTTTTATAATTTGGAGAAATATTTTTCTTATGTAAAACTCAAACTAGTATAACATCTGTTTTGGGGGAAGGACACATTTTTCTGAGTCAGTGTTGGTGGGAGATGAAGTACATAGGTGAGGTAAGTGGAAGTGGAGAGAACGCAAGGCGTTCTAAAAAAACATTCACACTTCATATATTATACCCTTTCATGTGAACACGTTTATTTGTCTTTTCATACAGCTGTAAGTTGGTTGCAATGGCTTTCTCTAGCAAAACTGCTGCAACTGGGGAAGCATAGGTGCAGGCATTTAGGTAGAGATGTTTATTAATACTTCATTTCCTACAAAGCTCCTCTATTTCCAGTTTACAATATTATATCGTTCAGCCATTTCTTTCTTTAAAGGAAATCCCAATGCATGTACATCTTTTCTGTTATGGTGCAACAACTAAATATCGTAAGTGAGTTATTTTATATTTTAAATTTTTTTAGTTGACATGGTGGTAATCAGTCAAAGGCTAGACTCAGTGATCTTAGGTCTTTTCCAGCCTGGATGATTCTTTGTTCCTGTGATATGCAACTTGCCTCACCCATTCTTTATTAAGGTGCATGAGGCAGCAAACATAATTTTCTGCTCAATTTCCAATTAGCCAGAGTGAGAGCATAACTACTGCTGATTGCTACAGAAAGTAGCTACAAACTGGAACACGTGCCAAAGTCAGTATTGCTGGCTTCTATGCTGATTTGGCAATGCCTCACCGTGCAGGTTGATTAAAAAAAAAAACACGTTTTCAATACATCTATCAGAAAAGGGTATGGCTAAACACACACATTCCACAATGGGGTTGAGTGTTTTGTCCACTAACATTAATCTTAACAAAATCTTTATAGTGGAATTAATGCAGATGCTAAAATGCTTCTATTAGGTGCTCCTTGATTTATGGAGCAACAGCTTTGCATCGTGGCAGAGACTACACCTGTAGCCAGACCATTCTTTCAACAGTGCTTTAAAAGCAGCCATGGCAAAAGCATTTGAGAAACTGGATAAAGAGGAAGCAAGAGCTCTAGATTTCACTTGGAAGTACTAACCTGACATTTTCATGACTTCCTTGGTGTGAGGAGGAGCAACACTTGCCTTTTTTAGAAAGACAGAGAACAAAGTCTCAACTGCTAGTAGCAGTCAAATATTCTGAGCTAAAAATCAGCTTTAACTATGAGAAGAGATAATAGCATCTGCTTACATGAACATTTGGGTGCTTCTGTTTAATGCTTCAGTGCTTAGTTTGTCAGTGCTTGTGTATTGTGCCCATATTAACCCCCATCAGAACAAGCAAAAAGCATTGCCAGCTGACTGAATTAAAAGGGAAATTTATATCTTCTGCTGCTTGGATGGTGTATAAGCATATAATTATATACACATATACACCTACACATATATATTAAATTCTTGTTGTTAACATTTGTTTCCCATTTTTCTTTAAATTTGAGTGAAGTTTACTATACCTTACCTTGAGATAACAGTCTGTTGAGACATACACTGAAATTGCTGTTTGGCTTATATACTTTGCAGTTCTGTAATGTAATAATGCATCCCTTAAATCTCTTCAGCATTCCACCTTGGGGCTTAATCCACTTGAATTGCATGCAGAGCACTAATTGACATTGGTTTCATAACTTTGGTCAAATGTTTTACAATAATTGCAGCAAACAACATAAACTTGCTGCATAAGCATAATCTGTTGGTGTCACGAAGACTGGCTGCTGCCTTTTAGAGTCTTCTAAGATTATAATGACAGATATTTTTGTTCAGTAACTGTTTTTCACTTGCAGCTGACCATCCTCCAGTGTTAAAACACTTTGTCCCTGCTTGATTATGTTATCTTTGCTGTACTGTAACTAATGATGTTTCTACACTCATTTAGCATATGCAAATGAAAATGCATGTCTGAAAGTTGTTTGTAGTGACTGCTGCCATGAGGATATTTTCTGCACACAATTGATATGTTTAATGTACACCCATGGCAGTCAGATCAGAGTTGCTTAGCAGCAGGCACTGAACAATATTCTGTCACATGGTAGTTTCTTAAACAATAGCTTTAAGTATTGCGGTTTAAATAGAGTAAGTTTAAAGTTTGGAAAAGGCAGTTTGAAGTAATTTAATCAGGTTTTGGCGGAAGGAGTAGACACCTTCTTCCACCACCTCAAAATGAATGCCAAGGCATTTTCTTTAGGTTTAAGAGCAGAAATCCAACTGTGATTATGAGTTCTTCACTAACTTTGTGAGATTTTTCTCAACAGATAAAAAGGACCATGAAACAGATCCATGTTTACCTTGAAAATCTACCAAACTATGTTTTATAACTCCTGGTATGAGTTCTTTTATATTTTGACTTTAAAGTTAGTAGCAAAAATATTTCAAAGCTTCTCAAAAATGAGAATTCTAAAAGTGTTTGTACAGTCCTACTTTATTAGGCATTTCATCAATAATTCATTATCCAGCTAATTGTCCTAAGATTAATCAGAATAAATATTAAAGAGCATTTTAATAGGAAAGTCTGCTCTATATCAGAGGTGAATACATTAATCTTGTAAAAATATCCTGGTTTACAATTATTTTTTTCTGCCCATAACAAAGTTAAGCATATGCACTATAGAGGATTTAAGAAATCCTGTTGTCAGTTAGTTTATTTTGACTATACTACCACTAATAGAATGTGCATTCAATAGATAAATGTGCTGATTTTCATGTAAGTTGTCCATTGAACTAATGAAGTTCTGCAGTACTATGGTGTTACAGTTCTTAGGTATGTCAGGCCTGTCTTTTAATGTGCTTGGACATAAGTTGTAGTATAATAAATGCATGTTTACTTAGATTACCATTTCAAATTACTGGTGAAAATAAATTCTTTCTCTGGCCTTGGGCAGGTATAGTGCTGGCAGCCTGTCTCTGTCCCCTCAAACTTGCTATTGTGGAGCATATGCAGTGGAAACAGCAGTTAGATCCTGAACTATCTCTGAAGAAATGAAACATTTCAGCAGCTGTTTTCCTGCTTATTTCATGCAATGTTTAACTATTCCTTAGCAGGAATTTAGATGTCTGAAGGGACTGGAACACCACCAGATTTTACTAGACAAGCTCATGCCCATGTAACGCTTTATTTCCTACCAAGTAAACTCTAGGGGAAAAAAATTGCATAATGATCAAGTAAAACTGCATAATGATCTAAGTTTCCAATATAGAGCAGTTGCCTTAAAAGAAGAGTTTCTCCTCTCAGACATTTAGCCCATAAACATTATTACAAAGGATGAAATAACTTCCTCTCCATAGTAAAGCTACAGTCAATTGCAAAGTATCTCCTCATCATGGCATAATGCACTAGAAAATGTTTCTGGGTGCTGATACTTTTATGGAAATCTTTGATAGATACATAACATGCAGCACTATGCAAATAGTTTCTCTAATTACTATAGCAGTTAGATAAAAGAGAAAAATAAACAAGAAGTTTTACTGTAACTGGAAGGAGTACAGAACAGGTAGGTAGCAGATGAAGAGCAGCTATACTTTCCTCTCTCAGTCTGCTTCCTTCAGTCTCCCATTCTTCCCTCAACACACATCATTGCTAGGCTGGTGTTTCTTCCATTAACTATAGTAGCATTTTACAGAAGAATGAGTATTATTGGCTTAGCACATAAATCTGCTCCAATATGCACACATTCATGGATAAAGAATGTTCAATTTCAGTTAGATAATTAAACGTAGGCAAAGATACCACATGTGAGGTAGTGCACAGTCTTGTTGAAGTCTGCAGATGAGGTAAGAGGTACTGGCCTAGGAGCACCTCACCAGAATGGTTTAGGCACTAAGATATATTGATATGGGTTGAAATAAAGGAGTGAGGAAAATAAGGAAATAAAGGTTGAAACTGGCTTTATAGGCCATGAAATTCACCATAGAAGACAAATAAAGGTTCAAGCCCTTCTTGTCAATATCAAATATACAGCATGCACACTCATCATAATGCTTGCATATGGCTCTACTGACGCCTTGTTCTCTGGTCCTAAAAATACAAGCCAGACACTGTTAGGGTGATAAAAGGGGTACCTTTCTATGAGGATCCTCTGGTGCACCAAATTCGTCAGGTGGAAAATACCCAAGAAGCACACCCCGCATGACATGTGTACAATTTTTATAGATTCTGCAAATTAGCATATCTGGCAAAAATCCCCTAATTAGGATCCCGCCTGGTGAAGTAATCCCCCCAGTTGTAGTAACTTTTAGATTCTCCCCCCTTAGGATGAGATCCAGGCCCTGTTTACAAAAGTACATCTTAGAAAGCTGGTTTCAACCTTGCTTTCTAAGGAGAACCAAGCTAGCACAGGGATCCTGGAATTTGTTTTGTCTTTCTGCCTAGGAAAATGTTGAAGCTAAGCTACAGTATGAAGCTATAAAGCTACAAATATATTTGTAAAGGATATATAGAATATATAAAAGGAAAAAGGAAAAAACCAAAATAGCATCACAAGTCATTTTCTTGGTGCTCCACAACTTCTCCACCCTGTAGTCACACAGCTCTTTTTCTGTCAAATCAGGCTTTTATCTGCCCCTAATACTTGTGTTGTCCTATTGTCCTGTGTTAGCTTCAACGCTATGATTGGTTTCTGTCTTTTCCTTCACTACTTCATATTCCCCTTTCCTAAGGAAACTATTCCACTTGAGAGAAAAAAAAAGTTACAGGATCACTAATGTCTATCAAACAGCAGAAAGTTTAGGTTAATTCATCTCTTTAATAGCATTAATGGAACAAAGAAGTGAATGTCCTGGATTGCATCACTTAGTGAGACTCTACAAGAATGGAGCAGAGTGGGGTTGTAGATGGTGTTACTGTCTCTTTTTTAGTTTTTAGATCTGCATAACAGCCAGTTTTATTAAGAGTTGAGGTGGGGTTTTGGAGGAGGGGGGTTGTGTTATGATCTTTTCTTTGTTTTTGCTTGTTTTTTTAACAGAAATCTTGGATAAACCATACACTGGAGATCTAAGTCTCTTTGAACTGCACCAGTGAAGCTAAATAGTTTTCTCTGCGGATCTTACCCAAGAACTTTTGGATTTTAAAAGTTTATCTTATGTTTACAGTGTTACAGATACTGTTTGCAAGATGATACATGGGAAGATTACCCTTATTTGCCCTAGGTCCTTGCCATAGATGACTTACAAACTAAAACTGAGCATACTCAGTTGACAGAGAAAGTTTGACAAAAGGAAGAAAAGTACAAACAAGATTTAGCCATGTCTTGCTAGTTCCCATAGATGACACACTGACCTCTATGACTTTGAAGTGTTAAGTTAGCTAAGAAGCTGTTATCTATACCTTGTTCTAAACTCCAGTATTTTTATTTTAAATCCAGTTTCACACCTCATCTTTCTGCCACTGACCCATTAGGAAGATAACTTTGGTCTGTGGTATGGCACTACTGTCAATACCCCTCTATTTATCATTCAAGAAAAAAAGAGCAACAGACACACAGTCACACAGTGCATCAACAGATTTGGAACTGCTTTTATTTCCCAAGAATAAACCTGGCCTGTTTCTCATCTGAGGCACTCAACTGCTGATCAGCTTCATGGCTTATGTTTCAGTCAGCAAATGCACCTTAGATCAAGTTAGTTGCACTTCAGTATTCATTTGGAAAACATAATTCAATAATAAATTTAAGGCAGCCACAGACATGTAATTTTTTGCTTCTTTGCTGGAAAACAATGCAATATGTTTCTTCTTCCTTCCACAGTAGTGTGTACCTTAGGACAGTTATAGGTTTCCTTACAATCTTCTACAATCTCTCAAAGGGAAACTAATCCCAATGAAGGAAAGGAAGTCATGTTTTATTAAAAATAAAATAAAAATTAATGTAATTCAAAATAGAAATGCTCCCACATAATAAAGGAAGGAACAAACATCACTTGCAGGTTACTTCAGTACAGTTCAATTTAATACAGAAAGGCACATTTCAAAGTGGAATTAAAATCTGTGTGGAGAAAAAAGTCTTTTTTTTTTTTCTTACAAAGCTTTATTTGAAGCACCAGAACAAACTTATGCTTGTATATGCAAGGAGTTTGTGATTGTACCTTATTTTTACAACTTTGCTGCACTGGAAAGGGCCTGGTTTAATTGTAGCTTGGCAAAGCATCACAAGTGGTAGAGCAGACTGCTGTTCAAGAGAAGGCAGCCCAGGAAATGACTCAGGAAATGCAGCAGCAGAGGGATGAATACCAGGGCTGCAGTCCCGCCGTAAGTGAGCAAGATGAGCAGAACAGGTCCAGTCACAGCAGAAAGGTGCAGTCAGTCTGTGAGCACCAGCACAGCCACAGACCAGGCAGCAAAGCAAAACACAGCACAGCTACAACAGAGCTCAGGCAAGGAAAAAGCCTGAACTTAATGCAGCTTTTGGGTCAATAAACAAATTATATGTGGGTGGGGACCCAAGGTGGGGCTAGGCAGGGCAGTCAGGGCCTGCTTGTATATGAAAGATCTTGACAAGCACATGAATAAGAGATGTAAATAGTCAGGAAATATATTTAAAGGACAGTTGTACAATTGACCTTGCTCCACCCATTTTGAATGGAAAAATGTAAAGGAAAACAAATATAGGTTTATGTAGCTGTAATCTATCAGATAAACAGGAAATCCACATACATAGTTACTATGTAGGGGTTTATATGGTTTTCAGTAAACAGAGTCCACAATGCCATATACATCAAAGAATCTTACCGATCCGCAACAACACAAGCTTAGTAAGCTTGTGTTTAGAAATACACCTTATAAATTAAATTATTGCCTAAATACAGATATGTTCTAATCCAATTTCTTCAATGTCAGTATTTCATGACACATATGCCCACAGAGAATATATTTGTCAAATATTGATCTACCAATATTCCTTGCACACATCTAGTCATTCCATAAAACACTTGTCTACTACAGAAGCAAACACTCAAAGCCCAAACAAATCAATAAACTTTATGCAACAACAAATAAAATGTGTATGTACATACACACAACTCAGCAAAGTTATTGTACAAGATTCCTTTTTCATTTTTTTTTTTTTTAACACCATGTGCAGCAATCTAATATTTGTAGTATTTATACTAATTATTTTGGGGCTTTTACAGTTTGCATAACCTTGTTAATTCAGTAGAGCATCCTTCACACTTAGCAACTACCAGGTCAAGTCTGGCTGATATCATCATGCAGTGGCCAAAATATGTATAAATTTTCATGACAATCTGGTAGTGGACCTATGCAGGAGTTTTACATTCACTGTGTTACTCTAGCTCATTAAACTTTGGTAACTTTAATAATCTGCTCCTCTTTTCTTATTGGTAGCAAGTTCATCTCCCCTTGTGCAATATTGTAGGATGTTTAGGTCAGAAGGTGCTTGGTACATAAGGAAATGGTACCTTGAAATCAGGGTATAGCTACTGGGTTAAGTTATTAGTCAGTTTAGTTATTTCATAAAATCAGAGTACACCCTCCCACTCTAAGAAAGCAAAGCAGCCCAAACTACACAATCAATATAACCTGTGATCTATAATTGTCAATTCATTTGATTAGCTTTGGAAAAGCCAAGTATCAAGCATGTGATGCAAAACAAATACATGACAAGGAAATAAAAGAATCCTTCCACATGAAGAACAGTATTATTGCCTGATAATGTGTATAGGATATTTTCCTGTTCAACCACTATGGCCTTGCTGAGTTTATATAGTTGTCAGTTCAAAACTTTCACTCAGGTAAATTCATTAATCATAACTTATGAAGAACCTCTGTGATATGAAACCTCAATTTTTTCCCCCATTCTAACATATATGTGCATTTTTAGAGAAAAAAATTCTGCAAAGATTAGCCCCAAGCTTGGAAATTATACTACAGTTCAATTTTGCTTTATTCACTTCTGTGTGTAGTTTACTGCTCTGATCTTTGTTTCATCAATGCTAACTTGAGAACAGTAAGGCTGATTTTGCTGCTCCTGTAACAAGTTGTCAGAGACTGAAAATAATTCATGCCTCAAACATTGATATTACAAAAGGCAACAACTAGAGATGCCTCCCTGAAGACTGGGACTTTGGACTGAAAATCAAACTGCTGATTAGATAAAAGGAAACATATTGTTCAGTCATCTCAGGCTGAGGAGAAGGTACGCATCCACAAAGGGCCAAAGCCACCAGCTGTGCTGAGAATCATCCCTGGCTAAGTTTGGGGTGGGGGAGAGCACAGATCACAGAAGCCAGGTTTACACAGACTCCCTCTGAAACAAGGTGGGGGGAGGAGTTTTCAGGTGCATGGCATAATCTCTGGTCAGAGGCACTGAACACCCACCCTCCCTTACAAAATCTGGCCCAGCTGTGGAACCCCCAACACCACAAGCCACATCCACAGGACATTCACANCCCCCCCGGATGCCTTGCACTACAGGACCACATGTGATGCAACAGATCCAAAGTCTGTTGCAAGAGACAATGGCAAACTCCAGGGACATGCCTGGACATCACCCCCTGGCTTGAGGGTATATTAACCCAGGGCACTCTGTGCTTTTGGGGGACCTTCACCATCAAGAAGACCGGCAGGAGAGAATCATCAGGATGCCAGTGGGACCCACGGAGCGGTGATACTCTTTTATTCTGCCTCTGTCACTTCTCTGTCCCCTCAGCCTTTTTTCCTTTTCCTCCCTTTCTCTTCTCTTTCTCTCTCTCTCTCTCTCTCATATTTACTATCAAATAAAACCCATACTATTGACTGGCATATGGTCTCGTTTGCACCTTAATTCGGGCAGAGGTATTTCTAAGAACCTAATAATCGGATCATGACACAAGTCCTCGTAATTCCTCTTCATAAGATAAGCTCGGCTTTGACAGGTGTATTTGGTACTCCCTGGTGGTTGTTAGACTAATAAATATTTCAGGTTTCAGAGGCTGCCTTCCCTTTGGTCTGTTTACAGAACTAGTCAACCATAAAAGTGACATTAACCTTTCTTTTAATTTCCCCTTGACGATACTGCATGAGGCTTTCAGGAATTTACTGACAAGACCTGGAGTTAGTGTAACACTGCTCTGAGCTGATGTGGTATTGGCAACAGGATGACAGATGTGATCAGTCACTAGCAACAGGAAGCAAAGTGGAATGGAATTACTTCCAGTGCAAATTTCACAAGGCATGTCTACTTAAATGAAATTTGATGTTTTATTATAACGTGTTTGACTGTTAATAGTTTGCATGTAGTTAGGGTGACTTCATCGCTAGACAGCTATCATTGAAGTAGCTCTGGAGAGGTATGCATAGTACCAAAAACGTTATTCAGAAATGTTCACTTCTTGAACATTGTAGTTATTTTAGCATAAAACTATACTGTACTACTGTGTCTGAAAGCCAAAAGGCCTGAAATCCTTTAGTTAAGTCAGCCCTTGCTTTACACTGACAGTTGATAAATATATATTTCAGACCTTTACTGTTTTTCAACAGGCAGGTGTGACAACAGAAATAACTGAATTTAAAAAAAATAATCTTATGATAAACACTGAGACTGCAGGACTGTGTAGAAGGAACCTTACAAGACAAGGGTCTGTCACCTGAAATGACTCTGCACTTCACAATTCTACCTTACCATCTCCCTTCCACTTTATTTGGACTGCTATATTTTCTGTAGTTGTCAAAGATTTGGAGCTCTGAACCTGACACTTGCACAATACAAGCAAAACTCCACAGTTTATATTGAGATTTCTTTTAAAAATTATACAGAAATGCTAAAAGCATACTAGACCATGGTTTGTGGGTTTGAATATGTCACAATCAAATATTAAGTCAAATTACTTACAAAAATATCAATATATGATATTGAAAGAAAGGTTTTTGCAAAACTTGAACAAATGCAATAAATAGTTATGATGACAGTAGTAAAAATTACAGCTGAAATTTATGGATTTAGAAACTATTAACGTTGGAGTTAGAAATAGGTACTCTCAAAGGTTTTCTTTGAAATCCTTGTCACTTTCACAAGATAAAACATACAAATAAAAAGGAATAAAACTACAAAAATGAATAGTAATATCATCTAAGCCTTAACATATCAGTGTTTTATTCTGAGCTTCCTGCTTTAGCTCATTTTCTTCCTTTCTCCTTCTGTGTTTAGTCTGTCCAGTTCTTTTTCTGCTTTGCCTGCAGATATACAGCAACCCAAGCCATGGACCCCTGAATTTGTTCCATCTCTTACTAAGGAACCTGCCTTAAATCTTGTTCAACTGCTGCTTAAGGCTTGTCTTCTGCCTGTACTTTGATGATTGCTTTTGTTCCACCTACATAATTTCTGAATAAAGAGCAGTGGCTGGGCCCACAAAATTCACAGCGCCTCTGTGAAAATTCCCATAATGGTTTCTGAATATGAAGGTGTATTTTCATTTAAAATAGAGGTGAATTCACACTCTAGAATTAAATTAACAAAATCCCTCAGCAACCACAAAGTTACTAAAAAGAAGGTAACTGAAGGCAATCTAGGAAAATAATACCCCCAAATAATACTCTCATTAAACTGTGATTATTTTGAATTTTCAAGTAATAAAGCAATAGAATAAAACATTATTATATTTGACACTGTGGTTC
The DNA here is from genome assembly GCA_013397795.1 of Orthonyx spaldingii. Taxonomy (NCBI): domain Eukaryota; kingdom Metazoa; phylum Chordata; class Aves; order Passeriformes; family Orthonychidae; genus Orthonyx; species Orthonyx spaldingii. The sequence goes on along the minus strand of VZTJ01004808.1, from coordinate 19,711 downwards.
CTTTATGTTTTTCATTATCCAGAGAAAAAGAAATGAAGGGTTCTGTGTGTTTTTAAGCCATAGTTACTCAAGTCACCTTTGAAAGATTAAGGACACTGATAAATGAAGTTCCCAGTTCTGCCTGGATATGCAATCATACACAAATTTAATAGCATTTCAATAAGAATTTTCAAAGATGCTTAAATCTTATCATATCCAAGTGCCCTTAAGCTTTTCAATGAAATCTTTCTAATATTCCAGAACTCAGTTCCCCAGATATAATGAAGTTGTCTAGGACAATAGAAAATTAACATATCAACATATGCTTTATACTCAGTAAGAAAAGGATCAAGTTCCTTAGCTTTTCAATTAATCTCTTACTCCCTTTCCTATCAAAGGATCTCTTTCCTATCACCCCCTTCCTCAAATCAAAGTAAATTAGCTTGAAAGTTGTGTTGAGGTATTCCAGTGTAGAACATGATTTGAGACATGAGTTACTGACAATAATTTTATGAGCCTTAATCTGTTAATTACTACATTAACAGAACAAAAATTTCTCTTCCCAGAGCTCTCTGAATATCACTTGCTGGTTCTTTTCTGACAAATCATATGCCATTCCTTCAGAAAATGATATCATGGCCAACCATATTAAATGTGTATTATACCAACACCACTTACAAAATGGACAATTCAGTTGATCCTGCCTGTTATCACACAGTAGCTGTTGTTGCACTATTCTTAAAAGGGTGACTGTGGGAGCAGCTGAGCACGGATATGTTTACTGTTCTGCACAACTCTTAACTACATGGGCTGGTTTAAGCAATCTGCACACTGATTGCAGGAATACTGGCAGGTGGTTTGCCTGATTAGGCTGAGAGGTGTCATAGCCTTGGTAAAAGGCTGCCAGACACCAGGAACAGAAATATCTTCAGAGCTGAGATTAGCAGAGGTCACAAATCCTGTGCTATCAGAATTGGAGTTTAAGTTTACCACTAGGCATTATATTTGGAAAGTAACATCATGATCATCTGGTGAATTGCACTGCTGTCATGCAGTCCTTCAGAGAAAGTGACCATGTTTGTGATTAAACCACCTCTTAGGTGGTGTTCCTTTTTAGAAACTGTGTCAGAAATCATGAGCCATCTACCAAAGTCACAGAGTTGTCTTAGATGACCAGTGACTAACCTGATGCTGAATTTCAGCTGAATTTAATGTGTACTTTGATCTTGTTACCTGCTGATTCCAAAAGAGTTTTCTGTTAATGAATAGGGAGGTCTTGACCTTTTATATTGTATTTAATGTTAATGTATTTTCTTTGAAAATACATACAACTTCTGAAAACACATCCAGGGGTTGGAAGTAATAATTGTTAAGGAAATAAGTTCCCTTTTGTTAAGGTGAGACTTTAAGAGTTCTTTTGAATTAAATCTCAGCACTGTGATTCATCGTTTTTTGAAAGAGGTGAGAATGATAAAGATTGACCTGAACCACTAGATTCTACAGACAATGATGCAGAGAGCTGGAATAAATTTAATAAACATCATGAGAACAGAAAGAAAAAGAAAAAAATTAATTTCAACTATTTCAGACTACATAAAGCTTTTGTATATAGATAAATGTGCTCTTCTTCAATATAAACTGAATTTGCACTAATGATATTTACTATATATTTCTTAATTTTAAAAAACTAATTAATTTTTAAAAGATGTTAAATCTGAAAGATCTAAATAGGTTAGATATAGTTTATAAAGACTTTTATAAAATCTGGGTCAACTTTGGGTTAAATACTTGCTTAGAGGAGGCTGTTGTATGTATTTGTTTCCCTTGAAAAGAAGGCTGTTCTTCCACAATGATTGAACACTTCACATTTCCTCATTGTTTTTATTTTGTTATTAATAGTTTCTTAAAGAAAGAGTTCGAGGCTATTTTATATTTTAATTCCCTTCACTGTTAAGCCTTAATGTGGTATTCTTAGGCTGAGTAGTCGATACATTTAATTGGTCCAAAACACGTAATGTTACAAGACTACCATATCAGACAAGCAAGAACTAAACAAAATTAAGTGGTTTGGAGTAGTTTAAGTAATTAATCTTTTGTCAGAGTATGTGTGTGAGCAAGATCCAGTAGTTAATAAGTTACTTCTGGTTCTTCTATCCAGTCCCTAAAGCATCTCCTTCCTTGCAGGTGGGATTTATTTTTTCACTGTTTTAATGATGAGGTTTGACGCTATAGAAAGTGTTCACATCTTCCAAAGTTTCTTAAAAACTGTAACAGCTCACCACTTTAATTTTTTGTATGCCAGGTTTCTGTGAGCCAAGATGAATAGGAATACATGATCCTTGGCAGTAGACAGAAAGATTTGAAGTTGCTATGAAGCTCTCTGAGAGGCCAAACTGGGTAACAATACATTGTAGAATCAAGTTAAATCAATCTGTTCATTTGGATTGCATCAAGGTGACCATGAACATTATTTATGGATGAAATTTTCAAGGCTCTGTGTTATATACTGCGTGGTTTCATCCTTCAAGTTTAGTTTATATAGCAGGAAGGTAAAGCAGAGAAGGAAAAAGGATAGTTGTTTGCTCTCTTCTAGCATGTAAAGTGAGAAGGATCAAAAAACAAGCTTAAAGCACAGAAAGTGGTGTAACTTCTCTTACCAATGTGGAGTTCTACTAAAAGGTTAATTTTTTTTAAAAAAGGACTGACAAACTCATAGAAAGAAAAACTCATGTAGCATTTTTTAATGCAGTGGTATGATTCTTGTTATAGGATGTCCATAGAGCAAGTTGGTGGGCAGTAGAACAGCATAGTAGGAAATAAATATGAAAAGAATAGCATATACTCTACTGTAAATATTCACAAATTGTCACACAGTGCTCAGTATCATGGACTTTTGTTATGGCCACATTTGCTCTGTACAAGGCAAGACCAGGTACATGTTTTAAAATGCATTATTCTTCTTTATAAGTAAAAGACTACTGTTTGAAAACCATAACTATTTTTTGGCAGTTCTCATAAGTCTGAAAAATGTTTCAATAACTGGTCTAGCAGAAAACTTGATATTTGGACATATTGGTAGTAGAGGTGGTTCTGTATTCACTTTGGCTATCTTTTGCAGGAGAATACAAAGAATGAAGAGGCAGTGTTTCATTATCTGTGAGACTTGACTAATTTTGAGATTGCATTTGTATATAGGTATTTCATATCTGCTTGGTTATATGATATGCAACTTCAAGATTTATTTCAGAATTTTTTCAATATTAGAAATAAAGAAAATGGAACATCTTGTGAAAATGCTTCCTCTTTCTGCTAAAAACTGTCTGGTGTGGCAGGGTGGACATACACTTGCTGATCCACCCACAGAAAGAAATATTTAAAACCACAGAATTTCTGCTGCCCCCATTATGTTTATATTGGTCTCCTGACTGTATGCTGAGGGCTTGGATGGTCTAGATTAGGAATCTGCATAAGGAAAAAAAAAAAAAAAGCATGGT